>JAOTBA010000003.1:16336482-16360633 GCA_025629845.1 Erythroxylum squamatum | reverse complement strand
CGCCACCCTCGTGGGGCACGGACTCGGATATCACCAACGATATCGGGTTCGGGTCACTCGGGTGTGGGGTGTTACAGTTATCCATCCACATAGTTGATTGATGCATCTTTGGATGGGACTACCAACTTTAAAACTCCTGAGAAATTACAAAATCTAATTGAAAATATAGCTATGAATAATTACTAGTGAAGGAACTCAAAGACAAATGTGAAATCAGGTGATATTTATAATGTTAATATGGTGAAAACATTAGAGGCAAAGTTGGAAGCTTTGGACAAGAAGATTGATAATATAAGTTTGGCAGCTTAATGGAAACAAGTGATGATTTACGATATTTATGGATTGAGACACCTAATAACATGGGATAGCTGATATAGCAAGTTGATTTTATGAGGAACCAACTTCAAAATAATCCTTTCGTTATTACTTATACCTTAGGGTTAAAAAAGTATCCCAAATTTTCGTAGAATAATCAAGGACAGCAAAGGCAAGGACCTCAACTAGATTTAGCAATAGTTGGAGCAACAAAAAAATCCAATTCTTGAGGAGCTCGTGATAAAATTTATTAATGTATCTTAGGCTTACTTTTAAAATTTTGAAGCATCACTTTAAAATTAAAAAATTTACATCTATAGCTTTAAAAATCATATTGGATAGCTTATTTAACTTATAAAGTATAAGTTTATTTTACCTAGAAACACCGAGCCAAACTCGAGAAAGCAAGTAAAAGTACTAACTTTAAGGAGCAGAAAGGAGCTAAAAGTTTTAAAAAAATAGAAACAAAAAAGCATAAGAAGAAAGATAAAGAAAAAGAGGAGGAGCTAAAGAAGAAATTTATCAAAAAGTATAAACTGGTAAATATATACCTGAACAAACTTGAGAAATATAGAAAGGAAGATTAATTTAGTAGAATTTTAAGATCTTTCTAAAAAAATTATATATTAAATTTCTTTTTGTTGAAACTATTATACATATGCCAAAATATGTCAAGTTATTGAAAGATATCATTTTTAACAAGAAGAAACTGGAGGAGTTATTGGCGGTTACTTTAAGTTTGGAAAACTATGATATTTTATTAAACAAATTATCCTAGAAGATTAAAGATCCAAATAATTTTACTATTCCTCATAATATTGTTAATTTGTCAATTGGAAGGGTATTAATAGACTTAGGTGATAGTGCTATCTTTATGCAATATAACATGTTTAAGAAATTAGGATTGGGTGAACCTAAGTCAATTAGGATGAGCATTCAATTAACAGATAAGTTAATTAAATATCCTACGGGGATTAAAGAACACGTTTTGTTTAAAATTGAAATTTTTTTCTTTCCTATTAACTTTTGTGATTTTACATATGGAGGGTGATGTAAAGGTTTCTTTGATCTTAGGATGACCCTTCCTAACTACTACAAAAGTTATTATAGATGTACATAATGAGATATTAACCCTAAGGAAATAGGATGAAAAAGTTTTTAAAAAAAAGTAATTTTTAAGGTATCTGAAGTCACGAGTCTTTCCCTTGATAAAGATAAAAGCTATTTCTATATTTATGTGATTGATACTTAACTTTATTATATGATATAGGAAAATAATCACTTATAATTGTAGGCTTGTATCATGCAAGGAGGAGAATAGGAGCTAGATAGCCCCATTATATTAGACTATGTAACATATTTAGAAGTTAATGAGCCTATTACTAGGAAGAAGAACTTTAAGGAGATTAAAAGATGAAAGAAGACTAAAGATATCTATAATCTTTATGATCAGGATGATGAGTTAAGTGCTTAAGAAGGGAACCTAACTAAAAATTTCATTAAAAAAAGAACTTATTTAGAGGAAACCAATGATTTGGTTGTTTTTACTTTAATTTGATTGCTTTAAGAATCTCTAATAATAGAATTTAATATATTTTTACATGATGTTGGTATTTGTTACATATTTTTTAGGTAAAAATCAATTTTGAAATTCATTTATATAATTGGTTTTGAGGGGTTTTCACTATTGCATCATCATAATTTTACCTGAGATAAGATTTAATTGTTACAATCTATATAGATAATAAAATATCAAATACATATCTATTTTTACCTTATATTATAGAATACTTCTATATTATGATATCTATGTTCACATGTAAACCCCTAAATGCTACTATAGAGCTGAGTGAGCCAATAATTAAGGAGTCACTAACGACTAATTAAAGATTAATGATATCTTTTATTGTTAGGAAAGTATTAATTACCGTAATCTCCTTCTTTTCCTTTATCTTTAATTTTCATTGTTTTTGTATATTATGTAAATTTAATATAATAATAAACTCAAGTATGGGATAGAGGAATAATTACCTATAGCCCATATTTGTTATGCTTATCAATTTTATTATTATTAGCTTAATAGTGAATAATTATAGAAATAATTTTTACTTTGAAAGAACATTGATCTAGATAATTCATTATAATTTTGATTGTTTTATAATTTGATTTGTTTAGCCAAATAATCATCGACGTTAATGATTAAGTTAATTTTAATTTACTTCAGTAATTTTTAAAATACATAATTCATTTGCTCTATTATACTTTTTGCATAATTTGGATATTTAATTGAGTTATAATTAAATTATTTCTAAACATTCTTAGTATCCCATTAAAAAGAAGAAGAAAAGGTTGAAGTTAAATAGTAGTGCTGATATCTATTTAAAACGATGATCTAATTAAGTAATCAGGAGTATCCATGACAAGATATATACGTTTGTATCGAAAAGTTTTATGACTTTTCAAACAAGCCTTTAAATGCTCATGTTTAATTTAAAGTTAATGTTTTTTAATTTCTATTGATAAAGGTTATAAAAATGATTTTGTATACATATGTTTACTTTAATATATTAGGTTGGATCATGTAGATTGAGTTAAAGCTTGAAGCATTGTGGAGTTAAATTGAATAGATATATATTTGATGCAAATAACTATATACTTAGTAAATTGATGAACTTTACAATTGAATGAATAATGAAGAGTCTTAACTGATTTGATTGATTTGTTAAATTCTTTCTTGAAGTTGTCGCCTATTTAAGTTAATCACTTATTCACAATTTGTCTTATGCTCCTTTATTTATTTTTCAATCAATTTTAAGCATTCAATACCAGTACCACAATTAAAAAAAGGTTTAATTATTAAAAAAAGCTCAAATTTTCTTCAATTTTTTAATTATAGCCCGAACTTTAAAAAGTAACAATAAAATGCACAAACTTTCAATTTGTTTCAACTCTAGCCCAACGTTACCCTGACTGTTATCTATGATGACGTGGCACTGCCACGTGTCAGTAGACCCCCACTAATCAAACACGTCAATGTCATTAAAAGGAGATTGTCTAATTAGTGAAACAACATCATTTCATAATAAAATTTAAACGATGTCGTTTGGACTTTGGAGAAAGCTTCCGCTTATGTTCTTCGTCACTTTCACACCCTAAATCCTTAATTTCGTCTTCTCTGACGCACTCTCACCCACACACCGACATTCTCTCAAACCTAAATCCATAATTTCTTCTCACGCGCTCTCTTTGGCCTCTGATATGATCTTCATTGCTTTTTACCATTTCAGTTATATTGAAACCCATTTTTCTTTCAGTGTCCTCACTCTAATCTCCAATTCCTTGATATCCATAGGAGTCATTTCAGAAAATAGATGTTCTAGACAACTTGCATGGGTTTTTAAATTGCCAAAAATAATCTCCCAACCCTCACTATTGTGTGTTTAATGCATTATTGGTAGCCGCCTTGTGTTATTTTTCAGTAATGTTACTGTATCTGACTGTCATTTAGCTGACGTTGTTAAAGAATATTGGAATGAAATGTTTCCAAAGATTGATAATTGGATGAATAGAACATGGCATTACAATTTAAAAGAAGTCCAATAATGTGGTTCTTTTATTTTCTTTCATGTTACTTTAGGATCTCTATGCAACATTTCGTCCATAGAAACGCTGATTTCAATTGGAGTTCTTATCTTATCTGCATCTTGATGTTGTCTTACAGTACTTATGGGTGCCCATTTGGTGAGGGATGCCATTTTTGGCATTACGTTCCTGGAGGCTTCAAATCTGCGTCTTAGATGTTTATTCTTGGTGGCAATCTAGCTGGTCCACCAGCTGCCAGAAATCCAAGAATCCCACCGTCTTCTCCTGATCGATCATCTCCTCCAACTGTGAAGACTCGATTGTGTAACAAGTATAACGCACCTAAAGGGTGCAAGTTTGGAGATAAATGTCATTTCGCACATGGAGAGTGGGAGCTTGGGAAGCCCTCGGGTCCATCCTATGAAGTCCTCCATACTATGGGATCAATTCTAGGTAGGATGGGTCGACACATGGAGCCTTCATCACATAGTGTTGGTGCTACTGCTAGTTTTGAGGCCTCTATAACTGCTAAGACCAGGTTGAGGGAGGGGTTCCATTATTAAGAAATGAATGAAGAACTTAAATATCATTGTTATAAGAAGATTGGAAAGGCTTCTAATGCAGAACTGTAAGAGACTTGATGGTTGTAAAGACCAAGGTATAAGTTTAAGTTGAGATTAGGTTCAGAACCAACATGTTCATCACCAAGCTGATCTTCACCAAAAAAATCCTAGTTTCAGGGTTAAATCCAAACAGTCTCCAATTTCTTCCCAGTTGTGACTAGAACTTCCTATGTATTTTGAAGTTTGATATAACCAAGAAGAATCCATGAGTCGTCAATGCAATAACCAATGGAGTTTTGTTCCAAAAGTATATATACTGCTAACTACTAAGAGAGCACATACACACACTGACGCACACATATGCTCTATACTTATGTATGCATTTGAGGAAGAGAAAAAAATATGGGAGTATAATTATGGAAGAGAGCTTAAACTGAAGTAGTTGATGGATTAATGAAAACAAAGAATAACCTGGAAGACTGACATATAAAACAAATTTACATGCTTTTTATGTGACGGTTTAAAGAGTCATCATTAGTAAGAAAACTTTAATGAGGCTTTGTTGAATCCTCAAAGAAAACTTCTCTTCTTCAAGTAACTTCACACTTCTTGGATTATTCAAGAGGCTTTGTTGAATCCTTCAAAGCCTTTCCTTTGCTTCATTTACAACTAAAATAGATTTGGATACCCTTTATTATTTTGAATACTTTAGCTTTTTCTTGATAGCCTTTAGATTTTGGACACATATGAATTGCTTGAGCCATTGACATTAATTGCCAAACCTCTATCAACAACCTTCTGAAATTTATCATCAGAAGTAAGGTGATTGTTAAATCTAAAAGGAAATCCTTTCCATACCTTCTGGAATAGATTTCCAATCCAAATATGGGAATCATCTAAGAAGAGTGGATCCATAAATATTTCTTCTTCTTGAAACATAGAGAGCCATATAAGATTCACCAAGACTCTATCTAATATTTTTCAAAGCGAGAATCTTCCCTCTTATTTATTACTGCAAATGAATCTATCTCCCTCATATCTTAGATCTTCAAGACTTAAGTCTTTCACAAACTCCATGAAATCGGAGGTATAATCTCTTAGGCTAAAATTTCCTTTTATTTTAGATCTATAGAGTTGTATTGAAATCACCACATACTAGCCATGTGGAAGAGTTATTAACTTGATTATGATTTAAAACCTCCCATAAAATCCTCCTCTAAAAATTGAAATTAGATCTATATGAAATAGAGGCATGGAACTTACTCATCTTAATCAAGAATTGAATCAAAACATGCATTTCTTAGTCAAAAGACTATAATTCTTCCACATTCACATAATTAGAGTAATAGTTCAATACTTTTATCCCAACATAGATGTTGATTTGAAATAACTTTCCAATTTGCACCTAAAATCCTTAGCTCATTTAGATTTTCAAATCTAATATTTATTTCTAATAGACCTAAGAGCCATGAATGTTCCAAAGTGACACAATCTCTTAAAGTTTGAAGCTTTTAAAGGTAATTCAATCCATAATCATTCCATATTATAGAATTCATATAAGAATGGATTTCCCTTTGGAGCTCTTACTCATACTTCTTCTCCCCGATTTCCTATTCTTAGATCTTTTAAATCCATATTCACTAGCATCGATAGAGGAATTATTCATTAGGTCCAATATTGCTGCATTTTGGGCATAGTCCATTAGCTTGACATGCATGACATAACCTTCCTTTTCCTACCTACTTAACTATATTAACCTCGTTTTTCTCTCTTCTATACACAATATCTCCTACTTCTCTACTTTGCTCTTATAGATTATTTATAGTTTCATTTAACACACCCTTATCATTAGGAGAGTTTCGAGCCTTATTCCGAGCTAGGATAATAGCATTTGCATTTAAAATTTCTTGAACTTCCAATTGAGTCGCTAACTGGTCCCTTTGCACTTTAATGTTTATGATTTTCTCCTTCACTTGCTCCACTTCCAAATCACATGCTTCTAATCCCATTAGTTTGAAATAATTCCACTTTTTAAAGGTTTTCCTCATAGGTTTCTATTACTTCTCTTGCATCTTGAAAGTAGGATTCCAACTATACGTAACTAATATAATATCCTCATAGAGAGAGTTATTTTGGTCTAGTCTCATGATAGGAATAGAGTTAGGAAGCTCCTTTTCACTCCCCACTAACACACACTCTAGCAAATCCAGTTCTTATTTTCTTAACTGTGTGCTCATCCATGCATAATGACTTGCCAATGTTTCTAAATAATAAGCTCAAACCTTTTGTGATCCAATACTATAATGGAACAATATGTAATTCACGTCGCTACAATTTTCACAAAAATATTAGAAGTTTTCCTATGTTCCAAAGAACCTCTTCTATCACTTTTAATTCATCATTCTAAGAAAGAAATTAACTGATTATCTTTAATGAGGAGAAAATGCTGCAGCCTTTTATTCATCTAAACGATATATACCTAGTTTGAGATTGTAGGAAATGGAGGGAAAGAACCCATAAAGAATCCAACTAGGCAAGACTACAAATCAACAACTCCAACTATGAGTTTCCATATTAAGAGTAATGATAGTTCTACCCTCTATCTTCTCTAGAGGAAAATAGTACAAAGAAAGGTTTCTTGCATCTCCAAGGACTTCTTTCCAGCTCTTTCGAGTAGAGGGAGGAACATGGTGATTTTTATATCAAGTATGGAGGTTGTGAGGCAGAGAGGTGGAGGGCAAAGGGGGGATCCACTAGATGAGGAGCTAGAGGTTTGAACAAATTTTCTAGCTGACATACCTTAATAGATTAAGTCTAATTTTTGGAGAAAAAGTTCAAATGGTTCAAATGGTAGTTACCCTAAATGGTAGAAAGGGGCTTAGGTAGGAAAAGAAAGTTTTGTACAAACCAAACTACCCCTCCAACTATGAGAGATGAGTTCTTGTAGCAAGGATATGAAGCTAGGAAGTTGTATTAAGGGGAGCCTCAATAAGAAGAAAAAGGAGAAATAGAAATGAAGACATGAGGAGCGGTGATATTTGGAAGCAAAGAACAATGACAGAAGTAGAGGTTCGGAGAGAGCATGTTAGGGGAAGAGATATAGCAATGTGAAGGGAGGATAGGAGACGACATCAAGTTGTGGTTATAAAAAAGTTAAGGAAGGTAAAAACTAGTCACGAAGACAAAAAAAGGAGAGGTAATGGTGTGAAGAGCATAAAGGAGCAAAGATTAAAAAAAATAGAAACAGTATACCAAGCACTCAATTTATAAAGAAGTTATGCCCTTATATTAGCCTTTACTGTTGTTATACTTGATATCTCAAAAAGTATGGTCCTTTTATGATATATGAATGTACCCATCTAACTCATATAGACTCTTTGTTAGCAAATACCATCCAAATTTTCTTTTTTACGAGCATCTTATTAGTGTATTTTATGAAATTTATACCCAAATATCCTTCTTCTTTTGAAGAGCATAACTCATTCCATCTTACTTTAGCTTTTAAAGCATTATTTGAGATGCTTGACCATAGGGAATTCCTTAAGATTTTCTCTCCATATCCTTGACGATCTTTTAAGGCATGAAATATCAAATGAATATGAAGACTGATTATAATTGATTTGATAAGTTATAAACTACCGATATAAAAAAGGAATTTATTATTCTAGTACTAAATCCTTGAGAGAATTGAGTCAAAGTGAGACTTCAATATGAGTAACTAATTCTCTTATTAGATATAGGTATCCCCACATATTTAAAAAGAAGTACTTAATGATTGAGCCCAAAGATACTTGTAAAGATATTGATTAACTCCTAAGTATTAGATGATACATATGGGTTATTCTTAATTTATTAACATATAAGCCTGACATCAAACTAGAAAATTTTGGGCAACTCATCAATTTTCTCATTAAATAGGCTCAGTTCAATTCAAAAGTAAAATATTATCAACAAAAGATAAATTATAGAGTTTCCAACTCCTTAATTTTTCTTACGAGCTACCATCCTGATGAAAATATCTATATAATTGGTAAAAAGATGAGGTGAAATGGGATTACCTTACCTCAATCCTTTAACATTGTTGAAGTTAAGGGAAGGCTCGCCATTTATTAGGATAACATAAGAGGCAATGGTGAAACCTTTCTCTAGCCATAGTATAAACTTGGTAGGAAAGCCAAAACTTTCAAATAATCAAGAAAAAAAAGCCTAGTTTATATAATTAAAAGTTTTTAGAAGTCAATTTTGAGTAAGCAACTTTTCAGAGGCATCTTACTAAGGTAGCTTTTGAAGAGCTCCTATGTTAGGAGTAAGTTGTCACCCATACTTCTTCCTTAAATGAAGGATCCTTAGTTCAAATTGATTATGGTCTTCATTACTTCTTTAAGCCTGGAAGCTAATAATATGGATATGATTTTATAAATCACATTATAATATGATACTAGTTTATAGTCATCTAAGGAGCTTAGTTTTGGCTTTTTAGGCATAAGAACGATAAAATTTTTGTTCAACTCCTTAAGCTAGGCAAATAAAAACTATGTTGATGATTAGATCCTTTGTTAGGTGCTAAGTTTTTTTTTTAAAAATAAATAAGCATTGAGTTTGTCAGTCCTTAGGACTTTATCAGAGTTTAGGCTATAGAGAACAAGTTTATTATCCTTGGCCTCATATGGTTTCATTAAAATTTCCTTTTTCTCTTGATATAACATATTAGGAATGAAATTCTTGATTTCCTACACAAGGGAGAGTTCATAGTTGCATAACTAATTAAGTTTCTAAAGTGATTAAATACCAGCTTCTTAATTTTTTTCTTAGCCTTAAATTGCCTTTTTTTTTTCTGCTATTCACTAAGGAGTAAATTTTGTTTGAGTATCTCTTGCAAAAGATTGCATTGTGAAAGAACTTAGAGTTCCCATCTCCCTCACTAAACTGGGTAACTTTTTCTCTTTACTTTATTAAGGAATGGTGATTCACCAAAGACTAAATATGAATGTTTAGAGTTTTCCTTTCTTTTTGGAATCCTTAGGCAAAGATTTAGGTCCTTTTACACGTTACATAACTCTTTTTTTGCTTTAGGAAGTGACGTGTTGGTGTTTTTTTTACCTTTCTTGTGGAATAACCTCTTTAATTCTCCTTTCATTGCTTATAGCTTTTACATATATTTAAAAGAATAGTAACCCTTAACTTTAAGTTTAATACCATTTGACAAACCTTCTTACAACCCTCAACTTTAGTTTGGAATTTATTAAACCTGAATGGGAATTTAATCTTAAGTGACTTAGTATCAATTATATCCTCAATAGGATTATGATAGGGGCTATTGAAGTAAGCTTTGCTATAGTTGAAGTTGGAGGGACATAAGAGATTTGATATGGCCTTATCTAACTTCTTCCTATAAACAATCTCCCTCTTGTTTATAACTCTAGGTCTGAATAAAATATTATACCTTAAGTCAAATAAGCTATAAATATTCAAGCATATTGGGAAATCCTTATTCTTTACTTTATAATTCAATATTTCACCTTTAGCTTTTAGTGAGAGAAGAATATTATTGACGTCTCCTACTATAAGATAAGAAGTTTAGACAAAAGAGTTTATGAATTCCAAATCATTTCATAAAGAGGTCATTTAAACTCATGAGTAGAGGCATAGACAACTATGATTTTGATAAGTTAGGGACTTAATCTACGCTAAGAAGTGAATGAATTGATCAAACATAAGGCGTTTATGCACTTTACCCAATTCTAAGTAGAGCCCTACTACTATTCTCCCATTTTAGTGGTGATGATAATTAGAAAGAGTGTTCCAAAGTTTCTCAAAGATCCATTCAAAAAAGTTAATGTTATTTTTCTTAATTTTTATCTCCAATAGCCCTACAATACAAGGCTTTACAAATTCAAATAGTTATGAATTATTTTCTTTTTAGGGCAATTCATGCCCTTTATATTCCAAGCAATAATTATTATTCAGAAGTTAAGGCTAGGTACCCTTCTAATTTACTTTGTTACTTGGCTTCGTTCTTATACAAATTACAGACTTATCCCTTGATGAGTTTAGAGAACTTCCTTTTAGTGCCTCCTTTAGCATTTCTTTTTCATAATTCTATCCCTCTATAACTTTAGAAAACTATTAAGACATTAAATATGTTGGTATCTCCTTTAGAATTTATTCAACTGAACAATGTTCTTTTATTATGATGTATTTGACTAGATTTTGTGTTAAAAAATGTCCAAGTCAGAGGTGTTCATAGGAGTAACAACCTTATTATAACAATTATCTAAAGGGGTAAGTTATTTTATTTGCCCCTGATTAACCACTTATTGGACCATAAGTTTTTTTTATTTTCCATTGAGCACTGAGGATTCAAGGCATTAAGGTTCACTAACTCATAGTTTTCACCTATGGCTTCTATTGGTAAGTGAGCTTAATATTTGCTTCCATTAGACCTTCTTCTTCATAGAGCCTTTTGATTTTGATAGAGTTAGGTAGCTTCTCAGAGTTTTTTACCTCCAAACAAATCTTGGCATATCATATCCTCCTTATTAGACCGGTTGTGTGCTCATTCAAGCATAAAGACATTCTAATAGAACTTGTACGATAGCTCAACCTCATCGCTAAGGGATTTGAAGAATAGGATAAAGCTGTCTTTAGACTTGAAGAGAAAGAAGAGGAGAGTGAGAGGAAGGTCACAACAGCAAAGGAGGATGGTCAACTCTAGTTTTATGGTTGGTCCTTTTCTAGAAACGGAACTAAACCAAAACCTAGTTCTAAATATTAAAAATTTTGTGCTGAAACGTTAAAAAGGGATTAAAATTAGAAAAGAGAAGACAAATTAAGAGAGACAAACTTATATATAATATGATTTAATCTTATCACTTCATTAATTGCCGTAAAAGTAAGAGTTCAACTTAAATATATGTATTCCATCTAATTCCATTTAAGAGTTAACACAAATTAGTCACCAAACAAAAAATCAGAACTCTAAAAGAAATCTAAATTTTATTTTACTAATTGCCATGGAACACCTTAAATTTTAAAGACACTGAAAGATTAATTAAAAACAATAATACTTGATGATTTGGTTGTCAAAAAATTCAAATTTAGCTCATTATGCACGCTCGTGGGAGGAAAGAAAAAAGTAGCTTGAGAAGTTGGTAAGGTTGAACTACGTGAAACTTCTCGCAAGAGCTAATAAGCAAATACATCATAGGCACAACCTTGGTGCTTTCATGAGTAAGTAGAGCTAGTGCTTTTTGTTATGGTAGGTAACTTGGTAAGATATGATAAGAGACGAATTGATATTTTCTATGGAAAATTTGAATTGGTGATTCAAGCACCACTACTCATCATATAAGGAAGAGACCCATATAGATAAGTTGCTTCTCTACGTTAAATTGAGAGAAAATCAGGGAGCCAAAGAAGAGGCTTAAGAAACAAACGTCACGACAGGGTGGGATTGATGTCATCATAAACCCCACAAAGAAGGGTTCATGGTAGTGGGATTGCAGCTATCATCAAATGTTTGAATAGGTACCTGATAAAAATACCACATACATACAATAAAGGGTGTTTACAAAAGATGAGAGAAAAGTGTACAAAAGAAATGGGGGACCAAAAGAAGCCATGCGTGTGACCACATACGGTCCAAAAGAAACTTATTTAAAGGAGACATCTTTCTTGTGCAACCAATACCATCCCCTCCTCTACCAAATAGTAACACCACAGAAGCAGCAGTGGCTAGTGACTGATCCTCAAGTGGGTGAAAAAAAGACCACAGACCTAGTGCCTTTCTCCGTACCAAACTTGTAGGTAAGGAAGGTAAAAGAATCAAAGGACGACACGATGAAAGTGGACTTCTTGGTATTTGCCATTCACCGAGTTAATTTCACACCCGATCCAGTTTGTTCTCAACGCGTCAATTCATCAAGTAGAAAGGTTTCGTTGTGCTACTATAAAAGATTATGAATTCGTATCATAATCTTCCTTCGGTATGTATAGCCTTAATTAAGAGAAAGAATAGGTTACACGTACAATTATTGTGTTAAAGTGGAAAAAAAAGCAGGTTGGCTAAATGATTTCTGTTCTAGTTTATGTTAGCCAACTTATTTATTTATCTTTCTTATAGTTGGGTCAAGTGCGTTACTCTCTGGTCTTTTATCGTCTCTTTCTTTTTACCCATGATTATGAACATGCACACGGGTTTAAATAAACATCTTTAAGCACAAACAACTTAAAGGCCTTGGCCTTGGCCTTGGGGGAGCAAAAAATGGAGCTCGTGGCTTAAATGATCATAAGAGAAAAACGTGATTAGGAGCTCTATGGATTACCGTGCCTCGTGTTAAAGGTGAATAGAAACATCGATTATTCTCTGGTGCCTCAAAAAAGTTGCATATATTTGTCGTACCATTGTTTCCCAACTAACAAACTGTTATGCTATAATATTTTCCTCGACTTCAACAATAAATCATACTATTAACTTGAAAATAAAATGTGGGATTGTTGGAATCTGATGATATGAGTCACTCTAACCCATGTTATATGCGTATATATATATATATATATATATATAATGTAATAATCATACAGATAAAAGTATAATGCAAATTGGGAAGCTTCCCCTAGATAAGTATAATCTTTTTAACCAACAATGACAAACTTGAGACCTAAGATTCCATGTATTGCACACTATGAAGTAAGAATAATAATCACTTGCTTTCACTTTAAGATTCAGATAACAGATGCACAAGTACTAAAGTGTATATCTTTGATCATACAAGACAATAAAGTAGGGCAGTACGCTTCTTATTTTGAACTACATTGACAAGTCCAGTCTAGTTACAATAAATAAAAACATACCTGACAACAAGATTGGCAAATAACAAAGGAAGTTTCTTTAATACTAGTAAACGTGATACCCAATTTAGTGATAATTGTATCCAATATAATAGAAACATTAAATTTTGGTTCTCTCACATTCTCAGGATTCAGAAAGTACAGATTATAAATATATCGCAAACACTAGAAGAGGAAAACAGAAATGCCACCACTGTCGAGGGTATACTCTAATTGGCGCATCTATCAACTTTAAGGCCTTTCCATTGCCCCAAATGAAAAGGGTCCACCCCAAGTTCTTATCAAATTATACGCCCAATGGTGCGCAAATGTTCTCAAACCTACACCTACACCTACCAAAACCAAAAGGGACCAAATACATGAGCATTGAATTGAATAACTGAAACCAAAGAAGTAAACCTTGTAGCTAGAGAGAGATGGAGTGTGTTCCAAGACACAATGATTACATGGTCTTGGAGAAGCAGAAAGGATGGCGTGGAAATAGCCAAGAGTATGGAAGAACGTGGGGGCTTGACTGAGGTAATATACTGAAAGGTTAAGGCACGGACACAGAGAGACGCCTCCTCTCCTAGGAATAGCCAGCTAAAATTAATTGAAAATAAGTTGAAAGAAAAAGCTGATAAAGAAAGGAAATTTACTAGTAAGCTAAGCCAAGGCCTTTTATCATGCTGATACTATCAGCCTTTTTGGGGCCTTTGGTCGGTCGACAATCTGTGAGTTGTGTATTCACTATGTTTGTTTCTGTGTTTCCCATCTCATCCTCCACTTTCTTTCCCTTTCCCTAAACACTGTAATCATACAGATTGAACCAATCACAGTGCAACAAGTTAAATGTAATTTTGTTTAATTACAGACAGAAGGGTTGGATAGTTTGTGTATAAAATAAACGAAAAGATATCCACATACCCCCCTCTCCTGATAGCTACAGGGACGGATGGAGAATGGCGTAAGAAGAAAGGAAAGGGGACTAGCAGTACTTGGAGACTATATATTCATATCACTCCAGTGAGGTGGACAGAGAAAGAGAGGTTCAGATCATAGCATACAGAAGTCCAGCAAAAGAACAACGACAAAGGAGCCCAACAGATCCCAACAAATTAAGAACCTAAGGAAAGGGAAAGTTTTTGTTGAAGCAAAAGGATAAAATAGGGTCATCACCAATCAATCTCTCTCTGTCTCTCTCTCTCCCCAGCAAAGGCTGTGGATGTGGTCGACGAGAAACCTACCCCAAGTGAAAAGAGATAGTGAGATTCATTAAACGAAGACTCCTTTCTTTCTTTGGATTTTCTGCTACCCCCATCACCTTAACAACAACGCCTGCGGAAATGGAGGTCTGAGAAGTCCGTTCAATCCCATGTAAGTGAAGGTTCTGACCGTCTTGAGTCTTCGTATGTTCTCTTTTAGCTTCTAATTGTACTCCCTTTTTATTAACCTTTTTTCTTGTTCCAAAACTTATGAACCCAAATCATATTTTATTATCCTCAATTACATCCACTTCCTGGAGTGATTGATGGGTGTATACGATGAAAACCACCTCACACCAACAGGTTCTTTGTTCATAGAGAAAGGCAGAGATGTGCGGACTGAAAGAAGATCGACATCAAGGAGAGAGTTCTCACACTGTCCATAACCTACAAGGATACCAGGATCAGCTTCTTCTTCAACACCACCAACACATGCAGCAACAACATCATAACAGTGATCCCTATGGAGGAACAAGAGGTGCAGGAATGATCTTGCCAGAAGTCTCACCAATCTTGCCATGGCCAATCCCTCAAGTTCACGCCTTTAACGTCCCTCAAGCCCCGTTCAACTCAAACACGGTTCGAGACGTTCACGATCCATTTTTAATATCCCCTTCAGTGCCGACATCATATGGTAGTTTGTTCAACAGAAGAGCTCCTGCTTTGCAGTTCGCATACGATGGTCCATCAAGTGACCATCTCAGGATCATATCGGACACTCTTGGACCAATAGTTCATCAACCGGGTTCGACTCCTTTTGGACTGCAAACTGAGTTGGGAAAAATGACAGCTCAAGAGATTATGGATGCCAAAGCTTTAGCGGCTTCGAAGAGTCACAGCGAAGCTGAGAGAAGACGACGAGAGAGAATCAACAATCACCTTGCTAAGCTCCGCAGCTTACTACCTAGCACCACCAAAGTAAGTAAAAATCATCATACACATTCATTACACATCCAAGTACGAGTTTGATAACAAGACGCACTGATGTGAAACTCTTAAAATGTCCTCACGGGTACAGCATGATGTCTAGAATATCAAAGAATGTCACACAATCACTATTTCTTGTTTGTTCGTGCCCTTTTTGTTTTGTGCTATTCATTAAAGCGCTTTTTCTTTTCAAAAGATCACTGGCAATCCATCTAAAGATTCTATTTGGATGGCTGGTCTTATAATTTGTCATAAAAACCTATTCTTTAGATATGAAAGGTTGTTACATTTTTCTTTTCTTAGCTCTTCTTTTTTGTTTTGATCTTTTCAATACCATTGCTTTCTCTTTTGGTTTATTCCCTCTCTGGTACTTTGTGGTAGTTCCGAGGAAGGCAAAACCAAAGGGAATAAGCGATTGTGTCGCTCGCTTGACATGATAAAGAGGAACCAAGTGCAGTTGAAAAGCTTCCATGGAAATTTTCTGCCGGATGTCCACAGCCAAAGTAATTAGAGAGGATGAAAAGATATAACACAGACAAAATTTGCATTCTTGTCAGTCACCTATATAACATATTCATGCCCTAATCCTTTTCAACATGAACCCCACCATTAAAATCCTGCTTTTATGATTGAATTGTCGTTCATGGCTGCAAAACATTCACATCCCATCTTTTCTTTTCTTTTCAGTCAGACAAAAGCACCCTTTAAAACATAACGTTCTCCTGCTGGCTTCATGCTTAATCCGCAAAGGCACTATTTTTGCTTTCTAAATTCACGTTGTCATGTTAACTTCATTATTCCTTCGTAACACGTACGTTCAGTCATAAAATATTATGGATACTAAGTTACTTGATTTTGTTGCTTCTTTTTTCTGGCTTTTGATTTAGACCGATAAAGCTTCATTGCTAGCAGAAGTGATTCAACACGTTAAAGAGCTAAAAAGACAGACTTCATTGATAGGCGAAACAAGTCCAGTGCCAACCGAAATCGATGAATTAACAGTCGATACGTCAGATGAAGATGGCAAGTTTGTGATCAAAGCATCACTTTGCTGTGAAGACAGATCCGATCTGCTACCTGATCTAATAAAGACATTGAAAGCTCTACGCTTAAGAACACTAAAAGCCGAGATTACAACACTTGGTGGGCGAGTAAAGAATGTTTTATTCGTTACTGGAGAGGAAGATTCGTCGAGTTACGTTACTGATCCTCAACAACAACAACAATGCCATCCTCAGTATTCCATCAGCTCAATCCAAGAAGCATTGAAAGCAGTGATGGAGAAGAGCAATGGTGACGAGTCTTCTTCAGGTAGTGTTAAAAGACAAAAAACAAATATCAATATCATTGAGCAACAACACAGGGCTCTATAATTTACTAAGAGTTCCTGACTCTCGTATTTTTGTTCTCTCTCACACAATCTTTCTGGTCATTATCTCTTCTTTTCGTTGCTTGTGGGGTTGTCATGTCCTGGTGTGTTTACTGTATTGTTTGGATTTAGTACGTGAAGGTAATGATAGTGTGTTTTGTGTACTTGAATAACTCCTAAATATAAGAGACGTGAAAAGATACAGAAATGGAGCATAGTGGATTACGGTTGGTACTGGGGGGTGGGAACAATTCTGTTGCGTCTGTTGCGTACAAATGGCTTTGGGTGTTCGGAGAGAAAACTGGAGAGAGGCAATGGTATACAAGAAGAAAGGAAAGAGCAGTGAAAAGAGAGTTTAAATGCGTACAAACTGAAGCAGAGTCCCACCTACATTATTTTCTATGTTAGGTCTTGAGATAAGGTTTCTCTTCCCACGAAAAAGATCTTGTGTTGTTTTTAACCTTTCTAGTAGACCAAACAAATGTTCTCTCTCTCTCTCTCTACTGTCGTCAGTTTGGTGGAACTATGGATCATCATAAGCACAGTGACGAATTTTATTCCTCTCTTTCCCTACAAGTCCATTGATGTTCTTTTATCATTTCACATACCTTAGCTAAAATCAATATTCAAGGAAAAAAGAAAAGAAGCAAACCAAAACCCTAATGAGGCATGCATGTTCTGTGGGTCACAATTCGCAAAGAGTTGGTGATATGATGAACTGAGGTAGAGGATGTAGACATAAATATAATATGGTCTTTGACCATATTATATTTATGTCTACATCCTCTACCTCAGTTCATATATGTATCGACTTTCTTGAGCATTCTGTAAGTATTGTTCCATGCTTGTCTATGAATTACGAATTGCAACTGTTTACAATTGCATATGATATAACATAATTACCTGTCTGCATTTGTATTTATCAAGATTTCTGTTAAATTGCTGCTCATGCGCATTTTTACGAGATTATTAATGTTTTGGATGAAGGACAGGCCACCATTCTTCTTCTAGTTTAATTTAATGACATCAATTTTCCCCCATATGATATATAGTATCTTATAATAGAAGTAGATATATTGGAATTAATTAGTGTTACTTCATGTAAAAGGAATAATGTTACTGTGCTTGGAGTTTTTATTAACTAGACGCAAGTTAAGAATTAGAGCCCCATATTTTAAAAAACAACCTGTTGTGTTTTTCGAGAAAAAAGTGAATGAAGAATTAATGAAAAAGGATAGAAGCATGACGAGAGGGGATGTCCTGGATCAATATTAAGGATCCGATCCAAACCACCCTACAACAAAATACTTGTACCTATTTACTAACCATCAACAAAATACTCGAAACTTGTTAAACTACCAATTATTACTTAGACATTTTGAGTTCAAAGCTTTACATAGAAACATAGCTTCTTCAGGCAAGTTCCAAGCCAGTTTTGCTCTTGTGCTGGCTTTGATAAAAAACCCTCAAGGCTATAATTGTTTCCTTAATTTGATTGAATTTATTTCTAAGTGCACAAAATTGATTATAATAATTAATAGAAACTGAAATATTCCATACTATTGATCCTATATGGGCTATAATTGTCAAACTTATTAATGCTAGTCAAACAACACAGCACAACTAAACAAGAATTTGAAAGAAAAAATATAAATTATGAGACTTATGAAAACAATGTAATTCAATATTAAAAAAGAAATTAAGATGGATACATGTTTTGAAGTTCACTTATGTAAAATTTTAATTATCATGCAAGTTTGATTATCAAAGTTAAAATAACAATTAAACTAATGTCCCTATGCCCTCTCTTAAGGCACATAAGAATATTCGATTAAGAAATCACCACCCTTCGATGCGCAACACCTAATCAAATTCATTAAGTATAGTTAATCTATTAGTCATCACCTTTTTTTTTTTAATCTATGATACCCCAATCCCTAAATTTAGATGTTTATTATCCTTGGTTATACTTCTCAGTTCTTAGTCTTTTATATAAATTCATAGACTAAATCTATGGTGATCAAACATAAATTCAACAATTAAGATTAAAGAGAATAAATTCAAGTAAATGATAGTAACTTATGCATTAATAATTGAAATATCCAACATAAATTACATCCTAACCCTAACTAGGGATTTAATTACTCAATATATTGAAAACAAAAAGAATCAATCTTAACATAAAAGAAAGAAAATAAGAAAAGATAAAATACGAAATCCCTAATTGCATCTAAGTTGAGGTTGATCTCTTTCTAATCTTGCTCCAAATTCCTCCTAGATGTTAACAAACCCTAAGAGAATACCAAAAGACACAAGTTGTTTGTCATGTACCTCACCAAAATCCCTTAAGTGTACCCTAATAAGAGTATTTATAGTTAAGGTTACATAATAGAATCCTAAGTTGATTGAAATTATGTTTTCAAACATCCTCAAATTTTAGATCATGAGTTCGGTGCCTAACACACTTCCCATACTAGCATTGGTATACTTACGGATTAAAAATTAATATAAACAACTTGTAACTGAAGTCAGACTCAACTTTGTAACTAGTGTTAGTCTTACGCTTCTTCCCTATTCTCCTCTAATTTCTCACATTTTCAAGTTTAAGTTAATCTCTGATTCCTTTTCTAAAGTTAGTTTTTTTTTTGTGCTAACTTTCAACTGACTCTAGTTTCTCCTTAATCAAACAACTATAAAGAAAGTTACTCTTAAATCCAAAATCATACCTCAAATTATCACCTAAAAGTCAAGAACTAAACATCATATAATTTGATATAAAGTATATCGTAGAAGTTTTAAATTACAAACTAATTTAGCCCTTAAACATACACAATATAGTCTTATCAAATTCCCCACACTTAACCTATTGCTTATTCTCAAGCAATTGACAACAAGTCATCCTAACCACTTAGACTAAAGTAACTAAACAAGAAATAATTCCACTTTCTTATGGTGATATTTAGCATATCCCATAAACCTTTAAACCCTTTAATATCTATAGCGGAGGAGTTATAGTTTCCTGAGGGTTTACTAGATTAATACCCACAAACATTGACATGCATACATTATTTAACTTAATAACTAATAGCACAAGATGTAAAAAGCTCATCCTTTAATTAAATTGTAAAACTTAAACATATAATATTTCTTATATGAATCATTATAAAAATAAAACAATGCAAACCCTATTATACCTGCTTTATCAAGCTCTAATACTTCAACTTGACTTTTCCTAACAAAGGATCACTCATTTACCACGTATTAAAAATTTTGGGTAAGGTACACTCATGATCTTCTTATGAAATTAAACTTATCATATGCTTACAAAATCATCTAATCTCCACTACTCAAATATATATAAACAAAAATCAAAATGGCTTTGAATTGTTTATAGAGGCCAAAGGGTATAAGTAAGTTAACAAAGGAACATAATATAGATAAATATTTGTAAGTAGTTAAACAAAAGCAAGTTAATCAAGAGAAATATCAATATATTACTCTACTAACTGCTCGTATCTTTGCAACCAACCATATTCCTTCATTCATTTTAAGTATACAAAACTTATATCAATCAATTTGAGCCAAAAAAATATTTCTTCTTTTTTTAATTTGATTTGATTTAGCATGAGTTTTTTTCCTTTCTACATTACTATCTTCATAAACATCACCATCTCCCCTAGCACTTATTTCTTTGCTTACTATCTCCAATAACCCTAAGTCACAAATAAAAGCTATGCTCATCACAAATTGAGGAGTAATTATTTAATTTTCTTTTAAGCTCAATGATTTTTGGGAAAGGGTTAAAAGAAAAGGACTAAAATTTTATACAAGGTTCAAAGGGGACCACCAATGGTTCAATGTACAAAATCTTGGTAATTTGGCTCAAACATAAATGTTAAGTAACTCATTTTAATGCTTGTAAATATCTTATATGGAATCTCAAAAATATGAAATGTAAGTCCTAAAAATTTACAATGAAAGAAGATATCCATATTTAAAAGAAAAGATTTTACATTTTAGCTCAATTTCTCACATAGTAACTCATGTCAAATCAAAGTATTATTACTTAATGAATACGGTTTCCTAGCATTCACAAAGTCATGTTTGTTTGGCAACCACTTAATCATATTATACACTTAACATTTAATAACCAATATAAACCAATAATCATATAAAAATTATGTTATCAACTTAAAGTAACTAATGAGATCCTAAACACAAAACAAAAAGAATGCTAAAAATAGAAAACTTTAAGCCTAAAACATACAAAGCATAAAACTAAAAGATTTAAATTCCTAGAAATTCATACCCCACACTTAAATATGACATTATCCTTAATGTTAGACAAGTGAGATAATTAAAGTACACATGAAAGAAAATTCAAGTAGAGAAATTTTCCCCAAATATATGTAAGGTTAGTAAGGTAAATATTAATAAATTCAAAAAAATTACCTACAAAAGAATGATTAAATAACATTAGTAGAAAATTTTAACTAAGAAATTAAAATAAAAAAAATAGGTTGAATATTAGATTAACTTATAAAAGGTGCTTCTATGTTTTATGATTATATTGTGTTGAGTTGAAATTTTCCAATGTTTTAATTCAATTTTGAATTTTGCACAATTAGATGGAGAGATTATTTATACAGATAGATCACAATATGACCAATAAGAATTCCATGAAATCCTAAAGATAGAGCCTTATAGATCTTTTGGGTTAAGGCCAAACCTATAATAGCAAATCACAAAACAAAGTAATGTGTCCTTAGGAGTTTTGATTAGAAAGAGATTTTAGTCAATCAACATAAGGATAAGAGCCATATTGCTCGAGAAAGCATATTGTCATAAAATTGAAATTCCTACTTGACCAAGGAACTAAGATTAATCATTTAGTTAAGATAAATTAAAGGTATATGAAAAGTTGTAGGGGAATTATACCTAGATCTTACTTATCAACATTATGTATTACTTTAATTTGGTGATTTAAATTAGTTTAGTTTACTTTTATTTTATTCAATCATTAACTTTATTATACTAGATAATGAGAAGGCAATTAGTACTAGTAATTACAGTCCTTGCTTGACTAACAATCGAATTATTAAGGTATATTACAAGAAATAATAAGTGCACTTGTCTAATCTTTTTTTATATTTTTATGTTTTATTTTTTTACATATATCTATATCACATAATAATTTTTTGTGTCATTTTCAGAGACAAAAATATTAGGAAAGATTTATTTTTATTATTCTAATCTCCTTTTTTTGTTTTTTTATTTATTTTGTTTTAGAACATTATTTTCTTAATTTTGTGGTTTTGCTTATATTACAACTGTAAGTTCTTTGGTGTATAACCAAGATTAGTCCAAGAGCGCCATTTAAACCAGTTCCAGAGATCAAAAGAACACTACTTCAAAAACTTAGAGAAAGAGACCTGAGAATGAGAATGTAAATACCAGGCACAATGGCAGGTCAAGAAGGAAATCACACAATGGGGGATTATTACTAGACCATCACTGATTGAGATGGAGTAAAGCGTTACTAGAACTAGGGTTGACAAACAACTTCAAGATTAAACCTAACATAATCTATATGGTTCAATAGTTAGTTATAATCCGATTGTCTATTAGATGAAGATCCCTATGCATAAATTGCTAATGTTCTAAAAATTCATGACACTTTTAAGCTTTAAAAAATTGTAAAAGATGTGATCCAATTGATATTGTTCCTTTTTATATTAAGGGACAAACCTTAATTATGGCTAAATTCATTACCTCTAGGACCCCTCAGTACATGGAATAGGTTGGCTAAGAAATATTTGTCCAAGTACTATTATCCAACACCTACTACAAAGCTAAAAAATAATGTTTTTATCCTTCCAATAGTTAGAAAGCAAAACCTTATACAACACTTGGAAGAGATGGAAGGAGTTGCTGAGGAAGTGTCCGTACTATGACCTTGACTTGGATAATTAGTTACAAATGTTCTATACCGAATTAAGCTACCTAACTATGTAACTAATTGATTCATATTTAAGGCACCATATCTTTAAGACTCCTAAGGAATTGTAAAAGCTTATTGAGTACATTGCCGTGAATAACTATTAGTGAGGAATTCCAAGGCTATAACCTAAGATAGGTGATATTCATAGTGTCGATATAGTAGTAACATTATAGGCAAGATGAAAGCTCTTAACAAGAAGACTAATTATATGAATGTGAGGGCCCAACTAGTGTAGGTCATGATTTGTGACTGTCCTCATGGGGAAATCCCAATCAACAGTTCCAATCAACTTATAATTAGGGACATCAATTGGAGCAAGCTGATTTTACTATAAATCAACCTCAAAATAACTCCTAAGGTAACATCTTTCATCGAAGATGGAGAAATTATTCAAACTTCTCACAAAGTAACTAAGGATAATAAAGACCTATACCTCATCTCAAATTTTAATAACATCAGTAGTAAAGGAAACTAAATCTTGAAGGCCTTGTAGTTAAGTTTATGAGTACAACCAAGACTCGCTTCTAAAATTAAGATGTCTCCATCTAAAATTTAGAAGTGGATATTGGATAACTCATTAATCTTTTCTCTGAAAAGTACCTAGCTACTCTTCCTAGTAATAGAGAGCTAAAATGGAGAGCTAAACCTAAGAGAGCAGACGAATGTGATAACTCTAAGGAGTGGAAGGGAACCAACGATTGAAATACCTTAGGTAGTGCAAGAAGAGAAAGCCACTACACAAGATGAGAAGGTGGAGGAGAGAGTGTAAGAGAAAAAGGATAAAGCGAAAAAGATTGATGTGCACTTGATTGTTTATACATTTACTTTATGACACTTAGTGATTAATTCTTTAAAATGCTTAAGACATTCATTTTAGTTAATATTTAGTTTTAGGTACAATTTGAAAGCACAAAAGCTAAAATGAGTTAAAATCGCATTCTCTAAGTCGTCCTCTTGATGTTCAAACTCATTTGTCTTTGTGGAACAATAAGGAGATGGATTAGGGTGAAGATGAGACCAGAAAATGCAAGAAATGAAGCATTCACCATAAAGTGCAAGATGAATGGTCGTGCACAATTTCAAAATTAGAATTGTTTTGATAATGCACTGTTAGATGCAGGCCCGGTGATTGAGCCCAAGTTTATCATATAAATTGGCTACACTTTCATGAATGTTAATGTACTTTTTGACTCTTAATTCATTATTTTGCGCTCAAATTAGTTCCTTGCGGTGAGCTTATGTTTTATGCAATTTGTTAGTAAAATTGTGCAAATTGACATTAATTGCATTATAATTTTTC
>JAOTBA010000003.1:16316541-16336382 GCA_025629845.1 Erythroxylum squamatum | reverse complement strand
GGATATAATTTTATCTTTTAAGATAAAGTTGTTATCTAGTTAGGATTTAAACTTTTGAATTTGAATTGTTTTTTCTATATATTAGTTAAGTTTGTTATTTCATTATCTATATATTTAGGTCTTCGTGTCAATGTAATTGTGCACCAATCAATAAAATGTCTTTTGCATTTTCTCTTTCTTATTCTACTTTATTTTAGTTAGTTACCCATTTTAAAATTTCAACATGGTATCAGAGCCATAGATTCTTGAGGGACCGTGAGATTGAGGAAAAAAGAAAAAAAAAAGTCTTCCTATGGCTGCTAGCAATTCAGCTACTTTCACATTCTAAAATTTTGAGTTCATCCCTGCTATTGAAAAAGGAGGACAGAATTTGTTAACACTCCATCCTAGGAATTTATCAGGTTGGCTGTCGAGAGCTCAAGTTGATATGGCTCTTTGATCATATCTTTTGTTTGTTTTAGTTCTTTGTAGGTATTAAACAAGATGGAATGTATCTCAACATCTTTCATAGGGAAATTAAAGCTTACAGTACTGGGAGTCAAAAGCATCGAAAGATTCAAAGTGATGATTTTGGTGATGTTGTTGACACAGGACTGGGAGAACAAAGCCAGTGATGTTGAATGGAATCCAGAGAGGTGTTTGACGATTATGGTTCTTTACATGAGCCCCTCTAAAGGAGGTAAAGCTGAAAAAGCTAATTGCTGATGCATCACCTTGCTGCGGGAGAGGATGACTGTGATACCTAAGATCTTTTATCATCAGCAACAGGTCAGAAAGGATGACAAAAATGAAGAGCGTATATCTGAAAGCCTGATGACATGACTGTATAAGTGGCCCCTTTAACTACCAATTAGATGACTCCCGATCCTCCCCAAAGTGAAAGACGATACCAAGATGATAACCTGGTTAAAGAACCTACTGATACCAATATCCAGTTCCCTTTCTTCAGGTAACCTTTTCTTTTCTTCTATCTGCTCTGTCGGTCTGTCTGAAGAACTAAAAGCATGTTCTCCTGCTTTTCTTTTCTTTTCTTTTACACCGTAAGAAAATGTGGATTTCTATAGTTCAGAAGTTTGTCGATTGCATTTACATCCCTAGCTTTTTAACTGCCAGTTAACCATGTTTTACCTTTATTAAGCTAAATTTTTTCGATTCAAGATTTTTTTACGAGTAGAATGTTTGTTTACTACACCATTTAATGGAGTCTGCAATATGCTTACTTCCTTTGAACAAATTCCCTTACCATCTAAAAAGATTGATCTTGCACAAAGAAAGTACTTAAATCTATAATTATTACTCTGCAGGCTCTTAAGCATCCTATCATGAATTTTATAGAAGATGAGTTTCTATTTGGGTCTGAGATTCAAAACGATAATGAACAACCCAAGAGAGAATATCATTATAATCAAGTGAATGAAGCTAATGATGATTGTGATGAGGAATTTCCCTAGTGGTGGGACAGTGAGTAACGGATCTGTTGGATTCACAACTAGTGAAAGGGCTTTTTCATTATTTGATGAGCTCCTTCGGAGACAATCCCCAGAAAGGAATGAAAATGGCTGTAGACCTCTTCTTTCTGATTATATGGCAAGTTAGGACTACATGATCTAAAGAAATATCTTGAGGACTGCCAAAACCTAGTCCTTGATCCAGCAAACGTAAAACTCGATACACGTGTGAGTTCAGCCCAAGCTTGCTTGTATATTGTGTTTTTAGTTTGTTATTCTTTGACACAAGCCAAGCATACTTTCGAGGTTTCGGGGATAGTTATTTATGTCTTGTTTAGACTGACAGGATTTTGGATCACAGGATAGCTAAATTCATGGGGTGTAAAGACGTCAGACGAATTTAAAACGAATGTACAAGTGTAACATTTTGTGTCTTTGTTCGATCGCCTCAAAATGTATACTTGGTGGTGGATTTGTATTGATGTTCGGGTATTGGATGGCTTGAACTGTAACCCATGGTGGCGAATTCCTATGCCCGCAGTCTGTTTTGGAGCCACACTTGGGACTGGATTTAAGTTTGTTGTCCGATTTGCCTCCTCAATTTGAAGAAGTGTTGTAGTTTATACTTTTTTATGTTTTTATAATCTTAATTTAACGCTTAGATGCCAATGGCTTCCTTTTATGCATCTAGCAAGGCAAGCATTATTTAGACACTGATAAAGAATCCAATTATCAGCATTCCCAATATTCATGAGGTGCACATTTAAGATTGCAAATTGCAATACTGGCTTATTGTGAAAGAAGAGACGTTTCCTAGTGTTAATTGCTTCCATCAATCTTGCTAGGAACTCAGATGGGCGTTAGTGCTTCTTCCTGATTTTGATTTCTCATGCTTTTACAGCACATGATTCAAACGATGATCAATTTGAATATAGATTCAGTTGACCTATCATGAACAGTCAAGGAGAGAGGACAAGAGTGGATCAAGAAATTGTTTGGTTCTAGGTTGGCTTACCTGGTATATCTTATGCGCAAGCTAGTGTGGCGACTTGTTCTTTGAGCTCACAGTAACTTCCATGTCCAGTGTCGTGTGGACCAGCTCATTATTAGCAGAACTCATGGTATGTCAAAAACTAAAAAATGCCAAAGGTTTAGTGACAAGAACGAAGGAGTCACAAAGCTTGGAACCTGGAATCGAAGACAATCATGAACTAGTGAACATTATTACAAGGTGGCTTGAAAATGGCTCGAAAGAGACATCTGGGCCAAGAAACTGTTATGTTTTAACAGGTCCCAGGCTATAGTTGCCTCGTTGATGGCCAGCATGATTTGTTGTGGGGAAGCCGAATGAGACTGATAGTAGAAACCATCTTTGCTGGCAGATGGGCTCCACGGACCTTTCCTGCTTGAATAGCTCGCGAAACAGGTCCACAGGTATTGGTAAAAGAGTTCTTGAGGTTAAAGCATTGATCTGCTGTCACTCTAAACAACAGATAGAGAGGGCCTGATCAACGTCATGGCCATTTTGGCACTTTTCATGCTAATAAGAAAATGACAATTTGGCATTAGCGTCCGGATCTACAATGTTCTTGCACTTGAGCTTCAGATTTGCTCTAACTCACTAAAACACTGCAGGTTTGAATGAAGGGCACAGGCCTAATGATATCCTGAAATTCTTTAGGATAAAAGTAAAATGAAGAATAGAAGCAGATAAATGATCAAATCATGAATATATGGTTTCTTCCGGTAAAGAACTTTTGAAAAATCAGTAAAGAACTTGCTTTGGAGTAATTTGATTCTTCAGATTATTCTTAAACACGACATAGCATGAACATAAATATATTCATAATCTAAATGTTGATGTGTAGTATCACCCCATTTTGGAGATAAATCATTTTCTACCTGGTATAAATAATCATGATTTTTTCCCTAGGTATCGCATACTACACGACTTGACTATACTCCTTCCTAATTTTCTCGATTAATTCTTTGTTATTTAGTGAGTTTGGGTTGCGTTTGCTGGTCACACCTGACAGTCTGAAGTAATTAGGATTCATTTTTAGGGCAAAAATTTTGCCTGGGTTTCTCGGTATATTGGAGCATGGGTAAGAGGAAGAAGACGCCGCATAAAGGACGGAATATTACTGGTGCAGGGGGCAAGATCCCGAAAGCTTCCTATGAACACACAAGACAGTGTAGATAATGAAATACAGGATATTAGGGCGCATGGTCATTCAACGATAAAGGTGGCTAATGCGCAAAATATTGCGAAGGGTAGACAGGAAATAAATGTGGCTGATGGAGCAAGTAGAGTGGGTGTAATAAGAGTAACATTGCAAGGTAGGCATCTAAGAGTTGAGGGGACTAGGGCACATAACCATTCGATGATGAAGATGGCGATGGCGCACAATACTACGGATTGTAGACAGGACAAGGATGTTGGAACTAGTGAGAATAGGGTAAGTATATGCAAAGAGACGATGCAGGAAAGGAATTTAGGTACTGAGAATAGTGAAGGTGGGTTACAGAACAAAACTACAAATGTGGAACTGGTAGGGTGAACAAAGGTGGAGCTGACAAAGAAATAGGAGATGAGGAGTCATCCACTTCTGATGAGACTGATAATACAGATGTGGAGAGTGTTAACACTGAAGCTTCGGATCGCCCAGAGAATGAAGAGCCAGCCCCGAAGGTGTTTGATAAAATGTCAGACCCAATCTGCTTAGGCACTCATGAAGTAAAAACCAAGCCCTCGTATGTTAGTTTATTCAGGAACAATAGAGAATTGAAGCAAGGAATGCAGTTGGAATATTTGCAGGTAGTTGATGAAGTCATCATGGAGGAAGGAGATGTAATACGAATTGAACAAAAATGGGGCTATTGTCTTGTGGGGTGCTTGATGAGGATATTTCCAGGAATGAAGGCACTCGAAGGATTAATTGCTAAATAGGATGTTCAATGTAAAATCCTACCTCGTGATCAAGGATAGATAATCTTCCAATTTGATACAGAAGAAGATCGTACTAATGTGCTAACAGGGGGACCGTACATGCTTTATGGGAAGACTTTGCTACTTAAATGACTCTCCCAAGGCTTTTCCTTTAATTATCAAGACTTTATGGAAGTTCCTATTTGGCTGCAATTCCCTAATGTTCCCTTGGCGTTGTGAAATGAGAGAGGGTTGTCGAAACTAGGATCTCGAATTGGAAGACCACGATGCACAGACAAGATCACTAGTAAAAAATCACGTATTGGTTATGCCAGAATATTAGTAAAAGTTAATGTATCAAGGAAGCCGGTGACAAGTTTTTATGTGAAGATGCCTGGGGGGTGCCCGATACATTCAAATGGTTATTTATGGAACTTTTCCTAGCTACTACTGCTATTGCAAACAATTTGGTCACAATCCTTTTAAATGTAATTCCATAGAAAGGACTAAAAAGAAACAGATGAAGGATCCTTGGGGGTACGAAAGATATACAAAATGCTAACACCATAGACAAAGATGAAATTACTGCGGATGGAGGTTCTATGAATCAGCCCAATTAGGGGGCGGAGGTAGAAGTGCATGAATAAACAAGAGTCCATTTGGGATCAATTAAAGAGGTAAATCTTGATAAGGAGGGGGGACAACGGCAACAAAATGAAGGGAGTACTGAAGTTACTGTGAACAGGGAGGCATTGACAGGAGTAAGGGGACAAAAGGTACCTCAAGCTCGGAGGGATCCTAAAAAAGTTAGCGATGGAGAATTGTAGAAGGTGCAAACCCACAGAACTGTTAACAAAGGAAAGACTGTGATGACACAATCCAATAGAACAGTGACTGAAAAGGGTCATGTGCAAGTTCAGGCGTGTATCAATAGTGAAGATGTGGGCAAAAGTACTACTGAAGCAATTAAGAAGACAGGAGGAGAGAGGCCCTCCCAAAAATGAGGATGCCATACTGGAATTTTCGATATCTAAATAATGCTTCGAGACAACATAGTGTTGTCAATCTTATTAGACAACATGACTGTAAGCTTGCGTGTCTCCTTGAAACTAAATTATCTACTGATAGTCTTAATATGATGATGAAAAGTAGAGTCAAAGGATAGGACTCTTGTCACAACTTTGGATCTATTGCAGGAGGAAGAATATTTATTATATGGAATTCTATATTTTATCATTGTCAAGTTTTGGAGTTGGGAGAGCAATTTATTCAATGTAAAGTCTAATGCTGAATATCTCAGCTTACCTTTATAGTGCCTTTGTTTATGGGTTATATAGTGTAACAAAAAGAAGAGAATTATGGCAGAACTTGATAGGACTGGGTCCGAATTCCCTGATGCCTTGGATTATAATGGATGACTTTAACTGTGTGTGTGCGGCTAGGGAAAGGCTCGGATGTCAGCCTCCTTCGGCATATCTGCTTAAAGATTTGCTAGACTTCCGAATGACTCTTGGCTTAGAAGATGCTCCATTTAAGGGGAGTTTTTTACTTGACACAAAAATCATCTATGGGCTAAATTGGATCGAGTCCTCCTCAATCAAACGTGGGGATCTTTAGGTTATGCTTGTTCAGCTCATTTCTTAGATATGCTGGCAGATTCTGACCATTGTCCTTTAATGGTAGCCTTCAATCAATTGGACTATCGAGGTAACAAACCCTTTAAGTTCTTTAATATGTGATTTAACCACCCTTAATTTCAGGATATAGTATCCAATAGCTGCAAGATGGTAGTAGTTGGGACAGCTCAATACGTTCTTTTATGAAGTTGAAGGCGCTAAAGTACCCTCTGAAAGCTCTAAATTCTGAAGCATATGGTCACATATCTAGCTAGGCTAAGAAGGTACAAGAGAATTTTCAACTCGCGTATAAGGCCTCTCTCAATAGGCCTAATGATATAGCGTTGAAACATGAGGCTAACAATAAGAGGAAGCAAGCTGGATTTTTGCTAGATGCAGAGAGACAATTCTTTCAGTAAAAGGCTAAATGTAAGCATCTTATAGAGGCTGATAGAAGTACGAGGTATTTCCATGCAGTAGCTCGTAAGAGAGGAAGGCAGAATGTTATTTCTCATCTCATCAAGGAGGATGGATCTGTGACTACTTCATTGAAAGAAGTGGCAAATTGTGCTTTAAGTTATTATAAAGGGCTCCTTGGCACTTCAACCCCTCTGAACATATTAGACTTAAATGTAGTAAGAAATAGTTTGGTTTTGGATGTGGAGACACATGAAACACTAATTAACCCAATTATGGATGAGGGATCAAGCGGGCTATGTTTGATATTGGCAATGACAAAGCTCCAGGGTTGGATGGATATACGTCTGCCTTCTTCAAGAAACAATGGGATAGGGTTGGATTAGATGTGACTTTAGCTGTGAAGGAATTTTTCACTACGGGTTGGATGCTTAAACAGTTAAATCATACCATCGTCACACTCATCCCAAAGATGAAAGCAGTACCGAGAGTAACAAATTTCAGACCAATAGCTTGTATGAATGTTGTGTATAAGGTGATCACAAAAATATTGATGGAGCGTATGGCTTTGGTTGTGGGAAATTAGACTCAGCTCAAGCTGCATTTATGCCAGGTAGAAGTATGCTAGATAATATTTTTCTAACATAGGAACTTATTTAGGGTTACACTAGAAAACGTATCTCCCCACAGTGCATCATAAAAATAGACATCATAAAAGCTTATGACATGATATCATGGGACTTTCTTGAAGATATGATAAAAGGGCTAGGCTTCCTTAATAAGTTTGTACGATGGATTATAGAATGTGTAACAACTACATCCTTCTCGATCTCGGTCAATGGCACACTACATGGTATGTTCAAGGGTCGACGGGGATTGAGACAAGGTGATCTAATGTCACCTACACTTTTTCTGCTTTGATTGGAGTACCTTTCAAGATTGCTAAAAGTGAGAACCGCCAACTCCCTTTTTCACTTCCACCCGAAATATCAACAACTTGGCATCACTTATTTTGCATTTGCGGATGATCTCATGTTATTCTCTAGAGGTGATTTTACTTCTATCCATATAGTTGTGGATGTGTTGAATGAACTGAAAGAGGTGGCAGGGTTGAGTGTGAATTCTTCAAAATCCGGTATTTACTTAACTAGGGTTTATAGACGAGATAGGGCGGAGATTTTACAGATGGTAGAATATCTTATGGGTGAGTTTCTTGTTCGATATTTGAGGGTCCCTTTGGCACCTATAAAGGTCTCGGTGGCCTAATTTTCTGTACTAATTGAATCCATAGAGGCTTATATCAATGCATGGAATGGTAAGACTCTCTCATATGCAGGTAGAATTAAATTGATTAATTATGTCATTCAAGGGGTACTATCCTTTTGGCTCCAGGCTTTTCCTATTCCAACAACTATCCTTGAGAGGATAACCTCTATATGTAGGTTGTTTTTATGGGGTGGTAAACATTTTAGGGGGCATAGGACAATATTTGTGTATCAAAAGAGGAGGGTGGATTGGGATTGAAAAACTGTAAATTATGGAATTCGACACTTTTGTCTAAAGTATTGTGGAATACCCATGATGAAGCTGATTCTTTATGGGTGAGATGGATTCATGAAATATACTTGAGGGGCCTATCAATATGGGATTGGAAACCTCACACCCGAGATCCCTACTGAAGAGATTGGTACTGATCTAAAATACTTTAGTGGATAAGTTAGGTGGCTGTAGGGAGGTGGTATATGGGATGCAGAAATTATATATCAATGGAACCTTATCTTCACAGAAAGTCTATAAGCTACTGCGGGTCAAGTACACTAATGACCATGGATGTCATTTATCTGGAAACAATACATACTGCCAAAATACTCCTTCATTGCATGGCTTAGTCTTCGAAATAGACTGCCAACAAAGGATAACTTGCTATTCTTGGAGATAAACTGAACCTGCAGATTTTGTAATGCTGAACCAGAAAATGTTGACCATTTGTTTTTAAGTGTACTTTTACAGGTGAAGTTTGGAATGCTATCCGGGGATGGTTGGGATTGACACGAGCCATGTCTACGTTATCTAGTTCCATCAAGTGAATTAGGAAAGATTACACTGGAGCGTGCCTTAGAAGCAAAGTCGCACGGCTAACATTCATGTGTACCATATATACGGTATGGAAGACTAGGAATGCTATTCAATTAGATTTTGCTTCTGTTACGAGCTGTGATGTAGTTTCTAAGATAAAAACTATAATGTATAAGATCTTGTATAGGTTGTACCCCACGGAACTAATTACCTTTTGATATTTTGGATGTATAGATGACATTGATGTTATGATTACAAACTTTGGTCGAGGTATGCCCCCAGGACCGTGTACATATTTTTGATTCAATATATTTACCTTTCATAAAAAAAATAATCATGAACAGATAATTGATTCAAACGGCTATTCATTCTTTTGGTCGCTAAGATCCTACCAGCTTGGGAAAACACACGGGTTCTGATTCACGAGGCATATACTCACATTTAATAGAAGTAATGATTGTAGCTACCAAACATAACCACCTTGAATCCAAGTGTCTGCGATTACAGTTATGTTGTTCTTGAAAGCTCTAATTTTTGGATATTACCAGGAAACTAAATTATTGAATCAAATATACGGCTTGTGAGGTTTATCATGCAATCTTGAAAGAATAAGCACAGACAAGGAAAATGAGGGAAAACGAATTTTACCATAGATTTGGAAATTGGTACAAGGATATCTGCTGAATACCACTTTAATAGGACTTTTAATTCAACTAAAACTCCTAAAATTTTGCAGCATGATTGCATGACTACTTCAGAAACTGACTTCACTTTCACATAACTATTTTTAAAGTTAAGGTAGACTACTATCACTAACATACGTGACTAATATCTGACTTCTAAAAAGAATCCAAAATAATCTACTAACTTTCCTTCCCTTAAATCAAAACAAGTTTAGTTTAGAGAAATACCAATACCCCTTCCTTCATCCCAATCTAACTTACTGCACTTAACTTGAAGAACGATGCTAGCTTGATAGGTTTGGTGAAGCTATCTGCTGCCTAGTCTATAGTTTTGCTTTGATTTTGCTCCATCTCTCCTCCCTAAACTAACTCTCACAAAAAATGAAACCTCATTTGAATATGTTTGTTTATACCATGGAACACATGATTTTTGGAGAGTTTAATGGCTGAGTTGTTTAGCTCAATCTTCATTCCTGCTACTATCCTTCACATCTAAACAACTTGACAAGCACCTAAAGTTGCTACTACATACTCTGCTTCAGAGGAAGAAAGAGTAACTATAGGCTGAATTTAAAACTCTAAGCAAGTGTGCCAGAACTCAACTTGAAAACATAGCCTGTTGTAGTTTTTCTATCATCTAAATCTCCAAAAAAATCACTATCTACAAACCCAGTCAACTTGCTTTAATATATTTTTCTTTAAAACAAACCATAGTCGATTGTTCCTTTGAGATATCTCAGAATTCTTTTCGTTGCAAGTAGATGATGTCGCATGAGCTTGTCCGTATATCTACTGATAATGCTTATAATATACATTATGCCTAGCCTTGAAGCTATAATATACATCAAACTTTCTAAAATATGCTTAAAAAACAAACTGTTTACAGATTTACCGCTAGGATTCTTCACTAGCTTTGAACTTTGCTCTATTGGTGTTGTAATATAATTGCAGTCTCCCATCTGAAATCTATCCAGCACCTCATTAACATACCTCCAAACTAAGGAAATGATGAAACATCCACAAATCTATCATATCACATTCTTTCTCCATGGGTTACTTAAAACTATTCAACTTCTCTAAATTATTTCCTGTAAATATCAAATCGTCTATATACAAACATATAATCATCATTCTATCACCATCATGCTTCATATAGTGTATGTTCATATGGGATATTTCAAGAAAACCTTCCTTCAAGAAATATGAATCTATTCAACTATATCAAGCTCTAAGGGCTTGCTTTAATCTATAAAGAGCCCATTTAAATCTATAAACTTTATTTTCTTCTCCAGACTTAAAAAAAACTAAAAGGTTGTTTTACAAGTACCTACTCCTTAATCTCACCATGTAGAAAGGTTGATTTCACACTAAATTGATAAATTCGAATTTTAAGATGCCAGTGTAATCACCATCCAGACAGTATGCAATCTTTCTATCGATGTAGAGACTTTATTATAGTCAATCCATATTCCTGTTTGTAACCCTTCACCACTAAATGACCTTTATATTTATCTACTTCTCCATTAGGTTTAATTTTGGTTTTATAAATAGCCTTTTCTCCTTTAAACAAATCAACCATCTCCTATCTTTCATTTTTCTCAATAGCTTTTATCTCGTCAACCATTTGCTCCTACCATTTCTTTTTTTTCATGACCTCTTCAAATAAGATTGGATCATAGTCTGCAAACAAAACAAACTATGAGACATGCCCAAAGTCTATATTAGGAATACTTGTTACCTTATAGTCAAGGCTGAGAATGTTGTTGTTGTGTGATTCATCCATTGAAAAGAATTCTTCTTTAGAAGGCTAGTAAGGGAGGTTGCCACTTGACCGTAGTATTTAATAATTTTTTTTTGTAATACCCTGCAAAGCAAAGGAATCCTTGTAGTTCCTTAGCGGGTTATGAAAGGGCCAATCTAACACATATTGAACCTTGCTTGAGTCTACTGAAACTCCTGCATCATGAATGATATGGCCTAAATATGCCACTTGGGTGCCCTCAAATGTACATTTAGATCTTTTCAAAAAAAGGTGGTGAGATCGCAACAAATTAAATACAACGTGTAGGTGGTGTAGATGATCATTCCAATTCTATTGTATATTAAAATGTCATCAAAGAAAACGAAAACAAATTTGTGAAGGAAGGAGGAGAATACCTCGTTTATTAATGCTTGAAAAGTGGATGGACATTTGTGAGACCGAACGGTATAACAATGAATTCAAAATGGCCATGATGGGTTCAAAAAATTGTCTTTTCTACATTCTCCCTATGCATCCATATCTAATGGTACATGAATTTTATGTCTAACTTGGTAAAGCATTTAGCCCTATGTAGTTCATCAAACAACTCTTCAACCATTGGGATGGGAAACTTATCTTTTATTGTTTTTTCATTATATTCTTGATAGTCGACGTAGATTCGCCAAGTTCCCTTCTTCTTTTATTTTAATAGTACTCGTCAAGAGTAAAGGGATCTACTTGGTCGTATGATCCCCTGCCCAAGATTTATGCATACTATTTTTCTATCTCCTCCTTCTATAAATATGGGTAACAATATAGTCTAACCACCACTGGTCCCATCTTAGGTAATACGGTGATTTTATGGTCACATGCTCAGATAGGTGGTAATGCAGTTGGCTTTTGGAAAATATCTTCATATTCAACTATCAGGGGTTATAATTTTTTGATCACTAATGATTCTGCTTTTATGAGGTGTAGTTTCATCCCCTTTGTTTGTTGTTATCCCTGCCATTAAATTTTCCTCCCTTCTGTCTTGAAATTCATGGTTAGTACTGAAAAATTCCATATAGTGGGGCCAAGTGTTTGTAACCACTTAACCCATAAAACCATATCAAAACTAGTCAAAGTAACTACATATAAATCAACAGTAAAGCAGTTATTATCAATGGCAAAAGTTACCCCCTCATAAATCCCTTGGCTCGATACCTTCTCCTTATTTGCGACTGAGATACTCATTCTTGCTTTGTGGCGAATAGTAATACCCAAATGTTGTGTTGCACCTTCCCCTAAGAAGTTATGAGTGCTTCCTGAATCTACTAACACTAGGAGAGGCCATCCTTCGAGTTCCGCCTTAACTTACATCGTTTGGGATTTGTTTGGTCCCGTTAATATATGTAAAAAGATTTTTGCCTCCCCTCATTCTTGCTCCTCATTTTCATTATGTTCCTCCACCACTTCAGTCTAACACAGCTGTTTATACTCATGCCCCAACACATACAACTCATCGCAATTATAACACAACCCTTTTTCTTGCCTTCCTACCATTTGTGCCCTATTTAACTTCCTTATGGTGGGGGAAATCACACTTCTAGTGCTACGCACTACTGATTTTGCTATTGAGGCCCCTTTACTAGTCATAGGGGCCACTGTGGAGGAGCTAGTTGTCAGTTTATAGAAGGGCCAATTAATTTTACATGTTCCTCCTTTTGTCAGATTCATCTTCCTCTTATATTGACAGGCCAAGTTCATGGTTACTCTTAAGTTAGTCGGGTACTACATTTCTAAATCAATTCAAAGAGCTTTAACTAATCTCGTTATGAATAGACTTACTTGCATGTCTCCGGGTAACCCTGTAATCTGGGGAAGCAACAACTAAAACTGGCGTTGGTATTCTTTCATCGTTCTCATCTGCTTTAAATTTGCTAAGTCTTGTACTGGGTTAGCACTGATGTGAGGACCAAACCTATTAATGCAGTGGTTTTTTTAAAATTATCCAATCCATATTTGGTTCCTCTTGCCTGAGTTGATAGACCCATAGTTGCACTTCACCCGTTGGATGGAATGTAGCTAACTACACCATCTCTTCTTCACTAGTCTTTTAGGCCAAAAATATTTTTTCATATCGATGGAGCCAGATTACGGGGTCTTCTAAACCATCTTAGGTGGGAAATTCCATCCTAAAGAATTTAGGCACAGTCCTTACTTCAGTGTTCCCTTCTTCCTTCAGTGATGGGGGTACTCAAACTGGCCATTCACCTCCTCCTACACTATTGAACATACACATAAACTCCTTTATTTACACCTAAATTCTTTGTTGTCCTTCTTCTAGAGCTCGTATCCTCTACTCACTAGCCCTGGAAGTTGCTATCTGGTTAACAGCAGAGTGCCCTGATTCCTTTATAGATGCAGCTCTAATACCAATATGTTATGAGCTCGCATACAAGATCTCGTCTATGATCGGCTGATCGGGAGATCTCTCCAATCCATCCTTTCCCTTTACGAATATTGGTGCCTTTCTTCAAAGAACCTATTTTGAAGAAGAGTGACAACCAACCCTGTCAAGGGACAAGGCTTGCTAAAATCTAAGAATTTTAGTGATAATGTGCTGCTTGATTTATTGTACAACTTCATAGCCTTATATGGCAGAGAAACATAAAAGTTACACCTAGATTAGGACTCCTAAAAAGACTCCTATTCAAGCTTTTTATTAACATAATAATAAATAAACTAGTGCAAAAATAATAAGGAAATAATAGACTCCTACTAAAAATAAAATACTCCTCTTTGCAAGTAGCTGCTATCTACCTCCCATATATGTCTCCTCAACCACTTTTTCTCCCGTCCTTGCTTAGGTTTTCCCTATGAATGCATCGATATCACACACACCCTTCTTATTTGATGTTGCAAAATGTCAAAAATTTATAGGGAAAGAGAGAGAGAGAGAGTAAGTGACAATTTCATTCATAATATTTCATTGATTTCATAATTCCATTACAATGGCTGCTAATAACAATATAAGAAGTTTCTGGATAAGGACAAGTGTCTTCTTCTATCATCAAGTTGTTATAGTCATTATCGATATGATGTGTATTTGGTTATTTACTAATGCGTAACCTTTCGATGTCATTTCCAACTTCTTCTTTATGTATGTAATCCCCTCCTTCTTTAAAAACTATCTTGTCTGATAAATTAACTTCCGAAAATCTCTTTTGTAGCTCGAATATAGTTTCCTATATGGCTTCATCCATAGGTTCTCCTTGCCATTACATTAGTAATTATATGACAGCTTGGTTGTGGCACTTGATCATTCTTCTACCCCAGACTACTGCCAATTTTTTCTTAATGTCGGTTATAGTGGATGGTAATTAAGTTGTTATGGGTATATTTTGTGAACAAACTTCTTCAGTTGTGAAACATGAAAAGTAAGATGAATGATCTAGTAATTTCAATGTATAGGTCACCTTGTTGATTTCCGTGACAATCTAATAAGGTCCATAGTAGAGAGGTTGTAGCTTCTAGTTATTTCTTCTATGCAAAAAGTGTTGTCTATACGGTTGTAACTTCATATAAACCCACTGCCCTTCTTCAAACTCTTTTTTTGACCTTTTCTTATCTGCTTATAACTTCATCCTCTATCATGCTCTATTTAAGAGAAATTTTACAATTTGAAGCACTGGCTCCCTCTCCTATGATGCTTGGTCAATAAGAGCATGGCTAGAATCTCTGATGATGTAGGGTATATATAGTGGTGGTGGGTACCCGTAGAAAATTTCAAATGGAATAGTGTTAATTATCGCGTGGTACATCGTATTATACCCCCCATTCCACTATAGCTAACCAAATTACCCATTTCTGTGGAATGTTATTACAAAAGCATTGCAGGCATGTTACTAATGTCTTATTGAAGACCTCTGTCTGTCGGACTGTGGATAATAAATGGTTGATAGTTTCAGTTTTACATGCTCCTGCCAAAATATGCTTGAAAAGAGAGGTACTTATCACTTATTATTGTTTTTGGCATTCCATACAACTTGAACACATAGTCCATGAACACTTGTGCGATATCTTAAGTTATGCAGGGATGTTTGATGGCTATGAGGTGTGCATATTTGCTGAGTCAATCCACTACTACAAAGATGGATGATTTTCCTCTAGAAGATGGTAATCTCTTTATGAAGTCCATAGTTATTTCTCGACAACATCCTTTGGGCACCGAAAGGGGTTGGATTAGTCTCGAATACGTAACATGGTCATGCTTGCTTTGTTGAGAAGTAACACAATTTTTCAGATGGTTCCTTAAATCCTTGATCAGTGCTTCCAATGAAATAAGTTATGTATATTTTTTATCATCACTGTTACACCTAAGTGTCCCCCTTAAGGGCTATCGTACATAAATGTTATAATTTTCCTTCAAAGTTCTTTATTGTAGCTAACCACAATCCTTCTCTTCCATCTTAGCAATCCATCCTTCCATTCATTATTTTGCCTCTAACAGTGTTGCCTGTATGTAAGACACTGACATTGTTAATAATTGTTGGCTTGAGATTTTGGATAAAACGTCCATCGCCAAATTTTCCTTCCTGCTTCTATATGTTCCTTCGAAGTCATATCTAATCAGTTTTGGAAGCCAATTTTGCTAGAATGGTGTCGAGATTCGTTGCTCCAGGAGATACTTCAAACTTTGATGGTCCGTCTACACTCTGAAGAACCTCCTGTTCAAATAGTGATGCCATTACTTCACTGCTTTAATTATGGCAAGGAATTCCTTGTCATAGGTGGAGAGTCTCTGGTGTTTTGGTGTTAGCACTTTACTTAAAAAATGCTATGGGATGCCCATCTTGTTGAATCATAGACCCTATCCCCTTGTTACATGTGTTTGTCTCAACTGTGAAGGGCTTGCGATGTCAAGTAATGCTAGGATTAGGGCCTTTGATAATGTTCCTTTGAGTTGTACGAATGCCTTTTGATGCTCCTATCTCCATTCCTTTCTTCCTGCCTCCTACTTCTTTAATAATGCATTCAATGGTTTAACAATAATTTTGTAATGTTTTATGAATCTTCTGTAGTATCCTGTTATTTCCTAAAATCCTTGAAGTTCATTTTTTGAGGTTATGGCCATTATTGGATGGTTTCCACCTTTCAAATATCTGTGGATACTTCTCTCTCCGAAATGAAATGTCCTAGATACTTTGTCTTGCTCCAAAAGTATACTTCTTCCCTTAATGAATAATTGTTATTGTTATAGCACTCCTAGAATTTGTCGCAAGTGCTCCATGTGTTACTGGAAATTGATACTGTAAATAAGAAGATCATCAAATAAGACAAACATAAAATTTACACATCTAAGGCTTAAAAATGTCATTCATATGGCTCTGGCAGTTGGAAGGGGCGTTTGTAAGCTCGAAAGACATCACCAAGAATTCGAAATGGGCCTTGTATGTTTGGAATGCTGTCTTCGACACATCTTCTTCCTTCATTCAAATTTGGTGATACCCAGACCTTAAGTCTAACTTGGAATACCGACTTGAGCCCCTCAATTCTTCCAGTAGCTCTTCTATCAACAAATAGGAAATTCACTTTTTATATTGTATTTGTTTAATTCTCGGTAATCAATACACATTCTCCAAGTGTTATCCTTCTTTTTGAAGAGGATTATTGACGATGTGTAAGGATTGACACTCTTGTTGATGAAGCCCTGCTCCATCAACTACTACACTGACTTCTTGATAGCATCCTTCTGTACTCTAGAGTATCGAGAAGGCCTTATGTTTATAGTCTTCACTCCAGCCTTGGGAAGGATGATGTTGTCATATGCTCTTTTTGGTAGTAATTGCTTCGATTATTTAAAGACTTCTTCAAACTTTGCTAACAAATTTTCTATCTCTTCTTGGGTATTGGAATTGCCTTCTAACATAAGATGTTGCATGTGGAATTGTATCGGGTATGATAGACATAGCATGAACAAAGTACTTTTGTTGGAATTTCTAATGAGTTTATGAAGGCTCTTACCTGAAATCTCCCTAGCTTACTCTTCTGGGTTACCTGTTAGTCTTGCCATCTTGCCCTCCCATTGGAATTCCATAGTGCACATTTCAAAGTTACATCGTTAAGAGTAATCAACCACTAAACCCTTAAAACCATGTCACTGCCTCCTAACTTGGTGATCAACACATCCGTAGAGAACTATAGCCCTTGCATTTTTTATATAAAATTCTTGCATACTTATCTACACCCCCGTTTAAGGCCAACTCCTATAGTAATACTCAAAGGAGTTATGTCCATTACCTCTATGCTCCCATTTTAGGTCATCTTTTCATCTAAAAAATTGTGGGTACTCCCACTATCAATGAGGATGTGTAGGGGCTTCATTTGATGACTCCCTATGATTCTTAGTTGTTTATATTTCGTCTGGTCTTTTAATCCCTACATTGCTTCGAGTGAGATGTTGGAGATTGAAGGTTGCTCTATCTTTTGGCTCCTTGCATGTAGGTTCATCTTCAACGGCTTCTTCATCTTCTACCATGTATAATTGAAATTGTTTCTCCTTGCAACGGTGCCTTCTCATCACACCAGAAGCATAAACCCTTAGCCCTCTTTTCCTTAAACTCCTTACTGCTCATTGTTCTTGTCCCTTACAAGTTTCTATAGTTGTTAGGTCTGTTGCTACTCCCTTAGTTCCCTAGTGTGGGTAATAACTTAACCTTTGAAAGGGGTTCGAATGGAACCATTATTGTGTGGCTTATCCTTTTATATGTGGGTATCGCCTCTCCCTCTATTGGGCCTCCAAATTTAGTTCCTTTTTTGAAGTATACCAAGATACTAGCTGCTACGATCGCTTCCTGCGTACGTGCTAGGGTGTACGCTTGATGGAGCATTTGAGGGTTTGTCATTTTAACCGTAAGTTCCAGTTCTAGTCTTAGACCTTTTAAGAAAAACCCTACTAGGTAATCTTCGGGCAATAAGAGCTTGCTTGAATATCTATCAAATAAATTACAATAGTCTAACACTGATCCTTCTTGTTTTAACTACTTCAGGTCACCTATAAGATCCTCAAGTATGTCCTCGTCAAACCTCTATCGTAGCATGGTTAAAAGTTCTTCCCACTTCATCGCTTCCCCTTCTTTTAGATTTCTAGTCACGAGTTGGTGCCACTCTTGTACTATGCCTTCCATATGCAACAAAGCTATCCTCGCCTTCATTTCTTCATATGTGTGATCCATTATGAAAATTTGCTCACATTGATAACTCCAGTGTCTTACCTTTATTCCATTAAACGTTGAAAATTCATTTTTGTTGACCTTGATCGATATAATATAGTGTCCTCCATCTCCCAGATTTCTCATGGTGGCTGCAGTATCTTCTCTTCCCATCTTTTGCATGAGTTATTAGAACATCTATTTGATGTCACTAATCTCTTTCTCATGTCGCAATTGGGCTTCCAATAGATTCTTCTTGCTTTCTTCCAAGTGACGTACTTCCGCTCTTCATGTGTTTTATGTCATTGAATCTCGCCAAGGTTCGTTTGCTCTAATGCCAAATGCTGTGAAAATTCTAACTCTCAAACACTCTTCCTGTATCACAATATAAAACGTCAACAATTTAAAGAGAGAGAGTACGAAGACAATTTCATTCGTACAACTTCTACTAATAACATTACAAGAAGTTCCTAGATAACGACACGTGTCTTCTCCTATGATCGAGTTGTTATAGTCGTTATCGATACGATGCGTATTTGGTTATTTATTAATACGTAACCTTTCGATGTCGTTTCCAACTTCTTCTTCCTGTATGTAATGTTTCGGTCAGTATTCATAATACTCATGGATATGCAATGAGTTTTGCAACTCATCAATCATCATCTCATCCAAATCACGTGACTCTTCTATGGCTGTGACATCAAGGATCTCAGTTCCTTTTTTATGATGGTGATGTCTTCAATTCTGTCACCATAAATTGTGAGCTTGTTTGTAATCACCATAGTCCTAGAGAAGTAATCTGAAACTAATTCCTATAGTTTCATCTGCAAAGTCTCAAACTCAACCCGGAGACTTTGCAACTGTTGCCTCTTGGCTCTAGCATTCCTCCGGTATGTCTTCTTTAGAGAATCCCAAATCTACTTTGATCTCCTTATGCTAAATAGTTTCAAGCACAATTTCATCAACTGCCCAGAAAAAATAATTTTGGCATTTAAATCCGTCAACTTCAAGCTATTTGCTTCAGTCTTTTGTGAATTACCTGTAGCTAGCTTAAGAACTTAGAACTCCACAACGGTCTAGTACTCCTTCGACCTTCGGAATTTCTCCATCAAAATGCTCTATTGATCATAGTAATGCCCATCAAAGCGAGGGATTGAAGGTTAGACAAAGTTTTCATTTATAGCCATTTGAATGTGTTCGGAAGGGATTTTCAAACCCAGCTCCAATACTAATTGGAAGCTTAAAAGAATAAGAACAGACAAGAAAAGTAAAGGAAAACGAAATTTTATTGATAGATTTAGAAACTGACACAAGAACTTCTCTTGAATACCATTTAAATAAGACTCTAATTCAACTAAAACTCCGAAAAGTTTGCAGCATGATTTTATGACCAACAAATCAGCAACTAACTCTAGTTTTACATAATTGATCCTAAGTTAAGGTAGACTACTGTCACTAACATACGTGACTAGTAACAAACTTTTAAAAGGACTTTAAATTCATTTGCTAATAGATCAAACTTCTTACAAGTGTGTAATAGTCCATTATGAAAAAGCATACAGTATTGAGATAAAATGTGTACAATTTAGAAAAAAAAGATGGAGGCTTAATCCGTATAGTAACTTTAAATATTGGAAACAACTTGATGTTTTTAGTAGTGGTTGGGTCGGTCGTAATGGGTCTGGGCCCAGTCACAACGACTCATGGGCCGACCGGTCCACTCGTCAAAGATGCC
>JAOTBA010000003.1:16215453-16229848 GCA_025629845.1 Erythroxylum squamatum | reverse complement strand
AAAGCCTTTCTTTATTTATACATAACTTTGTACAAAACGCGCTAAAGGAGATTGCCTTTAGGGCACTACTCTAACAGTTCATAAGTAGCTTTAAAATATAGTAATTTCCACATAAGATACCTTGGTAATCTCAAGACTAAAGACCAATATACAACCATCATAATAAGAAAATCTACAGACACATAAGCATTATTTCATTTCGGGATGCTCATAATCGGGTCAATTCAGTGAACTTATTCTCTAATAAGCACTCAAACATTAGTTTAAGTATTTCCATACTTTAATTTTTAAGATCAATTACTTTCTTCATAAGAAAGAAATATAATGTATGCTAGTTTTCCTGTTCATCAATATCCGGTCTTAATGAAACCAAAGCTAGAAATATTTACTTGTGTAATGGCGTCATTGTTGTCACAGTACAATACTATAGACTCCACAATGCTAGGAACTACTCCAAGTTTAGTGATGAACTTCTTAATCCAATCTGCTTCCTTTGTCACCTCTAACATTAAGAAGTACTCTACCTCAGATGATGAATCTGCAATGGTTGGCTATTTGGAACTCTTACAACTTACCACACCATTATTCAAAGTGAAGATGTACCCTTACTGTGATCTATTATCATTTTGATCTGACTAAAAACTAGGATCTGAATACCCTTAAACTCTTAATTCAGCTCCTTCATAGACTAAGAAAATATCTTTAGTCCTTCTTAAATACTTTAAGATGCTTTTCATAGCTATCCAGTGACACTCACCTGGATTGGCTTGAAACTTGCTTGCTATGCTCAAAGCATAAGAAACATCTAGTCTAGTGCATAGCATCACATATATGATTGATTTAATTGCTAAAACAAAAGGAACACAATCCATTTTTTCTCTTTCTTCTTGTGTCATAGGACACAAACTCTGTGAAAGAGAAATCTTATGCAACATGGGTAAGAATCTCCTCTTGGAATACTCCGTGATAAACCTCTTTAGCACTTTGTCTATGTAAATGGATTGAGATAACTCAAGCAATCTTTTCGATCGATCTCTATAGATCTTTATTCTCAGAATATAGGCAGCTTCTCCTATATACTTTATAGAGAAGTCTTTACATAACCAAATCTTTACAAACTGGAGCATTAAAATGTCGTTTTTAATTAGCAATATGTCATCCATATATATCACTAAGAAAATGAATGTACTCTCACTAACCTTCTTATGGACATATAGTTCATCCAAATTTTTTATAAAATCAAAATCTTTGGTTATCTCAAGTTACTAAGTCCATAAATAAACTTTTGCAACTTGTATACTTGATTAGGAAATATCTTAGATTTAAAACCCTCAGGTTGTGTCATATACACATCATCCAGTAAATTCCCATTGAGAAATGATGTTTTGACATCCATCTGTCATATTTTATATCATGATATGCAATATAGCCAATAAGGCCCTTATGAATTTAAGCATAGCTACTAGCAAAAAGGTTTCATCAAAATCAATTCCTTATTTTTGTTTGTAACCTTTAGTCACTGATCTTGTTTTGTACGTATGTACATTACAACCCATATCAGTTTTTCTCTAAAAACCCACTTGCATTCAATAGGTACAATATCATTAGGTGCATCCACAAAATTCCATACTTGGTTAATGTACGTGGATTATATTTCATAGTCTATGGCTTCATGCCATTTTAAAGAATTAATGTCATACATTGCTTCTTTAAAAGTAGTAAGCTCTTTATGTATGAGTTCTACATTATCCTTCCCCTTTTCTATACATAGATCTAATCTAATAGGGGGACGACATATCTTATTAGTACATCGTGGACTATGTGTCTCTTGAACCCTCAGTTGTACAATGTATGTATCAACGTAAGGTTCTTGTTCCATCTGGATGTGAATTTGTGGCTTTTGAACTTCTTTAAGTTCTACCTCACTCCCACTACTTTCCTTGAGAATAAATTCTCTTCTTAAAAATATGACATTTCTTAAGACAAACACCTTTTGCTTAAGAGGACAGTAAAATTATTGTTTGACACTCACTTTCAGATACCCCATAAATTTGTATCTATCTAATTTAGCTTAAATCTTATCAGATATTGCATGTTTAACATAAGCATCACATCCCCAAGTCTTTAAGTGTGACAACTTTGGTTTACTACCAGTCTATATCGCAAATGGTGTCTTTTCAACTAATTTGGACCAAACTCTATTCAGAAGGTAAGTGGCAGTTTTAATGGCATATCCCTAAAAGGAAATAGGAAGGACTGCACGACTCATCATAGAATGTATCATATCTATTTTGTGATGTTTCCTAGTTTGACAAGGAATAGGGTCGAATCTTCTTCACTTTGTGATGTTAGTACATAACTAGAGTTGTAGGCAAAGGCAACACTTAAGAATTTGGTCCAGTTTTGAAATCTATTTCCAAAGACAAGCATGTTCTTAGCTATTATTACTGGTAGCATTATTGAAATTGGTGCTTTGAGAAAACCAAGTGCCAACTAAAAGCATTCTCAAGCTAAGAAGATTCTTTGTCTCATTGTTTTGCTGCAATACAAATAGATGAAAGTGTATAAGCTTTATAAAAAGGAATTAGTGTTACAGTGGTGTTTGTTGCACTTGTATACTAGAAGGCAGAGAATTCTAATTTAGTGAAACTTGATTCACAATTTCAAATAATGAGGACGAAATAGTTGCAAGCTCAGAAAGAAGTGATCATACAACCCACAAACTAAAACTCAACCTTCTCGGTTTCTCGTCAAGCTTATGAGGAAACTCTAGCTCCTGGCTTGCACACTCCTTTTCTTTTTTCCTCCTTTTAAAATCATTGCATCAGACAAAGGCAATGGTGGCAAGTGCATTAGGTTAAACTTCAGCACGTTAGTCTGGTAGTAATGATCACATGGGAACCACCAACACTCGTAGGAATAAAATCATTTAGGTCCTTTCCTTGAAACTTCTCTCTCTATTTCTAGATTGTCAATTGTAAGAAGATATAGCAGGTTACAGAACAACTCTCTTTTAACTCTCTTGAATGCCTCAAATTCTTGCTCTTCAAAGCTTTGAATTCTCCTCTTTCCTTCTTAATATTGGCACTAATATCCAACCTCAGTTTAGTGGTGATATATTTAGTATATTTTGCTTGAATAATTGAACTTCACCATAACACAGACGACCGTTTTGTATCTCTAGGACCCATCTCAATTAAACATATAGAATATTGAAAAAGCGCAATGTTAAAGCTATATGTGGGACCCACTCCATTAAACAAAGTCCATGTCAACTTATAGTGGGTCCCACAATTAAAAACATTTTTTAAAAATCCACCTTATTGAAATTTTGTGTCATGTCAGTAGGTAACTGACGATACCCTAACGATGTCAGTGCTCAGGGTTCAATCTGAACATTTTCTAAACGTAAAGTTTATTTTGAACGTTTTATAAATGTTCGAGTTCAATTTAACATAGTGAAACGTTAAGGACTATTTTCTACATCCGTGCACACATCAGGGGCTAATTACTAATTAGCCCTTTTGGCCTAAAAACTTATGTTTAAGGCTTAGTTAATGATATTAAATATTTCAGGTTGGGAGCTACAACTTTTTCAAATGGTACAATGAAAAATTTACTGAGAGAGTTGTTGAAGTGATTCAAAATTAAGGAAAGAATTAAAAATGTTAAAGAAGGAGGTTGAAATAAGCACAACTAAGGAATTTGAAGAACAAATAAAGCTTACGAAGGAGGAAATAAATTTATTGAGAAAAGAGAAGAAAGAAAAAAAGAAATGAAGATTATGTTAATGAACATTGTAATAAGATTTGATATGGTTCTAGTACTTTTTATTTGTACAAATGTTTTGGGGATATTATATTGAATTTTAACCATGTAATGGTTAATATTAATTTAAACTATGTTATTAAAAAATTGGTTTTTGAATTATATTTATATGTGAATTATTTAATGTAAATATAACTATGTATTGTACAACTAAATTTAATTAATATATGAAGCAATGTTTAAGCAAGCAAAAAGAACACTACTACATAAAACCAATAGACACTGAATAATTCAATGTATATAGATTGAACGAAAATTATATGCATGACAAGGTTCTCAAGATTAATCAGCTAATATTGATCAAGCAAAAAAAACAATATTTACAGTGTTTATATAACACAAACATTTACGCTATTTAAGATATTAGTATTATTTTTATCTATATTATTATTATTATTATATTTAATCTTTATTATTATTATTATTTTATTATTTTAGTCTTTTCTTTATTAATTATTATATTCATTATATACCTTTCTTACTGTATTCTTTACGTATTTACTCTTTCAACTTGTTTCATTATTATCCTTACATTTGCATATGGGTCTACTGGAAACAACCTCTCTATAATGTAGGGGTAAGGTTGCGTACTATCAAACCCCCCCAGACCCTGCTTCAATACGGGACTTCGGGGTATGATGATAATGATCAATAGCTCATACATATAAAAACTAATGAGACAAATACCAAAATATCAAAAAGTTAGATTACATTACGTTTACATAATGTAAACATTTGTCACCATTATCAGTAGTACACATATGTAAAATTCAATGGGACAAATATCAAAAAGTTAAAGGCATTGCTAATGGATGTTTGCCTCACTTATACTTGAATGCGAAAGTTCAGGTTATGAGGATTGTGTCAATGACATTCTCCTTCTGATTGCTTCAGCTTGTAATTGATGTGAAGTAATACTAGAACATCCTTTAAATCGTAAACTCTTTGGTTCAAATGATAACTGGAATCTATGTAGGTCAACATCTCCAAACTTTTTTTTATTGACATATCCAAATGTACCACCCTAGAAAATTAAAGATAAATGTTACAAACATACTTGGAAATTATTTCATCTACTTTAAATTGATAAAGAACATGTTCCTTACAATATTGCGTTGTTGACTTAGTACAACATTATCATTAACCAAATTCACATTGCTTAATTATAGTTTTCATAAAAAACTTTTTAGTCATTAAAGCCAATAATAATTAATATAAATCTAAAAAATTGTATACATGTGAAGTTGCTTATATTGTAACTTAATTGAGATAATGATAAACATTAATTGTTGTATGTTTATAAAACCGTAATCATATGATTGAAGTAAGGTGTACACAGCTGTGAAGAAGCCTCAACATGTTAAGTTATAGTTGTTCTTGTTGCATTTTCTGGAGTTATGACCGGAATTACCACATTTTTGACATTTCTGCACTTATCCTTCCCCAGACAATTTGTTTGGATTTTTTATTTTCTTTAGCATATTTTACTATTTCCTTCTTGCAATTTTGGGTCTATTGAGCATAATTGTTTTAGCTAAAGGATGTATAATCTCTGTATCACTTGAAGGTCAAATTTTTTTACCTTTAATTGGTTGTAATATATGTTCATACAAACTCATGAACTGACCCTTCATATAACATGAATCTATGAATATCTGAACCCTTTCTTTTGAGTGAAGGATTACACTAATCTCATGTTTGCGTGGGTATCCATATATGTCCCATGCTCAATAACTACATGTTTTTTGTCTACCAATCCTCACAGTATGCTTCCTATCACCCTTTGAAACTTCATAAGTGCCATCTCCATTCCATACAATTCTCCACTATAATGCTTCTTTTTTGTTCTTCTCCAACTTCTTCACTATAGTTTGTGCAATATTTGAATTCCACCTAACTACAAGATGTCTCCTATCAACATGCCTCTTCATTACCATTATTCTAATTGTATCAAGCATGCTAATCACTGGTTTGTCCCTTACTGGTAGGATCCACCCATTAAAGTTTCATTCATATTGTTGTCAACTATCGAACATTTAGTTTCAAAGGATTGGTAACATCTTGCTTACCTCTTTTTGGGATATTCAAGTAACGCTGAAGCATATCCAAGGCTTGTCTTGTGAAGCCTCGTTAGTAGCTTGTTGAAATCTTCAATATAGGTTGACCATACGCAATTCCAAATCTACTTTATGAGGTCTTTTCCCTTCCAATTGCTATTTAAACTGTGATATATATGTCTGGCACACATTTGGTGAGCTACATTTAACAAATTCTCTTATATAACCCCGACCAATCCCTAAGTCAAATTAAAAAGATATTAGTTAATATTTTAATAATGATTTCAATTGTAAGTATATTAACATGAACATTCCTTCGACATATCAGATATGACCATAATTCCTTCACCATCTTCCAATTCCAAATCAGATGTTAACAAATTCATGAACCAAGTCTATAAATATGTGTTTTCTCCCTGTATAACTGCCTAGGCTAACAGTTACATTCCTCCATCACCATCCTTACCAACTGTGCTTAACAATTGGCCTTAGAATTCTGTTTTTAGGAAGCATCCATCAATCCTAAAAATTGGTCTTGAAAGCTTCCATCTTCTTTTCATTGCATTAAAAAAATGTATAATCTTTTGAATTGTAACAAAATATAAAAAGGGTTAATATAATGTATAACATAACATAGTGAAGTAGGAAGTATTAACGTTAATGAAAATTTCATTTATCATTACCTATAGCAATGATCTCTCTTGTTTTCTTGATAATTGTAACTCGAATGATCTCTCTTGATTTCTCAATAATTGTTACTCAAATGTTGATCCAGGATTGCGTATTTTCAACTCATGTACATAACTTTACAACTTTACATATTCATTAATATAATCTACTGATCTCTGTTTCCTCAACTCTTCTTTTCTCTTCTACATATGATTGAATTAACAAAAATATTGAGTTTTACTCTACATTCTTCGACCATTTTTTTGGTTGAGATATTAGGATATCGTTGAAGTGTCTCATCAAGAATTTGGTAGAAACCAGTTTTGGTTTGTTTGTTGCGAAACAACTATGCTAAGGGTTATAAGCTTTAACTTTGAAACATCTCTTATTCTTATCATAGCCAACATATAAAACCCATAGGCATCCTTGAATACACACAAAACTAATCCAATTACTCTCACACTTCTTAACCTAACGTTGTATTTGGTATGTACTGTATAATCAACAACATCTTTATATTCTTTTGTAGTTCCAAACTCCATTCCCAATCTCCACTTATGTGCCACATTTGTAGGATTATCCTTAACATTTGAACTAGGTCTACGCAAAGATTCACCTGCCTCCTCTCTACTAAGATATTCATCAGTACTGATAACACTACCACACTCATATGCCACATCTGTAGCATTATTCGTAACATTTGAACTGGGTCTACACAAAGCTTCCCTTGCCTCCTCTCCACTAGGATATTCATCACTCCTAATAACACTACCACACCCATGTGCCACATCTGTAGGATTATCCCTAACATTTGAACTAGGTCTACACAAAGCTTCACTGCTTCCTCTCCACTAGGATATTCATCAATACTAATAATACTAACAAAATCTGTTGATTAAATTTCAACTGAATGATGATCATCTGGAATGTATACATAGAAGTCTGAGTGAAAATGTGAACCCTGTTCCTCCATATTCTCATCCATATGTGCACCTTATTCCTCCAAAATTTCATTCATATGTGCACCCTGGTCCTCCACATTCCCATGTGCACCTGGTTCCTCCATATTTACACCCTGATCTGTGACTCTTTAAAGTTAAAAACCAGGTACTCCATAATATGCCTTATTAATTTGATTATACCATAAATCCTTCCCCATCTCATATATTTTTCTATTGCTAACATAGTCAATGTCAACATTCTTAAATGTGGCAATATCCCTACCAACATATCTAAATTCATGCTCTAACATGAAAATTTCGCCATAAAAAAGCCTTACATTTCCTGTTGAGCCATTAAAACCTGTAAATCAACAATTAAAAAATAATTTTATCCGCATTAGAGACCCAAGCACAAAAAGATATTCAAACGCAAATTCAAATAGAGAGTAAGACAAAATGCTTAAGAAACAATCAACAAGTTTGGGTTATATAAATTCTAAATATTAATTCAATTTATAAATTTAAAAAAAGATCAATTTGACTTCAATACCATCAAGTAGAAAAAAAACTATATCTAAACCTTAATCTACTAATTTTGATCATGTAGAACAAAGATTACATATAACAAAAAGTGAAATAAATTGTTAATTACTTAACTACCTTGCACTAATTAAAAATAAATACTCAACTACTACAAATTAGCTCCATTAAAAGACTAAAATTTAGTACTTTTATGATGTTATTCAAAAGTTTAAGGTATCCTAATAACAAGTATCTTTGGTGAATGGTCAATTATAAGGTTAAATTAAATAGTATGTTACAAAAATTAGCACTTTGTTAGTATTTAAATACTCCAAAGAGCTACAAGAGGCTAGTCACTAGTAAAAGAATTTCCTTACTTGTCGAATGAATTATTAAAACATTTTAATTTTTTAACAATTTCATTTGTCAAGAGTATCACCAAGTCTTATATCTTCTAGGGCATTATAGTTTTCAAAAAAAATAAGTGTGTTATTTAAAGTAGCCTTAAAGATTAAGGAAAACTCCTAAAAGTAGAGAGTTTATGGAAGTTAAGAAATTACAGTTTTTGTTATATGACCCGTAAAATCAAATATGTGTTACTTTCATATTCTTCAAAGCTAAAGTAAACACACTTCTTAACAATATTATGACTAATGTAAGAAATAACACAAATATAACTCTCATCCACTCTCTTTTATAACAAAGTCATCTTTTTTTACATTCTGCGACCTAATTACTAGGAATTTATACTAGCCAATCCTTAAAAAAAAAAGAGTTAAACATGAAATCAAAAGCTCCAAGTGCTTATACTAGCCTCTAATGGAGAATGCTGTAAGTGAGGTAAAGGACAAAACTCTAAGCTCCCCTGATATTATTCAAGAATTACATTCTTATATCACTGAGATAAATGAGGAGAAAATTTAGGAAGATGCTTAACCTATTAACTTAAGCTTAAAATTTGTAATAAGTGATAAGGGAACTAAAGTAGCATTAGTAGAAGTTAGAATTCACTCCATACCACCTAATACTACCATTGCACCTAAAAAAACTAGAATTCTAGTAAAAAGTAAAGCTAAAGGAAAAAATTATACCTAATTGGAATTCAATTTAAATTCAAATCAGACTTGTAGTTAATTGGTTAAAAAATACATGTACATTCAGCGTAAAAAGAAAGCAACAAAAGGACGTTGAAACAGGTTAATGTCTAAATAAAAAAGGAAAGTGCAATAGCAAAGGCATCTTTTGTTTGGCATCATTTTTAAAAGTGTTATTTTGTCATAAACTTAAGCCTAATAACATAAATATTTAAGATGTTGTAAAGTTGAAAATGGCGAGGACTTCCACTGTGACTAGTAATGGACGAATGTTGAAAACTTCAAGATGGTGACGACTTTGTCAGTGAACAATAACAAATCTCATAGGACGATTGGCGAAGGTGAGGAAGGATGGTATTAATGGTGAAGATTGGAATTTTTTAATAGCTTCTTCAAGATATATGTTTCTGTTAGGGATTTGAGTTTTGTTTCTATTAATAGGTTAGGTTAATTAATTGATTAGTTTAGTTACTAAATTTAATAGGTTAATTGGTTAAGTTAATTTGTTAGGTTAACAAAACTTAGGGTTAAATTATCTTGTTAAGTTAATAGATTAATTAGTTAAGTTAATTTGTTAGGTTAACAAAAACTAGGGTTAAATTATTTCAATAGGTCCTACTTTTTTAATTATTAATTTTGTTTAAAATTTATAATTTAAGTATACAAATCCCACATTGCCACTTCAGACTCACGTGGCAGTTTAAGACCCACTTCTACAATAAAATATTATACAAATATGATCACCTGACAGAAATTTGATGATGTAACATTGCCGTTAGTTTCTCTATTAGTTTAGGGTTGAATTTTAACATTTGTCAAATGATAGTGTTTAATTTGTACTCTCTGAAATGTTAGGGTTAAATTTGTCAGAGGATGTAAACTTTAAGGTTAAATATGCCCTTTTTTGCCTTATAGGTGACTATCATTTGCCACTTGTCTAGAAGTACTTTAGTTAGTCTTCACTACATGCTCATATTACTTTGAAAAACCATGAAAGATTAAAGAACCAATTTATGGAACTGGATGCTAAGGAATTGATAAAAATAATGATAACAGATATCTGAGTTTAACTATGTTGTGGGCAATAAGACTTATTTAGGAGACACTACAAATAGTCTAACAAGTTTAGGAATAAAATACCATAGAAATATGAAGGTAAAGTATCTAATTTGTTTTCGAACATTTGATCAGCTGATCAAAAGCTTAAAAAGGTTTAAGGTTTCACTTTAAGTATAAGTTTACCTTCTAATGTTCTAAAATAAAATAATTTGGAGTCTCTCCATCACTTTTATATCAATTATATACGATACTCCTATTATTTTGAAATACATGACCTATCAAATAAATTTGGATGTCAATTATCAATTAGCGTGCCATATATTACTTAATTTCAATGTTTCTAAGAATTTAATTATTAATTATTTAAAAATAAAAATATTTAATTTTGATTTCCCCTAAATTATCTCGACGCCATTTATAGAAATCCTTAACATTCATCCAACAAATCCCTAAAAGACAAACATTCCATCTTTTTTTCTTCTTCTGAATTCTCCCATACTACTATTTATGGTGCTCTACAAGGATCAACTCCCATAACGAAGTTTCCTAGTGAAGGGTTAGTTGCAAACTTCCACGAACTAAAGATATGGTTCTCTCCCATTGCTAGACTTACTATAACTTTCAAGTTAGGCAAATATGGATCTGTTGGGTGGCTAAAACTTTCCCAGTAGGACTTATTTGTGTAAAAAGCATTTGACAAAATAAGATTACCGATTTTTTCAAGAATTGCAGTTGTGTTGTTGGACAATTCCGAAGTATTGCTTGACTAAATCAAATTTCCATTTCTATCTCTGAGCAACAAGTTTTCATCTTCAGTAATTATCAAGGTCCCATTCCTGTCAAAATTTGATTAATCTCTATTTGTAACCTAGATGATGCCCATATTTGAATATTGTGATATCAAATACCAAATATCTTGAATTAGAAATTTTTAAGGCTAAAAAATCCTAGTTTATAACTTTCATCAATTAATATCAAAGTTTTACCAATTTTAACAAATTGGCCTTATGTAATCAAGTTATGTGCATGACAAAACAGAACTAGAGAAAATAGGGAACAAAAGAAAGATCGAGAGTGTTTAGGTTTTAGGGATTTTTGTAGATAGTGTGGGGAGCTATCAAGTTGGAATATGAGCTTATCTGATATGCCACGTGTTCTAAATAATAGAATTATTATATCTAATTAACAAAAACTAATAGACTGACTTTTTTATTTGAAAATTATTCGATTTAAAAACATTAGGGGGTGAATTAGTACTAGAGATAATGGTAGGAACCTTCTTTGACTTTTGGTCAAACATTGGGGGCTTATAAGACCTTTTGCCTAATAAGAACTTAAATAAAGTTTCTTCAATCCATGCTTAATTACTTTTATTTGTTTGAATGTGTCACTCTAATCAATGGTCTCCTCAAACTAACTTGAAATTAATAATTTGTGCTTGGGGTTAGCATGATGATTTGGATATAGTGGGGTGGGTTCACAATGTGTATGAAAATAGTATGAGATAGCTTGATATGATAGTATTACCCCAAACTTAAACCGAAAAGCTTATATGATTACATAAGGTGGTATACTTTTCTTTTGGACACTTATCGAAAAACAATGGTAAATATCTTTATTTTTCTTAAAATAGCAACAAAGACTACTAAAAGTCATTTACCAGTGGAGTTATTCATAATCTAATTTAAATTTCATTAATAATGTTAACATTTTATTTGTATTGGATAGTGATATTAAGTGATTTTCATTTGCTTGAATTCTTTGAGTATGAGTCTTACCTCTTATAAGTTAAAATAGGTCTGATGTGATGAATTAGGGCATGATTTGGGTCTTACTTGTGAGCATTTTATCAATAAACCTACAAAATTAATGTCGAAATATTTAATGTCATTTAACTTTCGAATAATTAAGTTAGTAAAATTAGATATAAAAATGTAATATATAAAAGGAGAGTGTGAAAATGACCTCATTCCTGGACTATTAATTATTTATACAGTAACTTGATGATACATAAATGATGACATATGTCTCCAATTATGTAATAATGAGGTTCTTAGCTTGTTGGGTAATCCACTTGGGTTTAGATTCATAAGTGGCAAGACTTGTCGTGTAGGATTTTAAATGGGTTGCGTAATATGATCACCTTTACATCAAGTATGAGATTATAAAAGGATCATAGGATACAGTCACATTTACATCATTTCTATAATAAAGGATTTGAACTAAATGCCTTAGGAATAGATAACTAATTCATATGTAATGCATTCTTTAAGTCATATTTAATGTGAAAAATATTTTTTAGATTACAAGCTTTTAGTGGAAAAATGAGATCTTAAATTGTCAACACAATTTGTATGTTGTCTTATACATTGAGGTATATTTGTTACATACTCACTTTCTATAAATACCAAATGTCTTTCATTTCTGTTGACTTACCTTATTTTTTGTTTTAAGATGTAACTAAGATTTCTTGTAATTTAGTCAAAAGAGTTGTCCTTCAATGCATGCTTGTCATCTTTACATAGCCTTTTTTATTTTCAAAAGATAATGTTTGCACCTAGTGGTTCATAAAGTGGTGACAAATCTAGTGATAGGTGCAGGAGTGAATCTAAAACTGAGTTAAAGGTAATACAATGGCCTATAGATATAGATAAATGGCCAATGACTTTTGAGTAAGGACTATGAGGCTAAAAAGTACGGATTTAAGTTTAAGGTGAACCTTAATGATATCAAATTATAGAATAATATCGCTTTTTCCATTAATGACTAAAAGACCACAAACCTGCTAGAGAATGTGTTTTTCCAGGCATAAAGAGATAGATGCTTAGCAGGAAAAACTTAATTATAGCTTGAGGTTGCCACTTAATGATTTCTGTATCGAGTAGTTAAGAGATACAAGTTTGACGTTGGGGTCAATAACATCATCATTCCTGGTATTTAATATTAGGCTTCTTGTTAGTACGCCATCTTAGAATTGAATAAGGCCTATTGAAAGCTTTTCAGGTGGTACAATTTAAATTCTAGACATATCATAAGAACTAAAGTATAAAAGCCTCCTAAGAGAACACATGATCAAAAAAAGAAGTTTTTAGTCTTTTATTCAAAAAATGGTAAGGAATGTGTTTTTGTCTTATGTAGAGAGATCCTAATATATAATTTAATGATAGGCATAAGTTTAAATTCTTTACAAAAGAAAAGTCTTTGGTCGATCTTTGGTCGATCAAGGTAAGTCTCTTTCTTGAGGAGACATTACCAAATAGTTATTGTTAGAGGTTAGCGTTTATAATGGACATATTCATATGTTCTCATAACTTTCTCAAGAATTGTCAATCTACAATGCTTATATACCAATCAATTTTTTTTTTTGGTTAGAAAATGAATCTAACTCATATATTTTTTAAATCATATATTTCAATTGGAGAGTGGTATAAGATGAGACAGTTGGTGAATGATACCTTATTCTCAGAAAAATTTGCATTGCTAGCATAGTCACTAAAGGTCTATCTAACTTTTTCCTTATCAACCAGTTGCCATTTTGGTTATTGCTCTTAGTGAATAAATTTATCTAGAAGCTCAAGTCCATAAGGCCTAGATCATTGATGCTTTTCCTAAAGTCCTTATTGTGGTTCCTTGGATTGTGTTTACCCTCTTAGATTTTGAGGAGAATAAGGTGTTAAAGTCCCTTAGTATAATCCATATCCAAACTTCCATTCCCCTTTAAAATTAATTTGTGATAAAGAATATCTGGAATTCCAAGTTAGTTGTACAAATAAAGGTAATAAAAATCTTTGTAGGATTAGGCAAAAGAAGATGTGAGTGTCACAAATTGGTCTTAGGAGACCAGTTACGTAATGTTAACTTTGGTGGACTCATAGGCTACTATAATGCAGCTATTAAAATGAGTTGGTGGTTAGATGTAGGTTTGAAATTTTTCCCAAGCCTAGTTTGACCTAACATAAAGTTAACAGATCTAGCCTAACTTGACCAAGCATTGAATCAAGCTTGAGTTATTTTTAATTTTAAACCTTAAGTCAAGCTTAGGCTCAGGGATACTGGTTTGGCCTAGCCCAAATTTTGAACCATCTCTTTAACTTTTATATGAAACAACATCATTGTGTGCAAACCAAAATGACCTCATTTTGTAGAACTGTCAGACCCCGTTACCGGAGCCCGACGGGCCCGGGTGGTGAGCCTGACTGAAGCCCACTCCCGAGACCACTGGCTT
>JAOTBA010000003.1:16204584-16215353 GCA_025629845.1 Erythroxylum squamatum | reverse complement strand
TGAGTTATTTTTAATTTTAAACCTTAAGTCAAGCTTAGGCTCAGGGCTACTGGTTTGGTGTCATTTTGGTTTGCATACAATGATGTTGTTTCATATAAAAGTTGAAGAGATGGTTCAAAATTTGGGCTAGGCCAAACCAGTAGCCCTGAGCCTAAGCTTGACTTAAGGTTTAAAATTAAAAATAACTCAAGCTTGCATTTTGTAGAACATTATTGGTGCATTACTATGGCATAATTGAAAAAAAATTGACCTACTCCAACCCTCGCTGAGAAGAGAGCTTTTAAGTCTACTCTAACCTTCATCATCTAACACTTTGCTCAAAAACTTCGAGGCCTTTAAATACTCCTCTTTATCTGCTCCTAATCCACCAGCTAAATCTCAAAAGGAAAATAAAAGTGGAATTGTCAAATTGGGTATAAATAATGGTACCCACTTTGCACTTTTGATTATGATTGTTACTTCTAATTAGAAATTCATAAGGTAATTAATTGCTTCTATTTTTTTTTTTTTTGCTTCTAATAAAACAAAATTATAACTTCTTAGGTGTAATCATATCAAAGACTTGGTAGGAAGGTTTTAAATTTAAAATATGAATATGGTCTTGTACAAATGATGGCATGACAATAAGAAATCCATTATGTTCATGTCAAAGTTGTGGTTACCTGTTTGTATATAAGAAAGAAGCTTGTTTGTGCCACAAGTTTCTCATGTTAAACTTAAACATTAAAACTTATTTAATTTATAGAATTCACATCTGTGGCATATATCTTTATAATTATTTTTATTCTACCTCACTATTAGGAGATTTGTACATTGTAATAACTAATCTTACCGCTTGGAACATTAGTTTATCATATTTTGAGCTTAATACTAAAATTTTTATGTTGGATTTCCAAAGAAAACTATATATCTCCGTTTATTATAGCTTAACTTAGTATTAGATAATAAACTTGTATGCTTATGGAACATAAGTTACTTTAAATACATATATTTACAATATTGCATGACTCTTATAGTTTGGTTTTTAAAAAGAATTGTTTTATTTTCTAATGCATAATGGCTTTGACTCTACAATTTATTTTTAGTCTCCCTTTAAAGTGGAGATTATGGATTAGGATAATATGCCACATTCTTATGAAATACAACATCTAAGGTAACATACATCTAGTCTCCCTATTTTCTCTATAGGGGTAATCTTTCTATGCCCCTTTTGTATTCTGAAAAGTGTAAATGCTCATTAAATTTAGTATATGTACATGTTAAATATTCTTTAAAGTATATGTATTCATTTAAATGTCCATGAATAACTTATATGATCACATATGTTAATTATTTTAGATGAACAAATATATTCCTTCAATGGAGAGTTATAAGTGATGTTTAGAATCACTTCAATAAGACAATATAGGTGATGTTTTGAAAATAAAATGATTTTGATAATAGTGTTGTGATAGTTGTCACATAGCCAAACTTATGAATTAATATTATTCTTTCATGTTTTGAATGAACCAAGCACCATTTTACTGCTAGACTCAGATAAGCGAATAGTGATTAATAATTAAAAAAGGTAATAGTTTAAAGAGAAACTAATTTTAAAAATTAAGCAAATACATTTTCATTAATTTTTTTCAAAAGCAAGACATTGGACTTAGCAAAATTAATTTAATAAAAAATGAATATGGATTCTTTATTAAAATTGAGATGATTTGACAAAAACGAGCAATTTAGAGCTTTCAAGACTATATATACTTAAGGCCTATATTATTAGGCTTCTTTAGAAAAATGAATGAGTTACAAAACACTTTTATATATATATATATATATATTGTGTGTGTGTGTGTGTGTAAAATGACATATATTAACTTTTTTTTTATGAAAATGAGTTTTAGGATAACAAAGTATGTTATACAAGTTTTAAACAATCTTTTTTTTATTTTAACAAGCATATTTACTAATTGATACAATGTATTTTTATTATACATTTAAATTTTACAAGGAAAATTTTATTAATATATTTAAAATAATCAATGATGATATTTGTATTATTTATAGATTATTTTAAAAAAGTAATATTTGCGCTACATATTATTTTTAGTTTCAATTATTTGAAGTTTAGATGAAATCTTTTATTAAAAATTATTTAATTTTTAAATTAATAAAATAATATAAAATTAAAAAAGACATGGCCTAAGCCCATTCGAATTTGGGTCTGGGCTGCATATTTCAAAACTAATCAAGCCTCTAGCTAGGCCTGAGCTTGATTAATAATTTTTAAAAATAATGATCCATACTTTCTTCAAAAACCAAAGCCTTTTATTATAAGAATTTAATTTCATTTTAGTTTCTAAGAGGCTTATTATAAATGGTTTCCTAATGCTCAAGAAGTCATAAAGCACTTGCTGTTTTTTAGGACAATTTAGCTCTCTTATGTTCTATGCAATAATAAAAATTGGAGAGGGTTTTGCCTACTAATCGAGGCCCTTGCTTTTGCTTTCCTTTCCGACTTCTCTCTTTTGGCTTAAGTGAATTTTGTCTCACTTTGTATGTCATTAGTTAAGAACGTGTTATTATAAGGGGATTCCTATAAGAATCGTGTCATTTGAGCAATTTCTTGAGTCATCTCTTTCTCCTAAGTGAAACTAGTAATGTGAATTCTCTCTGATTGTGTCCTTACCTACTCTTCTCCTTAAAGGGTTATGTTCTATATTGTTTGATAAGAATCTTGGTGTTGTGCTTGACACTGGTTATGATACAGTTCTTTCATCTCCACTCCTTATAATTTCTCCAAGCACTGAGAGTGGTTAAGCCTCTAAAGAAGCAGTAATTCCAACAATTCCCACTTGCTCCTTAACTTCAACTCCTATGAGCTCCTCATAATCTACTCTTTGAATTATTCTACCAGTTGATTTCTGTTACTTCTTTTATTGTGCCAAAGTTAGTTCATATTTAACTTACCATTAACATGACCCTAATCATCTTATCATCCTCATTAAGCTTCAGGATAGGAATTGAATTGGGAAGCTCCTAGTCTATCCTCACCTCCACATACACCTTAGAATATCCTATATGTTTCATTCCTATAGTAGTTTCACCTAAGCACAGAGGCTTTCCTATCAAGTAGGCCATGTAACTCAAACTCATTTTTAGCCAATAATCCTATAGAATATTATAAAAATTAATATAGATTGTGACATATTCTATGCTTATCCTTTTCATATCTTAGCCAAGTATCCATTTTTAGAGAAATATAGGCTTGTTGTTTATTTATTAAGGACCCAACTATAGCACCTTACTTATCCCTTGTTTAAAGTTGAACCTGAATATAAATAGACCATGTTTGTTGATCAAAACTTCCTCCAATTATGTTCTCTCCCAATTCTTCAAATTCTTACAGAACATTGATAGAAAAATTGGTCCTTTGTTAATAGAAAATCTAATTAAAGAGTTGGACTATTTCAATGCTCCTACCTTGGGTACTTCCAATGATGGAGTAATTATATTACCTTCTTCATATTGAGTTAGAGGAATGTAGAATAATTTCACCTAAGGGGTCCTCTACTAATTGACACTAAATGTTTCTTGCCATTATAAGCTGGAGACCTATGAGAGTGATCCCGTATATAAAGTCTAGTGAGGAGTGATGACTATCAGGTAAAGGATTTATAGGTTAAACAAGGCTAAAAATTGCTTAGTTTGGTGAAAGAGATGGAAAGGATTATGCTAAGGTCATCTTTAGAGGGGCTTCTAAAACTAGGAGAAGCCATAGCAGAAATAGCAAAAAATAGTTTTACTAGGTGCAAAAAAAGTCGAATAAAAAGATCAATTAGGGAAATGAACTACATTAGGAGCAAGAAAAATCAAAGAGATTAAATGACCATGGGAAAAACCTGAGAAGAGGAAGAAAGAGGAGGAGAGTAGAGGAAAAAGGATTGAGAACAAAACAAGAAAATTAATTAGAAGAAACGAGAGTAATAAGAAGGAGAGATGGTGAAATAGGCTTTGATATGGTTTTATGCTTTCATTGATTGTTGACTTGTTTCTTGTCTAACCCAAATCTTTGTGCACATTTTTAGTAGACATGCACATGAGTTAAGTTGAATTGAATTTAAATAAAGTTTAATAAAAAAACTTAAAAATTTATATCAATATTTAACATGATCCAAAAATGGATATCAATTTTAAATTTTAAATTGATTTATTATATATTTTTTTAAATTTAGGTCCACCCTATAAACACATATTTTTCAACCTTTTATTATATAAAATAAATTTATTTATTTTGAAATAAAATATAATATCATATAATAATATATGCAAAATATTAATCATAACTCGTAAAATATAAAGTACATTCGTAATTATTAAAATTCAAAATTTGAGAAGATCTAAATAACACATTAATATATGAATATTGGGTTAGACTCAACTTTTTAAATGTTTTATAAAATTCAAACTTGGAGCTTAATATTTTTCTTACTTTTAAAATTCAAACATAATTCATAAAATGATCTCCAAAATTCAAGCCCTTTAATTTTTAAGTTTATTATTTTAGATTAAATGAGGTGGATCTAATTCTAGGGTTAGCACAATATTTGATCAAATGCATCACATTCATTGTGTCATTAAGAGTTCAACTTGATGAATGCCAATAGATTTGGTGTTCTACAAAACAATAACATAGAGTCAAATCTTATTTACCGTAAAAATTAGGAGGAAATTTTATATATGATCATTATTCTGAATAATGGTATTTACTAACTTTGATATAAATGATAATTGCTAAATTTAAAATACTTTTTAAGTAATTGGGTTTTATTCCGCTATAAAAGTAAATATGGCAAATTATGTCATTTTAATTAGTTACGGTACATTTGGACCCCTATCTTGAGAGAATAGATCATCTGTTTCGATTATGGTGTTCCTATCATATTCTATTAAATTTTTTTCACACATTTATATGAGCTTTATATAAATACGTAACACGTAAATATATGGATGAGATTTAATAGAATAAGGTTGGAATATTGGGAAGAGTTTCTTGTACTATCTTGAAGAGTCCAAACAATTCTTGTGCAATCAATGTCACTACTCGTGTAAAATACAGGAAACAGTTGAAAGGATTATATATAATAGGACATGATCCATAACCGACATGCAAAATAAGAAAGGTGTAGTTAGAGGTGTCTCACGACCAGCATGAGGTTTGAACAAAAGTTAATTAAATTAGTATTAAAATTGTTTATAAATTTTTAAACAAAATTATATATAAAATTTTAGTTACCTCAACCAATTCATATAAATTTATGGTTTGGATTGACAGTTCAATTTAGTCTTCATAAAATTAATTTTTAAAATTTTAAAAAATTTCAAATGAATATTAATACAAAACAAATTCAAATTTTACATATTAAAATAATTAAAATTTTGACCAGGGAATAGAAATAATTACGAAATAAATATATAAAGAATTAGTAAATATTTTATAAAAATTTAACAAGGAAAGCTTTTACAGATATACACACACACATTTGGGATGTTTAACAAATTCAAAGTTATTAACTACTTTGTAATATGGTGCATATTATTCCAATTATATTGTATGGATCCGTGTTCTTCATTAAAAAGAAGTAGTTGAGTACACGGTCTATAATATAAATATATTTATGTTTTGACAATGAGAGTTTTGAGAGTCTCCGGCGAGCTTGATTCCTAACGGCAGAGATTTGCCCCTTTCTTCTCCTCCATGGCTTCTTCTTCCTCCTCTCTGACTCTTCACCCCCCACTGTCCCCTGTTCCTTCCTCTTATCCTCCTCCGTCAACCCTAGTCCCGCAATCCCTAAATCGCCTTCTTCCCCCTTTTGAGAACACTAACCCAAACATTTTAGCTCCAGCCCTTTCCCCACTCCATTTCCCCCTCTTCCGTTATCTTCCCCTTCCAAAGGCCTCCAACCGCCCACCCTTCCTCCTGCTCAGGAAACTACCCCCCCAGGTCCGCCCCGATCATAGAAGGTTGTCGTCGATTCTGGCTCTGGGTCCACCTCAGAGCAACCGGAGCTCTCCTTTTTTCCTCCGGAGATTAAGGACAACCAGGTTATAGTCATTCCCCCGAGGGAGCTTGCGCAGAGGGGTGCGACCAAGTTTCGAACAGCCCTGATTGGTTTCTTTCTGGGTAAGCATCCGGCCTACCCAGTGGTGCATCGTGCCCTGACGAAAGCTTGGGCCGACTTTGGTCTCCTCGAAATCTTTATTACGAGCTCCAACAACTTCTTGTTTCGGTTCTCGTCTGAGCAAGGTATGAAGTCTGCGGTTGAGCGAGGACCATGGCACATTCAGGGGAAGCCCCTGTTTCTTCGGCAGTGGAGCCTAACCGGCGGAGAGCTGGCCGATGTCACCAAGGCTCCGGTGTGGGCTCGCTTCTACAATGTCCCCGTTGAATACTGGAATACTGAAGGTCTGGGATGGATAGCGAGTGCGGTGGGGCTCCCATTGCTCATGGATACTCCGACTGCTCGCATGTCCCGGATCAGCTATGCCCGCCTTTGCGTGGAAATGGAGTTGAAGTTGCAATGGCCGTCCACATTTTAATTGGCTACGTATGGCGAGGATGGGGAGATATCCTTCCGGGGAGTCTCCGTCGAGTATGAATGACAGCCCCCGGCTAGTGAGCAGCGCAAGTTCTGGGTGCCTACCGGTCGGAAGTTTGCAACTGGTTTCCATTTCGAGTTGGAGCCAGATACTGTTTCTGAAACTCCAGCCCCTTCTCTGGTGCTCCAGACGGAAGAGGTTGTAGGTCCACTTCCACAGGACTATGTTGAGACAATGCCAACAATGGTGAATGGCGAGGTTAGTGCTCCTACATTGTGTGCTCCGACTCAAGACCCTAGTGGAGGCAGTGGGGATCCCTCACCATTGGCAGAGGTACAGCAGGACATCAGTGGCGATAGTGGGGAGCCTTCGGCCCTGGTAGACCAGACAGGTATATCTTCATGTCCTTCATCTGAATTGAGGCCTGCTAGTCCTGGGGCTGTGGGTGGGGTAGATGGGGAATGTTCTACTAGAAGAACTAGAATGCTCGGAAGAAGAAGAAGTAGTTAGGTTGTGGCTTAGCTGGTTTTTGCAGAATGGAGTTAGTTTTTTGGAATGTTAGGGGCCTCAACCACCCCAATAAGCAGCTTTCCATTCAGGCATGGCTCAAACAGTCTCTTGCTTCTTTTGTCTGTTTATTAGAGACTAGAATTAGATCTTTTGATATTTTGCTTAGAGTCTGCTCTTCCTTATTTCCTAATTGCGACCACTTTAGCAATCTCCCTCAATCTCCTAATGCTAGAATTTTGATAGCTTGGAACCCCGAGTCTCTTTTGTGTTCTGTCCTTCAAGTCTCCGATCAGTTCATTTAGGTGGAAATTCAACCTCGACAAGGCTCTGCCTCCTTTATTCTCTCTTGTGTTTATGGAGCTAATAACCCTACCCGTAGGCAGCACCTATGGAGTGACCTTTCCTCCTTGTCCCAGGCTGTTGGTTCTCAGCCGTGGATGGTAGCAGGGGACTTTAACGCTATCCTCCATCCTTTTGATTCTGAACCTCCTTGCATGATCCCTTCGAGTAGCCAGAATGACTTTAGGCAGTTTGTTGGAGGTAATGGCCTTTTTGATCTTAATGCCACTAGCCCTTGTTTTACTTGGTCCAATAAACAGGTTGGTCATTCCTTCATAGCTCGAAAGCTTGACCGTATTCTTATTAATTCTTCCTGGTGCAATAGGTTCCCTTCCTCTTATTGTGTCATCCACAACCCTCTCATTTCTGATCATTGCCCTTTAGTGGTCAAATCGATAGGTCTTCACGTCCGCCGTGCTTCCCCTTTTAGATTCCTTAATTTCTTAGCGGAGCAGCCCAATTTCCAGCAGGTTGTAGCGGTTGCCTGGTGTTCCCCTGTTATAGGCACTCCTTTATACCGGATAGTGACTAAGCTTAAAAGAGTCAAGCAAGCGCTTAAACTTATGAATTCGAGTCAAATAGGGGATATTAATTCTCGAGTTGAGACTTGTCAAACTTCTTTGAATCACATTCAGGACCTTCTCAAGGATTCTCCTAGATCCTCTTCTCTGCAGGCAAGGGAGACTGTGGCTATTAGAGATCTCTATCGGTCGCTAGCGGATCAGGAATTGTTTTACAAACAGTCCTTTAGAATTAATTGGCTTAAGGAAGGTGACCGTAATACTAAATTCTTTCACAATTCTCTTCTTGCCAACCGAAACCGTAATTCTATTTACTCTCTGGAGGTAGGGAATGGCCAACGGGTAGTGGATCTTAGTGATATTCAAGCTCTTTTCCTTGCTTTCTTTAAAGGATCTATCGGGTCTGAGAAGTCCCTCCATTCTTCCAAGGAGTTTGTAGCTCAATTTTTCCCTCAACCCCTTGCCGAAACTCCTTCCCAAGCTCTCATTGCTGAAGTTTCTCCTCAAGAGATTCGTGAGGCTTTCCATTCCCTTAATCCTAATAAGGCTCCTAGCCCGGATGGCTTTAATGGGCATTTCTATTGAAAGGCTTGGCCTATTATTGAGGATGAGGTTACTGGAGCAATCCAAAAATTTTTCATTCATGGCAAACTCCTCATGGAGCTTAATTCCACTTTCATTTCCCTTATTCCTAAATCAGCTCACCCTTCTACGGTCCTAGACTTTTGACCTATTTCTTGTTGTAATTTGCTTTACAAAGTTATTGCGAAAATTTTGGCAACTAGGCTTAGTCAAGTCCTCCCTCTCATAGTTAGTCCTAACCAAAGTGCTTTTATTAAGAATCGTCATATAGGGGACAATATTCTCTTAGCTTAAGAAATCTTCAGGAACTATCACATTTCCAATTCTCATAAGCATTGTGCTTTCAAAGTGGATCTCCAAAAAGCTTATGACTCCATTCATTGGAATTTTCTGCTTAACACTCTAGCAGCAGTTGGCTTTCCGACGAGGTTCATTGATTGGGTTAAGGAATGTATCACTACCCCTTCCTATTCCATTTTGGTCAATGGGTCTCTAACTCAATTTTTCAAAGGTAAATCTGGTTTAAGACAGGGGGATCCTTTATCGCCTTTTCTTTTCATCCTCTGCATGGAGGTGTTTTCTAGGAACTTAAGTTGTACTACAGCCACCTCTCCCCACTTCAAATACCATTGGCGATGTCAGGGTCTTAAACTTAGCCATCCGCTCTTTGCGGATGATCTATTACTGTTCAGTCATGGGGACTTGCTTTCAGCTCAACTTTTACTTGACTCCTTGCATACTTTTTCTATGTTTTCTGGTATGGAGATGAATAAATCTAAAAGTCAGTTTTACTTATCCCCAGATATTAGTCATTTGAGTCATAGGATGACCCTAGTGTCAGGCCTTCAGCAAGGGTCTCTCCCTTTTAGGTATCTAGGTGTTCCTCTCCTTATGGGTTGTCTCTCTCGTCGGGATTGTACTTCTCTTCTCGATAGAATTGACCATAGGATCAATCGTTGGACTCATAAGAGCCTCTCCTATGCGGGTCGTCTTCAATTGATTATCTCAGTTCTCTCTTCCTTCCATGTTTATTGGTCCTCTCACCTTATTCTTCCCTCTTCCATCCTTAAGGAAATTGAGGCAAAGCTTAGGACCTTCTTATGGGCTGGGAAAGTAGGATCAAACTCTCATGCTAGGGTGAAGTGGAGTGATATATGTCGCCCTAAAAAGGAAGGGGGTTTAGGAGTCAAACACTTAACTACTTGGAATCAAATGCTGTTAGGGAAACGGATTTGGATTTTGTTTGACGATAAGGAAGCTCTCTGGGTGAGGTGGGTTCATACCATAATTTTGAGGAGGCATAATTTCTAGAGTGTTCAGCCTACCTATAATAGTTATTGGAGTTGGAGGAAAATTTTGACAGTCCGGGACAAGCTGAGTCTACAATTTAGATTTAGGATTGGCAATGGTATGTCTACTCTGTTTTGGCAGGACCCTTGGCACCCGCGTGGCATTCTGCAGTCCTTGTCCACCCCGAGGGATATTAATGGCTCGGAGGTCCCGCTCACTGCACATGTTTCAGAAGTCATCTCTAATGCTACCTGGAGCTGGAGAGAGGTTTCCTTGGATCTTCTCAGATATTTGCCCCCGCTCCTCACCAGATAGCCTGGAATGGCTAGCCAGCTCAACCAAATGCTATACCAATGTGTCTGCCTACCAATTCTTACGTCCTCCTTTGCCTGCAGTTCCTTGGTATAAGTTGGTCTGGTCTAAACTCAGTAGCCCCCGCTGTTCATTTATTATGTGGCTTGCCTTCCTTCAGAAGTTGCCTACCTGGGACCACCTTTCCTTCCTCTATATTCCTAATCATTGTTCCTTGTGTCTCTTAGATAACGAGTCCGTCGACCATTTATTCTTTGCCTGTTCTTTCTCCAAAGCTATTTGGAACCCTTGTCTTTCCCATTTCAACTTGGCCGCTTTCAACTCTCCCAACCTTTCCACTATCCTGTCCTGGTTTTTAGCAGGTTCCGGTACTACACCTTTCTTCCCTCTACTGCTCTCTACCACCACTTACCACATCTGGAAAGAACGTAATGCCCGCACCTTTAAAAATGAAGCCTTGGTGGAGGAGCGAGTGCTTTCTGGCGTAATCTCCCACGTTAGGGAACAGCTCAGCCTATACACCGAGAGGAGGTAATTTAGCTTTGTACTTTCCTTCTTTACAGGTTAATTGCTATGTTTTTCTCCAGGTTACTGCTGTGGGGCTCTTAGGCATAGGGGAGCTCCACACCT
>JAOTBA010000003.1:16169129-16180918 GCA_025629845.1 Erythroxylum squamatum | reverse complement strand
TTGTCGACAGGCCATATTCCTCTCAGAGTCACACCAGCCACGCACATACTACCCAACCCACGCACCACCAGGCTGTATATAATCATAGAAGGAATATTTGTTCGCTAGTCTGTTAGTTAGACGAGAGAGAAGATTTTTGTATCACGTTGTACAGCAGGATATCTTGTATATATATCAACGCTCAAATCAATAAAATGCTCGTCTTCGTATTTTGACACGAAGAATTATCAAACTTCCTACTAGTTCTCAAACTAAGTGAAGTTGGTACTTTAAAGAAATCTAAAATTTTCATTTCATATCCGTAGAAACCCAACTATGCTAACAAAAAATGGATGCCTATGGGTAAGGTTTTTAGCAATGGTTGGTATGAGGAATTAATGACTACCAAAATATACTCTGGCTGTTGATAATGTTGAAATAGTTGTAATTCCTACCAGTCCTATAGTTGATCACGAACTACCTGTCCTTCTAGAAAATGCTTCTATCTCTGCATCTTCTCAATCTCCTAGTGTAGTAGCAGTGGGTTTTAAAGGAAGTGATGACCCACAAATTGTTTTTTTTGTTGTTAATGCCTCTAACCATCATGCCCCCTTATCTAATATTACTACTTCTGTTGTTTTTCTATTGTCTAACGAAGAACCAGTGGGAGGTGCAGGCAATGAAGACAAACATTTAGACCTTTTGGAAACATCCAACCTATGCTTCGTGACTGACCATCATTCTGCCCTCTTGGCTCCATACAACCAATGCTCTATGACAGTTGAACTTCTAGCAGCACAAGATGCTCATAATATGACTAATTATTTGGAAGTTTCTAGTAGTCCAATGGTTGTTCTTGATACCACTAAAGTGGCTACATTACAGGATATATCGATAGCTAATTCCCTGGTTAATATTCTGGCAGATCCAAAAAGCACTGCAGTGGTTCCTGAAGTCCCTCAATCTGTTACATTATATTAACTCCAAAGGGTTGAATCCTTAGACACCACCTTGACAGTCTCTAGAATTGTAGATGGTGTTTCTACTATACCTCAGTTTGTTGAATCCTTCAAGCCTCTAGCAGCCAATGATTTCAAGATGTCCAACAGTAGCTCTAAAAGAAAGTCAGTAAGGAGGTGAGGTAAGCAAATCAGTAAACATATAGGGGATTCCTCCACCAATGTCAATCTTGGTATGAAATACTAGAGGGCTGAACGACCCTCATGAAAAATCTTTAGTAAAAGAAGTAGTGAAAGAAGAGAAGGTCTGCCTCATTGGGCTCATTGAAACCAGAATAAAATAACCACGTACATTATCTTGTTCGAAAATTTTGGGTGTAGATTGGGAGACTTTTTCTGATCATAGGTTTCACTATAACTGTAGAATCTTTTGTCTATATAACACTCGGATGATTGCAATACAGTTGTTAGAGGAATCAGAACAATTATGCATTTGAGATGCTAGATGATAAGTATGAATCTTGTGTCTATTGCCACTCTTATATATGCATCCAATATTGGTTTCCAATGTAACAAATTATGGATGGATTTACAAAGATTGCAATTGGGTATACATAACTCGTGGCTTGTAATGGGTGATTATAACTGCTCTCTTAGCCTAAAAGAAGTGGAAAGTAGCACACAATATAACCTTAGAATGAACTCTCTAACTTCCTCACGAAGATGGATTTGGTGGATTTACACTGGAATGGCAGACTTCTTACATGGAGTAACAATTAATGGGGAAATATGCTCATCAGGAAAAAAATTTGGACAAAGCAATAGTCATCTTTGTTTGACTCTCCCACTTTCCCAACTCTTTTGCTCACTTTAGCGAGAGCCTAATGTCTGATCACTCCTATATGTGTAGATTGGGAGACTTTATATTTTTTAGTAGTATAAAGATTGGCAATTTTGATGCAACGCTTTATGCATCTTTCTCTTCTTATTGCTATCCATTCTATTATGTTGGCTTAGTAAATTTCTTGGACTTACGTTGCCTTTGTAGGAAACACCTTAAACACGAGGGATTTGGTAAAGTTGAGTTGAATTTCGAGAGTTCAAGCACCGTACTTAGACTTTGGTTCATTTTGTGTGCTAACTTGGAGTTCTTTGCAAAGTCTTCGCAACATTTGGTATCAAAGCAATGTTGGTGGTTCAATGGTTGGTGGCAACAATCTTAATAAAGATGTTACATAGGTGGAAGCGCTCATCAGTCCTTACTTACAGGTGATGAAAAAGTCTCTTCTTGAGCATCACGTGCTTTGGAGAGGCAAATCCAAGCTTTGCAAGATCAAGTGGCTGAATTGTTTAAAGCACAAAAGGATGTCACTTTCGAAATGAGCATCCTCAAACGTGCTATTGCAACAGAAGATGCGGGACATAATAAAAGCACCATGCTAAAGGTTTGTGAACCAAAAGTTTTCAAGGGCATTCAAAATGCTAAAGAACTTGAGAACTTCTTGTGGATTATGGAGTAATATTTTGCAGCTACTAAGGTGTCAGACTTAAAAGAAGTGAACGTTTCGACAATGTTTCTTGATGGAGATGTAAAATTATGGTGGAGAACGCGAACCTCTACCTATATTAGTGCAGGTAGACCTTTCATTAACATTTGGGAGAAAATAAAGAATGAACTAACGGATCAGTTCCTCCGCAATAACACTTAATGGCTCGTGAGAAAAGCTTTGATGCGTTTGAATCAAAACAACTCAGTGCGAGAGTATGTGAGAAAATTCAAGTCTTTGATGTTGGACGTGTAGAACATGTTTAAGGAAGATAAGTTGTTCAATTTCATAAGTGGCTTGTAAGGATCGGCACAAATAAAGCTTCAAAGGTAGAATGTGAAAGAACTCCCTAACACGATAGTGGTTGCAAATGCCTTGGTGGATCTTCAAATGCCACCACCTGTTCGAACGAGCAATAAGGGAAAAATAATGGTGGGACATGGAATGGCTTTGATAAAGACAAAGAGAAAGTATATGAATCTTCTCAATACAAGTCCAAAAAACAAATAAAATAGAAAATTGCTTGTTTCATTTGTGAAGGGATGCACTTTGCTCGTGAATGCCCAAAACGAAAGGCAGGTAAGGAGCAAATGAATTTCATGGTCTCGAAGAATCAAGGAGAAGGAGAGGATGACTCAATGGAAGAAGTCTACCTCAACAACTATACTATTTTGGGCATAATGGACCTTGGGAAGGAGTGTCTTAATAAAAGCAAACACAAGCCTAGCAAAGAGGGAAAATGGTATATTGGAGAGGTTTCAAAGACTAAGAAGTCTTTGGGGGAACCACATTTTGAGGAGTGCCTACATATTATTTCGACGAGGGAGTCGAATTCTTCTAATAGAGGTGGTTTGTTAGACTCCTAAGTCTAACATTGTTGAATCCCGTGAGCATTGGTAAGCCTTAGCCAATGTTTGATACTCGAGACGACTAAACAAGGAAAAGATTTACAAGTAAGCAACGTAAACAGGCATCATCGACGAGTTAACATGCACCATCGATGAGTTAATGCTCATCCTTATCTGTAATGTATAGGTAATCATGGTAAGGAAGAGGAAAAGAAAAATTGGAAAACCTCGTATACTTTTTCTTTTCTAAAAGATGAATGAAAATATATTAAACAAGCAAAAGCTACCATACACCATTACAATGAGTCATATGATCCAACTACAAAATCACGTTAGGAACATATATAGTAAAATAGTTATTACAAAAAAATATTACAACAACTAATTTCTTCTAATTACTTGACTAAGTGAATTTTGTTTACAGTTAGTAATGAAAACCGTTCGAACCTAATTCACAATCTGATATGCTAGTTGATGTGTATCTTCTTCAAGTTCTTTATAGATTCTCCGGTTCCTTTCCCTCCATATGGAATAGATGACTGTAGTAAATGTTGTCTTGATGATCAATCTGTCCACTTTACCCTGCTTAATATACCCAATGATCTTATTCAAAGTCTCCCTCCATTCAAAAGGATAGTTAGTTAATTGTAACATAACGTAAATTCTCCTCCAAATGCCTGTGGTGTAAGTGCTTTGAAAGTATAAATGATTTCTGCTCTTATTCTTGTGCTTACACAGGAAACATATTGGATTATTTATCTCGTACCATCTATCTTTAGTTCTGAGCATGTTCTTAATCACTAGCCAAATGACTATTGCAATTTTGGGATTTAAAAACTATTTCTAAAGCATTTCAAACCAAAGAACAACTTCAACATTGTTCACGATCATATGACAACAAGATCAATTAGTAAATATACCTTTGGAATCGACAAGATCAATTACTAAATATGATGTTATCCTTCCTTGGCCTTTCCAGGATGATTGGTAGATAAGCTGCAAGCAAGAAAAAACCTCTGTAATTTCCAAACTAATCACCATTATGGATTAATGAAGAGACTCGAGCATTAACAGAAATTCTACATTTGAGTGGAGCAAGTTCTGCTCTATGGGCAAGTGGACTGAAATTAGTCCAGTTATCAAACCAAAATGTTACATCCTCACCATCTCCTAGTCGATGCTTGATATGAGGATATATCATGTCTCTTAGGCTAAGTATATGGTTGAATATCCAAGAATAAGCTCTAGACTTGTCTAACTACCAAAAACTCTTCTCTTTAAGATGAAATTCATTCACCCATTTAATTCATAGTGCTTTTGATCGCGCGTCATTACACTAGTCAAAAAAAAAACTATACTACTACTATAGCAGTGGTGAGTCTAGGTCGATCCCACAAAGAGTGTGTGTAAAGTTTAAGAAATGAAATTAACTGGTGTTTAGGTTTAACGGAGGTTTTGGATTTTTGAAAGAAGAAAATAAAATGAAACTAATTAATAAAAATAAATTAAAGAAAACATGTAAAAAAATGATAAAAGTGGGAAATTCGGTAGGGACTCGGTTCTTTGGTTCAATATCAGCCTATACCCTAATTAAGCATATTTCATTAATTTGTTGTTCTCAAACCTTTCCTTGCAACTATTAATCGTGAGTTAATAATTAACCCTCCCTTAGGTTTCATTTAATCAAGATAACATCGTTAATTAAGCCTAACCATCGAATAACCTAGGATACGATCTTTAGATTTAATTAGACAGTAGCATTACGAATTAGAAAAACCGATTAATTAAGGCAACAACCACATAAGATGCGTCATTTAACCTAGGTTATGTTATCCCTAATGATTACGAATCATTAGTTACTACACATGAATTTCAACATAACAATTACGAATTATATCGAAATTCTAGCAATAGATTTGCAATTAAATGACTCAATGAATGCATTAAAATCATCATTTCACAATACCCAATGGGTTCATATACAAATAACCGAATAATATCAAGAATCTGATTATCCATACACAATACACAAATCAATTAACATAGGATAATACAATCAATTCCTAATGAGAGAAAGAAGCAACAAAATAATTAAAAAAATTCTTAACCGTAGTCATTGGCGTTGATGTCGCCTTCGAACCGGCGTCGAGACTTTGGCTTTCCATCTTCATTTTCATGCTCTAAGAGTAAGTCATTTTCTACATATGCCCTCTCCTCTCTTCACTGTTCATGATGGGACAATCAAAGATGTGAGTTTTTGGTCCAGCACCTACTGTTCACGCTTCCCTTTTCTTCATGCCTGTAGCCACAGCTCTTCTCCAACGTCTCCAGCCACCAAGCCGCAACCACCAGCCTTCATGCCTAGCTGCTGTGCCTCCACTGTATTGCTTGATGGGACAATTTAACATGCTGGGTTTCTTACTAACACAACTGTGCACTCCCCTCTTTCTCTTGGAACGCAGATGCGTTGTGCGTTTAACGCACCATGCAGCGCATAGTGCACAATGTTTGCGTTGTGTGCAGTACAACACAGACGTTGTCTATGCGTTGTGCGCAGGCATTGACTACGTTTTGCCTGCTCCTTGTTTCTGCGTTTTATTCTCTTGGTTCCTTCTTCTGTTGTCATTTTGTGCCTCCAAATGCTGCTTGCTTTTAAATTTTTCTTCTTCTTTGTGTTCCATTTTTCTTGTCTTTTAATTTTCTTCTTCTTGCTCTATGAAGACAAGTAAATTTTGATCTTTAGAAAATAACCCAAATGCAGTACTTTCAACTCACTTTAATTTCTTTGCTTCCAAATTGTACCTAAAATCACATATGAATTAAAGTAAGTATCTTCAGCATTTTCGTATTATTACTCGCTAAGTGTAAATAATTAAATATATCAACAATTAAACACATATCAGCTTTACTATTAGTGAAAAGTCTCTAAATCCTCTTACAAAGTAAAACTTTCAGCATTTGGATAATTGAGATGATTCCCAATCCTCCTTGCCTCTTCAGAATAGTAATGTCACTCTATGTCACTTTGGCCTGCTTATAATTATTTACTTTCCTTGACCACAAGAAGGCTTTCAATACTCTATCAATTTCCTTGATGGATTTCTTCGGCAATACCAAATGAGTAGACCAATAAAGGTGCATACTACTCAATACTGAATTGATAAGAGTCACTCCGGCTGCCATTGTATTGCTAAGCATGAACTTGTACTTTGAGCTTCTCAATCAAAGGCATGAAATTAGAAACTTTGGCTTATTGGCATCAATATGAACCCCCAAATATTTCAAAGGAAGAGACTGCAATGAAAAACCAACCACGCTATGGTTTTGGTCTTGATTGCTGACATATGAGGATATAAACAAACCACTTTTCTCCACATTCACCTCATATTACTTTAATAGTAACATTAGTCTTGTCAAAACAATATGATGACTGGCGAGGGACAGGTGACTGCTATGAAATAGTAGCTGTTGCAGAGATTAACAAAGAAGACGAGTAAACCACGAGAACTTTAAATGAATTAAGAAGCATATAAAGAGAGACATTGTTTAAGAGATAATGATTTTGACGTACGATTTAAATAAATCCACACAACAACTATCCAATACTAGCACTTAGTTTAGTTTTCTTCTTACGTATATTTAAATGTTGTAATAACGATTAGAAATCAGACAAGTATAATAGAAGTTTTTGTTTTCCTTCCTTCTAAAATTCTCTCGTAATTTGTCCGTATCTTTTATTCTTGGTTTCGTTCTCTTGTTCGAACATTCATGCATGCAATACAAAATATCACAACAATTGGTATCTGAGCAGTAAATTTTGGGAAAGATATCAATGGCGAAAGGTACAAGGGGAGTGAGCAGGTGTTGGTTGTGTGTAAGTTTTAATAAATAACCCTCGATAATCCGTAAGGCACAGTTCGTTATTGTAGTACCTAAGGTGTCGATCCCACGAAGAGGGATAATCTAATCCTAAAATCTAAGGCTAGAAACAAATACAAAAATTCAAATTGCACAAAACTAAAACTTAAAAATTAATTCAATAAGTCAAATTAAATTAAGAATCAATCACGGAAAAACTAATTATTAAGCAATTTCAACACACCCAAGAATTAACCTAAGAAAATTACCAATTTGATTTAATTCTAATTTCCATTAAAAAACCTAACTCTCGTTAGCCCAATTCAATCATTTTTCATTCGATTCATCTTCTCAGTTTATTATCAAATTATGCAATCGCAATATTAAATCACAACAAATCCAATAAACGTATAAATAATCAAATTTCATTAATTCAAGAATAAAACTTTGAAGGTGACTTTAGAACATCCTCGACATTTAAGATTTTTATCTTCAACTATTCAATTCAATTCTATACAATGATAAAACTGAAAATAAACAGGGAATACAATCAAAATGGAGGATGGGAGGCAGCGACTTCGGGAAACCTCCTAATCCAGAAAGTACGTTGAATTTTCTTCTTCTCCTCTTCTCTCTTCCTTCTTCTCTTCCTCAATCTCTCGATGAATTCTCTCTAAGATTTCTCAAGGTGGCTGATGCAAAAGCTCGCTTTGTGCTCCTCTTCATGTTCTTCAAATAGTCTTTTATGTTTTAGGCAACTTTAGGGTCTTTCCGGGGTCCGAAATGTCCAAAAAGTCCCTCGAAACGTAAAGTTTGTAAGCAACTGCTCATTTCCCAGATGTAGGCCACAATCGTGGGTCGTTGTTTCGTCCCGAATTTCTTCCGAAACTCCTCCATTCTTTAATATTGACCCTGAAACACTAGCAAACACATCAAGGTACCTCAAAAACATAATGTTTATGCTTAAAAACTTGTATTAACTAATAAAACACAAATAATTAGAAAACTAACACAATTCTAACATAAACACATATTGAATGATTGAATTAATAGTTAACATATCAAACTAAGCCCTAAAACATAATACAATTTTCACTTATCAACATCCCCGCACTTAAATGTTTACTTGTCTTCAAGCAAACAAAACAACAAGCACAAAAAATCACATAGCACATAATGCAATAATGAGACAATGGCTTCAACTTTGTGAAATAAATTCAACTTTAAACACAATCAGTCAAGCTGTTCCAAATCATTAATATGTAAAATCCACGTCTAGGAGCTTTGGACTAAACATACGTTAATCAAAACCCAAATGTCAAGTTATTCACCCTTTTCAATTGTATACACACATTAATAATTCTTTGGTCATTCAAACTCTATAACTACTCCTAACTGCGTTTTCATGAAAAGTCAAGCTATTTGCAAGTTCAATAGGTTTTATTAGAAAACATTTTTTTTAATCTTATTTACTTTTTATTTTATTTTTTTGTGGACATGGACCTAGTCTTTTACTCAGAGGCAAACATTGGTGATGAATGTCGATTTGGTTATTCAACTAATGTCGATTTGGTTTATTAAGCTGCTTGATTGGAATGTCATTATAGCCTTTTGATGCGAAGGCACACATTTGTGATGCGTGTCGATTCGGTTACTCAGCTACATCACGTTCTTAACTGGATATTGGCTCTATTTATAACCCGAAGCCCGATGGAATAGTTATTTATTTAAAATTAACAAACACTTCTTCTTTTTATTGCCTACCTTATTACTTTAGCTACTCGTTTCCTAAAAAAATACTAGCAAAGCTACTTAAGTTGAAAGACCTAAAATTATGAATGAATGTGACAATTTAGAGGGTATCAAACTAACACTAAATCCTAATTAACTTGCATATTTAGCCAAAGAACCCAATTCACTAATTTCGTGAGCTAATGAGTCTTTACAACCTAATAGATTATGTTCAAAATTAAATCAATTTCAATTCGTCTAAGCCATTGACGCATTCACACAATTCACAATATGCAACCTAACAAACTATCATACAATATGCAATATTCACACTCAAAACAAAACACATAACCCATCTGTTTGACATCGAGAGTGTTTCCCTATCTTATAAGTGATTCAAGAGAGAAAGAATTAGCAATCAAAATCATTCAAAACTTATTTTAGAATTTAAAACAAACCTAACTACACAACAATTTAAATGTAACTACCAAAAACTTGATCGGGTGTTGATAAACTACAAAATATCACAACAATTGGTATCTGAGCAGTAAATTTTGGGAAAGATATCAATGGCGGAAGTTACAAGGGGAGCTGAGTTATGTAGGTCAATGAGAGCATTAAGAATTTGATGGAGGCACAAAATAAGAATGAAAAACTATTGTTAGAGTCACAAGATAGAGAACATAAATATAAGGACATGTTGGACCTTAAATCTATCTTTATGCAATTCATACAGTGATAGGGAGTGGAATCTGGAGTAGCTATCTCGCTTACTCCAGAACACACAAATCGAAGCGATAAAATAACGCAAGAGAAGGATGAAAATGTGATCCCCACAAGGTTAAACAGAACAGAATTTCCAATTTTTAATGGTAAACGAATCAAACTATGGCTATACAGATGTGAGCAATTCTTTCAATTGGATTAAACTTCGGAGAAGTAGAAAGTGGGTATGGTGATCCTCCATATGGATGAACAAGCTGAGGAATGGTATAGACTCTATTTAAGGAATCGGAGCAAGTCTAAAGTGGTGGATTGGAAGGAGTTCGCGAGTGTCCACAAGCAATGCTTTGAAGCAAAGATTTTCGATGATCCAATGGAGATTTTAAGCAGCTAAAACAGGAAGGCTCAATGCTAAAATATTGAGCCAAATTCGACCATTATTCTAACCAACTATCATTATCTGAAGAATATTTAATAGGATTCTTCCTTAAGGGGCTCAAACCAGAAATCGAACTTTCAATGTGGTTACATGAGCCATCTTCTCTACATCATGCTTATATGTTGGCTCAGAAGCAAGAAGCGGTTATGATGGGAAAAGGGGGTACATCTTTTCTCAAAGGGAACACTTTGAGGAGTGTAAGCACTGAGGGAGGTCACAACCCATTTCTGAAGGTGCAGTAGACAATGAATGTAAACATGAGCTTAACATCAGACTGAAGACTTCCCACCCTTATGACTCCAACGCGTTTGGCACTAGCAAGAATGTTCAAAACTCTAAAATACATCAGTAGCAAAGAATTTGATGAAAAAAAGGTCACAAGGGCTTATTTTTGGTGTGATGAAAAATATATCCTAGGCCACAAATGTCAAAAGAGGTAGTTACAATTATAAATAATCATTGGATACAAAGATCTTATAGAAGTTGTAACTGAGGGAGACAATGATGAACTTGAGAAAGAACAATTAGAAGCTAATTTCCTAAATGTGTCTATGCAGGCAATGATGGGATTAACAGGCCAGTGAAACTTTAAGAAAATGAGGTTAATGGGAATTCATCGGGGAGGACGGTTCACATCTTGACAGATAATGACAACAACCATAATTTTATGGATGCTTCGATTGTGAAGAAAGGCACCTATGATGACAAAGAAATCAAACCACCAAACATTACAATAGGCGGAGGGTTACAACAGGTATGTAAGCAATGCTGCATGAATTTTATGTAGACTATGCAAGGAGTCCAATTCACCATGAATGCACTAGTATTGTTAATAGGAGGTTGTGATGTAGTGCTCCGAGTACAATGGATGGTAAGATTGAACGACATTTTGTGTAATTTTAAGAAGAGGACCATGAACTTCAACTGGGAGGGACAATCCTGGTATTTTTATGAAATTTTAATTTACTTTAAATCATTACAATCACATGTGGAACACCTTATTATGACAATGGAAACTCTGAGAGTCAACCAATTATATTTACGCAGAAGCAAGTGTGTTTTTAGAACAAGATAGATTGAATATCTGGGATATACACAATTTTAGAGAAAAGAGTGGCTACATATGTAAGGAAGGTAAAAACGATTGAAGATTAGCTAGAACCCATAATTGAGGAGCTTCTTGGGAATCACTGGATATTACAAAAGATTTATTAAAGGGTATAGATTCACTACTAGACCCTTAACTAAATTACTAAAGAATTTTTTTTTAAACTATGGAGTTGGCAACAAGAAAAAAAGGAAGCATTTGAAAATTTGAAGAGAGCAATCACGATAGCACCAGTGTTAGCGCTCCCTAATTTCTCAAAACCCCCTGTTGTGGAAGCATATGCCAACAGATTAGGCATTGGAGCAGTATTACAACAAGTACATCATCCTATCACATATCTAAGCAAGATATTAGCCCTAAGACATCAAAGGTTATCAACATATGACTAAGAGTTTTTAGTTGTAATCAAAGTAATTTGTTGGGACTCGATCTCTACGATCGGACCCCAACCGAAAAACGGAAAACAGATAGCGAAACAAAGAAAACGGAGGATCGAAAGCAAAGCGAATACTCGAATCGAAATACGAATAACAAAGCGGAGACAAACGAAATAATCGAACTGAAACACATTCCAACATCCGGGAGAAACACAAAGTA
>JAOTBA010000003.1:16153965-16164814 GCA_025629845.1 Erythroxylum squamatum | reverse complement strand
AAGTTCTTTCCAGGAGAAATTCCTTATTGTACCTACAATTATAGTAAATAATACAATCTCGATAGATTCCTCTATCAACAAGTCTGAATTAAAGTGTGATTTTTGCAAAATGACCGAACATACCAAAGATAGTTGTTTCAAAATTCAAAGCTATCCAGACTAGTATAAGGAGTTAAAGGAGCATAAACAGAAAACATCAAAGAAAAGTTTGGCAAATTTGGGAGAAACAGGGGAAACAGAAAAGCTGCATACAAAGTCCATTCATAACAGCACCAATGACTGGTCGATGAACATTTCTAGCTTGATTCAACAAGAAGTGGAAAGATTCATGAAAGGGAAATAAAGTCTAGCGTAAACAGAGGAAATAAATGTGAATTTTGCAGAATTTGCAGGTACGATTCCATACCATTCTTTTAGTTCTCTTGAATTAATTGGAACTGACTCTTGGATAATAGACACTGGAGCTTCCAATCACATGTGTAATGAAAACCGTTCACTCAACCATTCAGCCAACTCCTATTTATCTACCAGATGGAAATATTAAATTTGTTCATCACGCTAGTGATATACATTTGACAGATAATCTTACCTTAACCAAAGCTTTACATGTACCTAGTTTTCGTTTTAACTTGTTATTTGTTAACAAGTTAACAACGACAGCACATACCAGATTCATCTTTTATCCCTTTTGTTGTCTTCTACAGGACCTGAAGACTGATGACATACTAGCTGTTGGAAAAACAATAGGCAGACTATACATACTTGATCATTCTTCTTTTGATCAGTGTGTCATCAAGTCTTACGTTGAAAAAACCAGTGTTTTTCCTTGTTCTTTTGTCAATCAAGTTTTTGTAGTGGATGGGATAGTATCGCACAATAGACTTGGACATCCTTCAACCGTTGTAACCACTCACATTTGTTCCATGAATAAAATTCATTTTGATTACCCAACTACTTGTGATATCTATCCTATGTCAAAAATGTAGCATCATTCTTTTCTAAATAGTGATATACATACAATCAGATGTTTTGAACTCATTCATGTGGATTTATGGGGTCCTTATCATCCTCAAAACATCAGTGGCTCCAATTTTTTCTTAACTGTTGTTGATGATTTTAGCAGATGTACATGGAGGACATTTATGCTCAAATATAAATCTCAGGTGCCTTCCATTCTTTAGTCTTTCTTCCAAATGATCCAAACCCAATTCAATCTCAAAGTACAAGCTGACCGAAGTGATAATGGTTCAGACTTTTTGAACCAAGATTGTTTCTTGCTTTTCACCAATAATGGAATCATTCATTAATGATCTTGTGTCCATACCCCTCAACAGAATGGGGTGGTAGAAAGAAAGCATAAACACTTGTTACAGATAGCAAGAGCTTTGATGTTTTAACCTTGTTTGCCAAGTTTTGGGGAGAATATATACTTACTGCCAATTATCTAATCAATTTTATGCCATCTATTAAACTTTCTTGGAAAACCCCATATGAAATTCTTTCTCATAAACCAACATCTTATATCACCTTAGAAGTTTTGGTTGCCTTTGTTTTGCTGCAAACACCAACCCTGTCAAACGAAATTTTGATACAAGGGCATATAAATGTGTTTTTATTGGTTATAGTCCTGAACAAAAAGCATACAAACTTTATGATCTCCATAACCATAAAGTTTTTGTCTCTAAAGATGTTTGTTTTCATGAACAGATTTTTCCTTATCTTCAGTTACATGACACTTCAGACTCTACTCCTTTACCCAACTGTTTTGATTTTTCTGATGCTAATATTCCTAATCCTTGTGATCATTTCACTAATTCTCCACCACACGTCCCTTCTTTGCCTCCTTCGGCTACACTTCCCTTAGTAAATGAATCAACAATTATGACACCAACTCAGTCACGAAAAAGTGACAGAGCTCGAAAACCACCTGCATGGTTGAATGATTTTGTTTCATCTATTGTTCATTCTATTCCTTCTTCCATTACCGGCAACAGCCTTACACCACAAACATTTCCTTATCATCACTCACCTAATCTTTCTACATCATACCTTTCATTTTTAGCTACAATGTCTAATATTCAAGAGTCATTTTCTTTTAATCAAGCTAGACTAAAACAATAATGGATAGATGCCATGAATGTGGTGTTGCAGGCACTTGAGGACAACAGAACATGGGAGTTAACAGAGTTGCCATGGGTAAAAAGGCCATCAGCTCAAAGTGAGTATATGAGATCAAAATCAAACCCGATGACACAATTGACAGATACAAAACTAGGCTGGTAGCCAAGGGTTTTAATCAGGTTGAAGGAGTAGATTTTATTGATAGTTTCTCCCCAGTTGCAAACGTTGTCACTGTCCGATTGTTCTTGGCAATTGTAGCAACTCATTCATGGCCACTTTATCAACTAGATATCAATAATGCTTTTCTTCATGGATATCTAGAAGAAGTGTACATGGTTCCTCCTGACGAGTATGCTAAAGCTCAGAAACATCAAGTTTGTAAATTGTTCTTATCCTTATATGGTCTCAAACAAGCATCACGACAATAGAATCATGGGCTTATGACCAAACTGCAGTCTATTGGATTCATTCAATCTGCAAATGATCGTTGTTTGTTTATCAAGAAAACTGATTATTATTTTCTCAGCTTACTTGTCTATATTGATGTATGTTCTTCTCATAGGTTCTTCCGACTTGGAGATCACAAAGTAAAACAATTTTTGCATCATCAATTTACTGTCAAGGATTTTGGTTTGGCCAAATATTTTTTAGGCTTGGAGATAGCCAGATCTACCGAAGGAATTTCTGTCAATCAACGTAAATATGCTTTGGACATTCTCGATGACGTCGGTTTATTGGGTTCTAAGTCTGCAACCACACCATTACCAAAGGGGTATAAGTTTAGTGCTGACAGTGTTGAATTATTAACTGATCCCGAGTGCTACAGACAATTGGTGGGCAGATTGTTGTATTTGCAATTTTCTTGTCCAAATCTCTCCTATGCAGTTCAACAACTTAGTTTGTTCAAGCTCCACGATCTTCTCATTGGGATGCAGCAGTACACGCCTTATGTTGTATTAAAGGCACTCCTTCAAAGGGGTTGTTTTTCTCTTCTCGCAACTCTTTCAAATTTGAAGCTTTTTGTGATGCTGATTGGGCCTCCTGTCTTGATACACGTCGTTCTCTTACTGGCTTCTGCATTTTTCTTGGTGGTTCCCCGATTTCCTAGAAAACTAAGAAGCAAACTAATGCGTCTCAGTCCTCAGCAGAAGTGGAATATCAAAGCATGGGTGCTACTGTTTGTGAGTTACAGTGGGTTCCTTATTTGTCGCAAGATTTCCAAATTTTGGTCCTGTCACCAATCTCTTTGTGGTGTGATAATCAAGCAGCCATTCATATCACTTCAAATCTTGTTTTTCATGAACGCACTAAGCATTTAGAAATTGATTGTCATCTTGTTTGTGACAAGTACAAACAGGGGTTGAATTTTCCATGCCATCTTCCTTCCAGATTTCAAGTTGCCGATTTGTTTACTAAGTCTTTAGCTGCTCCTCTATTTCAGCAGTTTATCTCCAAGTTGGACTTGCGTGATATACATCCAAGTCCAACTTGAGGGGGGATGAACAAATAGTTATGAATAGCTATATGTCACGGGTGTGACATGTTAAGTCACACCCGTGATATACTCATTTATTTATTTTTCCACGTGAACGAATGAGTTGTGTAGCAATTATTTTGTTAGACGGTTAGTGGACTGAATTTTGTATATAACTAGTGATGAATCGCGGTTACCGATATGAGAAAATATTAAGATTCTTTCTGATATCGATTTGTTCAAAAACGGCTAACAGTAAGTTATAACTTCCGAAACTCTTTCATCAATCATATAACCTCTTGAAGTAAATGATTGGAATATTAAGTACTTAGGAAGAGAATACAACTAAATATCAATGCCAAGGAAAAAAAAAGTGAAACAACGCTAATTCATGTATTATTTCAATCCACACTTGGAGAAACATTACACAGACTAATTGCTCTCTCTTGATAATAGGGTTAAGGACTTTAATATATCAGTTAGCTCAAAATAATTGCATCTAGAAAAGAGACTGACAAATAATCCACAACTGAGAAAAAACTTACATTGTCAAAGAGTGGATCCAGTAAAGGCTTAGCATTAGGAGTTGCTATGACTCTAAGATTTTTGTTCCTTTCAGAAAGCGGCTTTAAGGTTCTTAAGTGACAATGATCGTCAAGGCTTTGTGTTATCAATACGCAATCCAGCTCTGGAAGATCGCTAAGCTGCAGTACAATTGGATCAGCAATTTGGATAAATACATTAATTCTAAATTTATCCAACACGATATTCATCCACAAACAGTATATTTGGATCAGCAACTTGGATAATTACATCCATGCTAAATTTATCTAACACGATATTCATCCACAAACGAACAGACTGTCTGACAAATAACTCCATTCCACTTTTATGGTCTTACATGAATTACCAATAAATTTATGCTACGTAAATAATAGAGCAGAAAATTGATATACAAGGAAAACTTTATGCCATAAGAAACAGTAAAAGAGGCAATCCCAAAAATGAACAAGTACCTGGAAAGTCTTAATGAACTTCTTCGCAGCATCATAGAGCCAGGGAATTCCAAAATCCAAGTTCCCAACTAAAATTGGATCAACCAAAATATTAACCCCAGCCACGTCCCACAGCCAACTATTCCCCTAAGAGAAGCACAAGTAATGGAACTTCTCAACCAACATGTTTACAAAATCAGAAAGGCTCTCCCAATTTAGCAAATAGCCAAATCAAACTACACGAACACTCACCTCCAAGTAAGTGAGTTTAAAAACATCAGTGCAAGAGCTCGACCCAACAGCGCTCTCTTCGGAAACAACTGCAGAACCAGCCTTCTTCAACCTGTAAATTCACGTAACTTAAGGCTGCGAACATAAAACCTCATGGCAACAAGAAGTAAACACCATACTTTAGAATCAGGTGGGAAGTGCGGAAATTCAGAAAAGACCTATTTGTTGGCAGCTTCAATGAGATTGAAGGGAAGTTGACTGGAGCATAATGAGAAAATGAAAGACATGCGCATGAAAAAGGCCTGGCCGGACACAAGGTCCTAGCTCTAAAGGGAGTGTAGGGAAGAGAACCGAACTGAAGAGCCATAACAACGATCTTTACAGGAACAAGAAGAAAGGCCGTGTCTGTGTACTCACTGGGCCTTTGTGCTCGAGAATCGCATTGCTGTCTCGACCACTCGACTGCTTTGTGATTAGCAAACAATGCCTGCGTGGTTGTGATTTTTCCACACTCTAAAGGCTCCCCACCGTAAGTTCCCGAGTCGAGATATGTACTCTTTCGTTGTCTGATGCCGTCAACTCCAAAAGACTTGGAAGTTTGACTTTTGGTATTGTTGGAATTTGAAGAAAAATCGTGAAAGAAAGAATATCACAGCTGGATGTAAAACAGTTGGTAGAAACCTCAGTGAACCATGACCATTGGAAACAAGTTGGACTGGCTTTACCTTTTATGTCTTTGTGGGTGAGGGTACTCCAAATTTGAATCATTTTCTATAAGTCCAGTGGTATTTTCCCAGGGAATTAGATGCATATACTCTTTAACTTTGTTTTGTGAAAATGATTAAGACCTGAATGAAATTATTAAAAAAAATGACTACTTCAAACCAGGAAATCAGAGATCTTTGTTTTTCTCCTCGGATTTTTGAACCATAGAAGCATGTGCACAGCCCCTCAAATGTTTTAGACAAATGAAGTGAATCAAGCACGTGTGGTTAACACAATCAAGTGTTCAGTAACCCTTCGTAATCGGAATGGAAGAGCTTTAGGCCCTTCCAGCCTTCTGCAAATGACTGCGATGTGGAATCAAGAAGCTTCACTCCTTTCCTCTCCCAACACAAAACGGATGTTTTTATGGCCAATTCTTTGTACATTTCAGTTCTTATTGTAACTTAAAAGCCAGTTCTCTCTCCCATCTGCGGGGTTGATAAGGTTCGATCTTCACAATCTTGTTTCCCTGAGGTAACGGTAAATCATCTGCAGAATGAATCTTCTCATGCCAAATAAATTCATTCTCATGCTCAAATTTCCTTAGAATTTCTGCGGCGGCTTCCATTTCTTTCCTGAATATGACTTTCCATGCTTCCTCACCAGGCATACTCTTTTCCACGTTCATCAATGCATCGCGAAGCACTCCAATGGCAATCCCAATTTGGCCATCTTCCCTCAAAACTTCGGCCTGGTATTTCTGGCCTTGTAACTCATGTAGAACTTTGCAACATGACACAAATTCCTACATGGTAAACAAGGAAAGCATCTATCAGCATCTAAAAACTATTTGAAAAAGGAATTATGATCTTATGCAACCGAAAATAGCACAGAGCATTCTCTTGCATGATCTACTTCATGTTCAATAAACACGACTTTTGGGAACAATATAACTAGTCAATATGAACCACCTGACAAAACCGCAAGTGCACAACGAAGTTTTAAATTATTAAAGAAACTGCAAGAAGCATTTATTTCACTATTGTAAATCCTAAAAAGCATGCAAGCTTTCACTTTCTGCATGACATAGTTTTTCTTCTTCCAAAAATCTTACGAATCCTCTTAAAATTTTAATATTTCGAAAACATAGGTTACAGGAATATTTTTTTGATTCCTAGTATGTATAGCTGCATATATTCCAAATGAAGCCCAGTTCAAGTGCCTTTTTCCCATCATTATTTTATTGATTTGTATTTACGTACTCAAGTTTGCAACCACCATTATTTTGGTAGCAGCTTGCAACCAGATGAATAAAAGGTTAAGTTGGTGAAAAACATATTCTAATAAAAAAAAAATGGCACATAATTGTAAACCTCTAACTCAAAGTAATACAACTGATTTCAGTCAATCAAAGATTCATATATCTGCTAAACCCTTTAGCAACTGTGGACATGTATAGTATGAATTTGTATCTAGATGAATCTAGCATAAGCATCTATGAGTAAAAAGTTTGGAACCACAACAAAATGCTTATTCCTATATACAGTCGAGGACAAAATAAAGACATCGACTTAAGAGCCGTTCGGTTTCACTTCAATTTTTCTGTTGTCGTTTTTTGTTTTTATTTTTGTTTTCTAATTTTAGTTTCTATTCTTTCAAATTAAAACAAAAACATGTTTAATTACTAATGTAAATATAATTATGTTTTTATTACTGATAATAATTATATATTAGATCAAATTTAAAGATTAAAAATTTTTATCAGTAAAAAATTAAATATTTTATTAAAATAAATATATTTTATTTGTAAATTAATATTTAGTTGATACCAAATCAGATTATATAAAATAAAAATAAAAAACAAAAACTATTTTTTCTGGTTATCATAAATTATGGAAATTGAAAGAAACTAAACTAAAAATTCAAATAAATAAGTTTTTTACTGAATTTAAAAATTAAAAATAAAACACAAAACGGAAACAAACAAGCTACCATAATCAAAATCATATACCAAAAAGTTCTGCGAGATAGCCTTTTCTGCAGTTGCCAAGTACAAAGCACTAGAGGCTTCACCAAGCAACTCTGCAACACCATGGTGCAGCTTTGACAAAACACCAAAACCAGTATTACCTGTTTCTTCTGCCTTCCTGATATATACAGCCTATCACATTGCAACATCATCAGTATCATACAGAACAATCAGCAGATTTGAATCTGATAATGGATGATCCAACAGAAAAAGAAATAACCTGGGCCTCAGCCAAACAAATGAGACTGATAGCACCACAAACAGATGATGTAGCTTCTGGAGGCCTTTCAGATATTTGAGGCTGTGAATAGGGAAAAACCTCATGAGCCAAATAATGAAACACGCCTGCAGCTTGTCTGAAGACGAAGGCTGATTGCTTTAATTCTACAAGAGTGCAAAGGAGAGTCGATAATCTTAATAAGAACAGTCATCTCTTTACATCACTTAAAATGCCACTGGTGCCTACCTGCTGGAAGACGTTCCAAAGCATTCTCTCTGAGTACTGCTCCATACAGAAAAAGGCTCATACCAAGCTCAAAATGCAAACTATCAATCTGAAAAAACTTCGGACCAGTAAGATTAAAGAAAAATGATGAGCTAAGAGCACTACTCCATCGGATCTTGAGTTGAGAAGTCCATCTGACCATCTGGCTGTTGCTCCGAATCAAATCAGCGTGAGAAATAAAATTTTCCAGCAGGGGTAGATACTGTTCCAGTCTGAGACGCTCCTGAGGAATTATGAAAACATCAAACCAAGACAAACATGTCAATGCCCCCACATCCTATGGTTATTGCATAAATGGGAAGTAAATATAGTTTGAATTTAACACACACAAATTTTAGCCACACAAGAAATTAGGCTGCTTAATTTAAAAGTTAAAGAGAAACAAAAGGACATTCGATAAGTTGCATGTGCTACTATTACATTCGATAGGTTTGCACTGAAATAACGATAAGAAGGTGATACAAAGCTTGAAAGAACACTTAAGACTATTCCATCGTCGAAGATAATGCTTTGACAATGCAACAAAGTAAAAATTGCATCTTTCACAGTTCATCAAGGTGAAAAATTGGCCACAAAAAAACATTATATTTTAGCAAACTAGGTTAATAAGGGCTGGAATTAATTCCTAACGCAAGAAATATTATTGAAAATAAGATTAGAAACATGAGTTTTACTCCGAACTTGAACAGAATATGGAACCTGCTCATAACGACAAGTTGATCCACCAGAAATTTCTCGCGCAATTGCCTCCGTGATGGCGCTTGTATGATTAATGGATTCCTCAATCGCCCTTCGCTTAGAGCTCAACTCTTTCAGATGCTCTAGTGTGGAAGAATCACGTGAAGCAATTACATCTTCAAACACAATCTGCTAGCATTGCAAAGAAGAACAGAATTCATGAATGGGTCGGCAAGACATAACGAAGAGATCATACAAGTCAAAAGTAAGATAAAAGTTCCCTTTCTGGGTAAAAAAAAGCCTGGAAGTCGAATCGTCTACGTTCGCACGCACATTGGATCATCATAAAAATGAAAGAACAGACAGATCAAATAAATCAGAAAATTCCCAAAAGGGAACTACAGCTATGAAAAGGAAAAACAGTAAAATATAGTCGTTAAGAAGGCCAAGAGAAGAGAGACGGACTCTTTTGGTTTGAAGCCTTGGCAACTGTCGATATTGGAGCATCATGACTCTGGGCTCTGTGAATCAAAATTCCAAACAAAACTGCTTAAAAAACTGGTTGGCGATTGAATTGAATGAAAGGAACCATCAACTATGTCGTCTATGGCTTGTGCTAACTCCAATTTGGGTTTAGGTCTACTTCACCACCAAGGAAAAGGATGAAGCTTGAAGGCCAAGGGCGTGTCATTATTGCATTGAAATCTTCAGTAACAAGTCAGCGCTCCATTTTCATATTAACAACCTCCCATAATTTATTAGCATTTAATTGAGAGAGATATTCTCCTAAACTATATTCAAATTTTATAATTATATTACCAAATTCCCAAATATCTAACTCTCTTGATATTTGACAAATGGTATTCTTTTAAAACAATTCTTAAGATTTAATGGAAAGAAATAAACTATAACAATTGATTAATGAATTAGATTTCTTTAAATTATTTTATATAAATATAACGCCATAATTTACTATGCAATCATAATTATCACAATCATTATATTTTTTTAATTAATTATTTATCATAACTATAATAACTTAAAGTACAAGACGATGAGAAATTTCTTAATTCCATCATCTTGACGTTTGTTTGAGACTATATAATGATTTTTTCAACTTACAAACCTGACCATCAGGTGCTTGTATATAGCTTAGTGGTAGCTCCATATAAACGTATTCATTTAAATATTAATGTAAAAATGCATTGTTGATATCCAACTGGTGCAAATGTCATGCCTTGGTTGTTGCAGTGGTGAGGAATGTTCTGACTGTCACCACTTCAGTAAAAGCTATTATGATAATGTTGCCCTTCAATTTGATTAAAACCTTTTGCTACTAATCTAGCCTTGTATTTATACACAGTCCTCATCATTTTTGGATTTAACCTTATACACCCACTTATAGCCTATTGCTTTTTCATTAGGAGGTAAATCTATTAACTCCTATGTTTGATTAGTTTCTAAGGCTTGCAATTCAGCTTTCATCACTCTTTTTCAATTCTTATTTGTTCTAGTCTGACTACTTGACATACTAACCAAAAATGACATGTATGCAGAAGATATATGTTAAGAAACAATGTAGGGATATGCTGGTGGTGTGTGTGGTGATGACTGATGTGTGCTCACAATAGAATTAGAAGATAAAAGTGATTGTGCAGAATTTGAATCAAAGTCTTTCATTTATAGGAGTTTTTGTTTCGGTTTGATACTTTTCCTAATAGGAGGTCAAAAATTGTTTAGTATTGAACTTGAAGTTTTAGGGTAAGAGCGTGCTATATGATTTAAGGAAGAATCAGATGCCAAAATATGAACAAAATATGGATTAGTTGAAGAAATGTCATTACAACTGAAATGATGAAAACAAGAAAATGGATTGTCTGAATTTGGACAAATTACATGTAACACCCACATATCCCCTGGAAGGATATATGAATGCCACACAAAACAGTACAAACAAATCAAAGCATACGAAAACTTCCAGTAAACAATTCAGGCAAACATACATTAAATTACATAGTACTTAACACAAACTCGCTGAAAAATCCAAACCAAACTGAAGTATCGTTGTTACAAACTTACAAACAAATTCACATATACATATCAGATACAAG
>JAOTBA010000003.1:16129975-16140386 GCA_025629845.1 Erythroxylum squamatum | reverse complement strand
TGGAGCCTTTTTCCTCTAATTTTTCATTTTCAAGTCTTTCCTCCTCGCTCAAGCTCCATGATTCCGCGTCCGATCTTGGGCTCCGAAAACGGGGTCCAACAAAGGGTTCATCAGCCACAGCTACAGACCATACGCATCGCCGATAATTCTCGTCAAGAAGGAGGGCAATTCATGGCAAATGTGCGTGGACTATTAAGAGTTGAACATACATATGATGAAAGACAAGTTTCTGATACCCTTCATTGAAAAATTGTTGGATGAATTGAATGGAGCCAGCTGGTTTTATAAATTGGACCTACGTTTGGGCTGTCACCAAATTCGGATGCAACTAGAAGATGTTCCGAAGAGAACCTTCAAAACACATGAGGGACATTACGAGTTTTTGGTGATGCCCTTCGGGTTGACGAACGTGCCCTCAACATTTCAAAGATTAATGAATGACCTGTTTAAGCCATATTTCTGTCATTTCATCTTAGTATTTTTTTCATGATATACTAATCTATAGTTCATCGTTACCGTTGTATGTAGAACATATCTTAGTGACCCTTTGGAAATTATTGGACAATCAACTATTTTTGTATGGAAGAAAATATGTTTTTGGGGCTCGTCAGGTGGAATACCTGGGTTGCACAATTTCAGAGGAGGGTGTGGCAACTGATCTTCAGAAGGTCAAAACAATTAAAGAGTTGCCTGAGCTGAAATGCGTTAAGGGCTTACGGGGGTTTATAGGAATCACTAGATACTACCAATGGTTCATTAAAGGGTACAGGATGTTGGCGAAACTTTTAACCGAATTGCTCAAGAAGGAATGACTGACTAGTTGGAAATGGCAACAGGAGGAACATACAACTTTTCAGAAATTGAAAGAAGCAATTGTGTTAGTTCCGGCGTTGGTATTATCGGATTTTTTAGAAAAATTTGTAATAAAAGTTGATGTAAGTGGGCAAGGGATCGATGTTGTACTACAACCCCCATCGCTTTCCTGAATAAGTCACTAGCGAGGAAAAAGAATTTTTGGCTTATCTACATATGAACAAGAATTTTTGGCAGTAATTAAGGCCATCAAGCATTTGCATCACTATCTGAGATTCAAATCTTTCATAGTTAGAAAAGATCATTGGGCTCCATTTCAGCAGTTGTGGTTCATGAAGCTCCTGGGCTATGACTTTGAAGTGCAATACCGAAGTGGTAAGGAGAACAACGTTGTGGATGCTCTCTCAAGGATCACTAGTTCAGAAATGTTGACGATGTCCGTAACACAAATGTAGGGTGAATTGTTAGAAGAAATAAAAAAAAGTTGGCAAGAAGATGGAGCTATTAAGGATTTAATCAGGAAGTTAGAATCCAACAATATTAAAGCCAGTGCTTATGAATGGAAGGATGGGTTATTAAGGTGGAAGGGGCAACTAGTAGTGGGTGCCAACAAAAGAACCCGTCAACAGATCATTGGAATTAGTCACGATGATTCCATGGGAGGAAATGCAGGTGTAATGGCTACTATAAAGAAGTTTTTTCTACAAATACATAGCTCAGGACATGTGAGCGCACGTTCAAATTGCATGAGCTGCCAGAGAAATAAACATGACAACTCTAATTATCCTGGGTTACTAAAACCTCTTAAGATACTAGAAGGTAGCTGGAAGGAGGTGAGTATTGATTTTATGGAAGGGCTCCCTGTTTCAAAGGGAAAATCGGTTATCCGAGTGGCGGTGGATCGATTTACTACGTATTCCCATTTTATTCCTAGTAAACACCCTTATTCCTTTTATGATATAGTTGAAATATTCCTCAATAATGTGTTTAAATTACATGCTATGCTGGAGTCAATTGTTAGTGACAGAGACCTGATCTTCTTGAGTAAATTTTGGTAGGAACTTTTTCGGTTGCAGTGTTCTACTGCCTACCATCCATAAACAGATGGATAGATGGAAGCAATGAACAAAATTCCTAAGATATATTTACGATGCTTTCATGGAGAAACACCTCAGAAATGGAGTAAGTGGATAGCTTTGGTAGAATGATGGTATAATACAACTTATCGATTCGCCATCAACTCCACTCCGTTCGAAGCTTTATACGGATGCCCGCCACCAGTATACACTCCTTACATAGTAGGGGACTCCAAGGTTTTAGAAGTAGATCAAGTTTTACAGAACATGGATGCCATGACTAATGTCACTAAATTTCACTTATAGAGGGCCCAAAACTGAATGAAGCAATACGTGAATTCTATACATTTTGAACGAGAATTCAAAGTGGAAGACATGGTACTATTAAAATTAAAACTGTACAAATAAATTTCTTTACAAAGGAGAAGTAATCAGAAGCTGTCTCCACTTTACTACGGGCCGTATAGGATGATTCAACACATCGGAGAAGTGGCATATAAGCTGGATCTTCCACTAGAGGCAGCTATACATTCGATGTTTCATGTATCTTAGCTTAAGAAGGCACACAATGGATAAGGCTGAACTGCCTCATCACTACCCGATTTTCTCACACTAGTAGAACGAGTGCCACTAGCAATACTGGATAGGCAGATGACCAAAAGGAACAATTGAGCAGTTACACAGTGGTTGATTTGATGGTCAGATGGTGAGAACATCGATGCAACATAGGAATATGTCTTTCACCTCCAAAAGCGGTTTCTAGAATCCAACTTGGTAGACAAAGACATTAAGGGGAAGGGAATTGTTGCAGAGATTGACGAAGAAAAAGAAGGGTGAGCAAGGATAGTGGAAGACTCTGGAAATTAACTAGTATTATACACAACATTTAAATAAAACCTCAGGGTGACGTCCTATACTCGAGCATATTGGAAACTCGCACATGTATTAAAGTGACCTCCAACGACTATAAGGACATGTTTTTTTTTGTTACGAACGAAATGAAATCATTCGCTCTCTCTATTGTCAATCTTCTGTAACTTCTCTCTCTAAAACATATTTTTGGTTACTCGAAGGATACTATTGTGTGATTGCGATTGTGTGGCTGAATCAAAACTTTATCAACATTATTCTTGCTAAACCCTCACCATCTCATGGCGAAAACAAGGAGGCAGCGAGGCTTTGCCTATAAGCTTGTCGTCTCACCTGCATCTGGACGCTGTGCCTGGGTCTGTCCAATGTTGCACTATTCTCCATCTTTACGGGAAACTGCTGCCAGCTTCCACACAACACAAACCATAACACCTAACATATACCAGGCATAAAACAACCAAAAAGTTGCAACATTTGGATTATTGATCTCACCAGCAATTTATTTAAAGTTCTATTTTGGATTATTCAGAATCTTGTTTCGACAATGTTTTTATTGTTTCAAAAAATTATTTTTTGTGGTTCTCAATCAATGCAAACTAATGCATATCTAGATTCGCAAACACCACAAACAAAAACACAACCCTTCTAGCCACCAAAAACACATAACAATTGTCGTGGTTCTCAATCATTGCAAACCAGAAAAACAAACTAATTTATTCTTCCAGAAACACAATAACCATGTTTTCCTTCTTATTTTTCAGAATCTTATTCAAAACGAATACAAAACTCAAACACAATTACAGAATTCGTATAACACATTGTTTTTCAGTAGCTTATTCCAACATTGAAAACCCAAAAATATATAACCATAACATAGCACCAAAATCGAAGGCAACAACGCCGATTTATACAGCCCAAAATAAAACTATTTCATCAAGTCGCCTCAATTTTCAAAAGATACCAGAGTAATTCTCAATCTTGGTGGTTTTGTTGTTTATGGGTTTCTAAAACCCAAAAGCTTACGAAGATTCAATTTTCAGAACATAACCAATTACCAAAAAGTAAGGACAAAGTGATGTGGTATAAAAATTTTCGAAAAACCTTTTTCGAAAACTAATACCAAGAAATCCAATCATGTACAGAAACAAATACACAAGTCAAATATAATCCCAGCCTAATTGTAGAACAATTCTGGGTTTAAGGCTGAATGAAATTTCCAGATATTCACATAATACAAAAACAATATTGCTTTCAAGGTAGCCATAACCACAAAACCCAACAGCCACGCAAAAATAAACAAAAGCACAATACCAGTAAGAAAAAACGAACCAAAGTCGATGAACATCTCCATACCGCACAGACAACGCCATATCCACTTTCTAGTTTTTCAGAAATAAAACATGAAAGGATGCAAGCTTAATATCCAGAAGACTTAATCGTTGTGATTTCCAAATTTCTAATATTTTGGGTCTTCTGTTGAATTTTTTCGTATACAATACACAAAACGCAAAACAACCATTATTTTCTAGATAACAAAAACAAATCCAGAAATCGAACTCATAAGCAAAACCTAAAGCTCAATCTCCACCACAAATTTCTAGAATCCTCGCATACGCATAAATTAGGAATAATATGCAGTGCATTTTCTAAAACGCACAAAATTCCTAAACCATATTCTAGAATTCTAAAACAATTCTGTTATTTGGGTCTTTTAGGTTTTTGGGTTTCAATTCCATAGTTGAAGATCAATAACAATCAATTAATTTTAATCAAGTTACAAAATTAAAATCTAGCTCTGATACCATTGTTGAAAAATTAGGTCAAGATATGATCCCAACCGTAGCAAAATAATCACGAAACTTTTTCGTAAATTGGTTTCCTAAAAACCAAAATCTCTTTAATTCTATAAAATAATTAAAACATAATCATAATGAAGTGTGACTCTAAATTCGTACCTTATTTCAAAGCTTGATCTTTTCTTGTCGTATCCCTAAAACCATTTCCGAAATTGATCAGTCTCAACCATCATAGTCACACAAATGTCCGGCCTCTAATAGTATCCACAGAATGAGTTGAGAGAACTTTGTAACTCTTACAGAGAGGGTAAGCGAGAAGTGCTAGCTCCATTAGAGCTTAAGCTTATTTATAATAGGATTTAGATGTTTTAGTAATTTAATTGAAATAAAATCCTAATTTCAATTAAACTTTAATTATAATTACAAATAATTCTAATTAAACACTAATTATGCCTAATTAGATTCAATATCTCATATTCCAATTAGATTCAGTATCTCATATTCTAGTTAGATTCGGTATCTTATATTCCAGTTAGATATAGAGCATGGAATTAATATCTATTCTATTTGAGTTTAATATGAATGAGATTTGTAAACTATTTACAAAGCTTCAATCGATCTCGGCCAAAGATTTCCTAAATCAATACTAATTGAGAACAACAGAACATTCTCCCTAATTACTTTAGGGTGATGAATCTTATCTTGATCACACAACTACCTCCATATAGTTCATGCTACATTCAAAAACTACCTATTAAACGACCCATGATTAAATATTATCATAAATAGTATAAAAATATGTCAATCCCTATACAAGATAACTTTGGTGACCTCAAGACAAATTATCACTTATATAATCATCACAATGAGAATTCCATAGACATACAAGTAATGTTTCAAATGGATTTCACATATCAGGCTAATTTAGTGAACTTGATCTCTAACAAGCACTAATACGTTTGTTTAAGTATCTCCATACTTTAGCCTATAAGTTCAACTACTTCCTTCATAAGGAATAACATAACGTGTGCTAGTCTTTTTACGTTCTATTAATATCCAATCTTAATAGAACAATGACTAGGAACAATTTAGGAATAATACATGAATACAATGCGAATCTCATTATTATAATCTCATTATTATTTCATATGCAATGTATAATTATCCGATGGACTTTATCATATACATTTAAATATGTACAAGATAAATAATGCCTATAAATAATTGTCACTAAATTATATCCAAACCGATTGGCTATAGGGCATAAACCAACAGCAACGTCATGTTATGATCCTTTCACTTTTTAGATATTCACTTTGAGTTCATCTACTACGTCAGTGCATGTACTTATGTAATAACAAACACAAGAAAATTTTTGGAGGTTGAAATGATAACAATCACAATTTCCTACTTGTAGTTACTTAGAAGTTCATAGTTCCCACAAATTCAATTTAACACTAAACTTTCTATGCCAAACTTTTACCCCTCAAGTCAAGGTTGACCCTTAATAGTTAACTTCTTCAGGTTAGGAATTTAAGGTTGTTAAAGCAACTTTTGATTAGATCTCCAAAAGGAAATGGAATGAATGAAAGCCCGTCCTCAACTAAATGCCTGATAGAAATGATAGATTGAATCACTTAAAACTAATTGCCCTCGCTTGTTGTCCGACAACTAACAGATGAATTGGCTAAAAGAGCAACTCCTAACAACCAACTTTGTTCAGTCAATTGTTTGCTGGGTGAGAATCTAGGAAAAAAGTAAAGAAAGAAGAGATAAAAGATGTCTTTAATAATATTTTTTAAAAAAAAAGATAGGAGGTATCCTGCTTCCAAAGCGAGCAACAGGAACTGCAACAACACAAACTCTAATTGTGCATATATATCCTCTGAGAGTCAGCAGCGAAAGAAACTGCTTTAGTACAATTGATACCTTCAGAAAATTCTTTTCAAAAGTCTCTTTCAGGATCAATTGAGGAATTCGCCGGTTGGTGCGAAAGTAGGATAAGAAAATTATCGTTTTTCTTTTCTTTTATAAAAGGGCGGCAGGTTTCTCTTCAAAGAAGTAATTGAAAGTAGTTTGACCTATAGAGGTTCTTCTTACTATAAATTTCATTGTTGTCAATATTTGCTTGTACATTGGGACTCTATCTTTATTTTCGTCAATTAATAAATTATCTATTAGACTGTAGAGAATGATTTGATCAATTCATATTCAATCCTTGCTCTAACTTGAAATTTAGTTCAAACAATTATTTGTATTTTTTTTCATATAAATATCAAAAAAAAAGGAGACCCAGGTGAGATTGAATTATAAGTAGCAAATTTGGGCTGCTTCAATCAGCTCTGAGACCAGCATAATAATGCATTAGGTATGTGATAAGTCTCTGCAGTGTTCTCTAGTGAGGCAATTGCCGCAAACTGCTTGCTTCTGAGGTTGGATGATTATCTTCGTGATGGCATTGACAGTAAAAATACTTCATTTTTCAGAATTTTTTTTTATGCTACAGCTAATTTGTAAAAGCTTCCGCAACTTGATTGATTTTGTGATAAATTCAGGGATGAAATATGTTTATGTATCATTTCATTATGACTGTCAATTAATTCATGAATGAACTCGATAGGTATACAGACAAGATGATCAAGCAAATCATACACCTAAACCATGGAATTTCTTTTTAGAGTGGACAAGTTTTTACCACTTATTATAAATTTAGTGAATCTAATGTGGATTTTAGTTTCTCAATTACAGTGGAAATAGAAATGACTGGTGTTATCTCATCGCTTGACCCCTTTTTGATCTTCTCTTTTGTTCATTGTGTTGCACGTGGAAGTCGATGGCATACTGAAATTTGATAGTAACTTTCTGTACATTAAAACATAACATACGTAATTTGGTTGCATTACACATATATTTAGCCATTGGTAGTCCTGCACCTATGCATCTTTGTAAAAGCTACAGAAGATTAAATGAGGTTTTATGTTTCAAGATGGGTTTATATTGGTTGCATAGAATGCTCCTTGCGTTCTCTTTTCTATGATTCAGATGTTCCCTGTTGGCCAACAAAGTATAGATGGCCAAAGACTGCATCCTAATTGCTGCAAGTAATTCTCGCCCTTTGCCTACTCCAGTCTATAGACCTCAAATGCAAAATTGGAGCAGAGTGAAAATGCACAGACTGAAACTCGTCTATCTGATGCTGAGACAGTTGCTAAATCCTTTACTCCTGTGTCCTTCATTTTCTTTCATTAAGTACTTCCCCGTATAATACATCTGGGGAAGTTGCCAACTATCTGGTTTATAATTTGCATTGCAGTGCTTTGTTTCTCTGTCTATCATATGTCCAAAGTAGCTTCCTAAACTTAGAGCTATCTACAATGCTGTGAGTATTATTATTTTGTCTCTTGATTTCATCTTTTTGCTATTTGTTTGTCTATTGATGTTATTTTGCTAGGCTTCCAATAATATGTTCATGGCACTCTTTGACATTGACGCTTTTGAGTATAGTGACACTAGCAAACTCATTAATCAGTTAAAAGGGTGCGGATATATAAATAGATTTTAAATACGGAAACAAACATACAAGTAAGAACAACTACACTGTCCAAACATTTCGTACTGTTACTATAGTCATTTCTCATTGTTCGTAGCCTTATGCAAATCACCATATTTTCTATGCTTATTTGTAACTTGGCATGCGATCGACTGACTAAATCACTGGATTTATGAAGGGAAAATGCATCTCCTCAGCAGTATATCCACCTGTTGACACTGTCAAATCCTCAATTTCTGGCTTTAATCTCTGAAAACTTTGTGGAGGCTCGTTCCGCTTTAAGTCATTTTGGAGTTGCAAATTTGCCTCCAAATTAGAGTCATGTCAAAATGGATGTGGCTTCAACACCTTCGGTGACAGGCCTAACTCCAACTTCAGTTCCATCAGGTTTTCTCTTGACTATTGTTTGACTCGTATTTGGCATGCATCTAACAACAAAATTTTTACCAAAGATTGTAACAACTTTATTAGTGAACATACATTTTGTCATTTGTCATCGCCTGCAAAACTGATTGGTGGCAGGGTTAAATTAGTTATGATACACCAATAACCATTTTTTTCAATTGGAAAAGGGGTAATGTTATAATTGATGTAGTTGCTGAGATTTGTAGCCTTTTTATGGTTTTAACCTTGCACCTATTGACATGTATAGAAACCATTTTACAATCACCAGTGTCAAGTATCTCCTGCTGCAGTATGACGGTTCCCAACAAGATATAATCATGTGTTTTCTTAGCTGAGAGCTTGCTATCCAAGAGCATATTTTCCTCGTACTAATCTGTAATCACTGGATTTTAGTTTCTTTTGAAATGTCAAAGATCACAAAACGAACTAATAGCCTTTGCCTATTATATTATTGCCAATGTTATTATGCCTTTAGTATTCTACCCTTTTGGAAGGCTTATTTTCTTCAAATTCCAATGAATGGATCCATTATGAACAGTCCACCAACTTAGGGTTCAATAGACCTAAACATTAAACAAGTTTAGTTTCTATCCATAGAAAATGAAATCAATGACAAATATGCAGAAGAATAACAAGAAAACAGAGAAATTATAATTCTAAATCTTCATTTTTCTTCTAATGAATCTTCTTGCAAGTTTGGATTTAATGAAGCTTTTTATCAAATCTTTTGACATTGTCTTCATGTTTTCCTCATCCCTTGATCAAAACTGTCACCTCTTTATGTGTATTACGTCTCAAAATTACTTAAAAATTTGGCTCTCTTGTTTTGCCTCCGCTCACGTCCTTTTATAGTAAAAAAAATAGGATTTCTGGGTTATACATGATCAACATACATGGGTATGTTAAGGTTAATATTAATTTTATTGCAAGAGCACAACACAACAGTTGCTAACATAGGCAAATACTGGTCGATCTCATGAAGACAATAAATACTCGTAATTACCCTTTTTATTATCAAGCTTAAGAATCAAATTTTTGGATCTTAATTAAAATTAAAGATAAACAAATAAACTAAATTAAGATTAAATAATTTTGAACTCAAGACAAGTAAAATATAAAGAAAAATCAATATTAAATAGTAGTGTCTAGGTGATGAATCCCCTTAAAAATCTTTAAATTATTAACCTTTTATCATGCAATTATATTATTGATTATTGGATCGTGAAAATTCCTGTAACATAACTTTCTAGAGACTATTAACAACGAATCCATCAGTTGATTAACATAAATCTTTCTAGTTAAAACTCATAGGATTGCATTATTGATTTATGAATTTCATTATTAGATTTGACCATAAACCAGAGGATTTATGTCAGCATATATCTAAGTTTACATGCAATTCCTTTAAATTATGGTAGATTTATTCATATAAGAGGGTTTCTTAATCTCAATCATGTGAAATCAAATAATGCTTTAATATTTCGAATATATTAGAATAAGAATAAAATGCATAACTGAATCGCAATAAATAAATCAATATATTTGCGTTAAATAAAAGATTAAAATATATTGTTATCACAAAATATGGTTCATCACACCTAGACGCTAAAAATTTTTAGTTACTAATCATAGAAATTGAAATAAAAAAATTAAAAATGAAGAAAAACTAATAGAAAATAAAAAATCATAATTTTAAATCTCCCTTTCTCTTTTATTAAATCTTCTTGCAAGTATAAATTTGATGTAGCTATCTACCGGATCTCTTGATGTATTCTTTGTGTTTTCCTTATCCCTTGATCAAAATCATTGCATCTCTTGTAACGGCCCGTTTTAGGGGTTAGAATAATAAGAAAATTTAGTACGTTTTATGCTTTGCATATTTAAATAATTGCTTATTTGTG
>JAOTBA010000003.1:16102128-16115060 GCA_025629845.1 Erythroxylum squamatum | reverse complement strand
CTTAATATCAACAACAAAATTAAATAATGTCTATGAATTATGATAAACATATTTTAATAATAATCCTTTAGAGCAAATGTCCAGAAGTACATAAAGGTTTAAACATGGCTTTCATAATTCATAAAGGTTTAAATATGACTTTCAAACCATGCTTCTTTCTGTCAAGCCAAGCAGCTTGGCTTTTTAAATCTATCCTTCCTCCGCCTGTAGATCACGTGTAGGTTGAAATTTTTAATCAAATACGACGTCATCTTATTGTTGGACAGAGTAAGACAGGAAAGTATTAGATAGGTGATATGCTCTCGCCGTGCAAGGGGAAGAACCCCTCGACCCAAGGAACCTTCGAAACGTAGGCATTTAGACTAATCTATAATCTGACAAAAAAAAAAGTAGTTTCCTTCTATCGAACTATGTAGCGACAATAGCACGCGTCCTTCAACAACAGGGCTTAAGCATCTATATATGTTACGGACTGACAGTCCTTTTGGCAGTTTCGATAACAAATTAATGTTCCCTCCTTACACTCTTTCCACGTACTCCTCTCACTCCTTTGTCTATCATTCTTCGCATTCACCGACACGTAACAAACTGGTATTAGAGTAGTCAATCGTGGACGGGCCTTGACAGAAGGAACATGAGCGGTAGAACTCCGGAGGATTGAGGAAAACTTGAAGACAGCACTGGAAAACCAAACCAGAAACGAAAAACTGTTGATGGAAAATCAAGGTAGGGCAAACAGGCAGGAGAAGCAACTTGGGGAACCAAAGACGATTTTCCACCAACCCTTGCGGTAGATAGTCAGGACATGATCATGGACGGAACCACGTCGGAGGGAAGCGGGGATATTTGCCCTCGCTGCTTTCAAAAAGTTATATATAAAAAAATTATTATTTTAAATTTTAATCTTAAAAAAAAAATAAAATTTTATTTTTATTAAAATTTTGCTTTTATTAAAAATAAAATTTTACTCCATTTAAAAAAATTTCTGAATTTGTCAAACAAGGATCCCCGAGGAAGGAATGGGTAGTTTCACCGGGAGGGACATCGACGGAAAAGGAAACTTACATCACACCCACGAGATTCAGTGAGATCCGACTTTCCAGTCTTTGATCAGAGTGTCGTGAAAGGCTGGGTGTATAAGATTGAGCAGTTTTTCACACTTGATAACATGGAGAATGAAAAGAAGGTCAAAATTGCCGCCATGCATATGGAGGGAGAGACGCAAGAATGGGACCAATTAATCACTAGGAAGCGACCACAACGCAACTCGTAGAATGGAGAGAACACGTACAGGCGGTAAAGTTAAGGTTTGATGACGAAGTCTTCGAGGATCTTGTGGGGGCATTATATGTCAATTCTAAATTCCTTTTCGGTTGTATTTGTTACAAATTTAAATTTGAGTATAAAATTATCTATTATGCTGTTTATACCTATTTTATATATTTCATATCTACATATGGAGATAAATACAATTTTATGTGATTATATAACTTGTAAACACAATATAAAAAATTGTCATTATGTTAGATCAATCCATATATAATTGGATGAAGAACAATCTAATAATGTCAATAAATGAGAAATTCAAAATAATGGGGGATGAAAATTCTGAGAAGGTCTACAATACTTGGATTTAATTAGATATAATTTGAAGAATTTTGTAGGTCTTCATTGATCGGGCTAAACATTAATATACAATGCAATAACATATAAATTAAATGTGGAAGAAAACAAAATACTTCCAACCATTGATGTTTTTACTTGAAGACTGTGTTTTTTGAATACTTCTAAGCTCTAAATTATTAATTTGATGGTGTATAGAAAAAAGAAGCTTAGGGACTTCAAATATCTGCTAGAAAAGTCATATCAATGTGCTCTTATTAAACACATTGACTGTTACCATAAAAATAGGACATTAATATTCAATAAATTCATAACGATGCACCATTATTTATGAGTATTAAGTCAGTTATCACATTCTCCTACTTGGTCCATACAGTTAACTTAGTATTAAATCCTAATCCGATACAAATATAATTTATAAATAATGGCGATAGGTCCTCTAGTAGTTGAGTATTATATGAATAATAGCGATAGGTCCTCTAGTAGTTGAGTATTATCTTCCATGTATTACAATATACTATATTTTGTATCAACCAAATGTGGTAACATTACTTAATAAATAAACCATATGTTTATTCCAGGTCCAAAATAATCATTTTTCTCAAAATTCAATAATGTGCACCATAATATGAGAAATTATTATAAGAGTTTCATGAAAACAACATTGTCCATACAACGAAAACTATATAATGGAACTCAATCATATTCTAACAACATGATCCTTGAACTTTATTGGTGACATGTCTTTTGTTAAAGGATTAGTTATTATCAATTCAGTGCTAACATGTTCAATTACCACTTTCTTGTCCTTAACACCTTCCCTTATAGATAAAAACTTAATGTTTATGTGTTTATTCTAACTACCACTCTTACTGTTTTTAGTTAGAAAAACAGTAGCTGAATTGTCACAATATATTCTCAATGGCCTAGAAATGAAATCCACGAATCTAAGTCTATATATGAAACTCTTTAGCCATATACCATGTGATGTAGCTTCAAAACAAAAAACATACTCAGCCTCCATAATGGAAGTAACAATCAAAGACCGCTTAGCAATCCTTCAAGATATGGCTCCATGGGCAAAATTGAAATATAACTTAAAGTTGATTTTTATGAATCAACACACCCAGCAAAATCTGAATTTGAGTACCCTATTACATCCATATTGTCAGTTCATCTGTACATAAGCATGTAATCCTTGATCCCTTGAAGATGCCTTAATACTTTCTTTGCAACTCTCTAGTGATCTAATCCTAGGTCACTCTGATATCTGCCTAATATTTCAACAACAAATGCAATGTTAGGTCTTGTATAAACCTAAGCATACATCAGGCTTCCGATTGCAGAAGTGTATGGAATGTTTTTCATTTGTTCCCTTTCAAAATCATTTTTGAACATTGGTTCAAATTGAACCTATCACCTTTCACAATGAGAGCTACACTTGGTGAACAATTTTTAATATGAAATCTCTCTAAAAATTTATTAATATAGGTTTCTTAAGACAAGCTCAAAATACCATAAATATGTCTCAATGGATCTTAATGTTAATGACATAAGATGCATCACCTATATCGTTCATTTCAAAATTCTAGAGAGAAATTGTTTCACGTCATGTAACAAATTCCTAACATTGGTTGCAAGTAACATGTCATAAACATATAATACAATAAAACAAATTTTACTCATGATATTTTCTTCAAAACCAAATGATGAGATAATATCATGAAATTTCAAATACCACTGGCAGAATGTTTCTTTTAATCTATATATGGATCTTTTAATCTTGCAAACCAAATGCTTACCATTATTAGAGGAGAATCCTTCTAGTTGTTTTATGTAAACCTCTTCCTCTAGATCACCATTTAATAAAGTCATTTTCACTTCCATTTAATGCAATTTCATGTCAAAATGAGCAACCAATGCCAAAAATTAAACGAAGTAAATCTTTTCTAGACATAGGAGAAAATGTATCTGTGTAGTCGATTCCTTCTATTTGAGTGAATCCTTTAGCAATGATTCTTGCCTTATATCTATAGATGTTGCCTAATAAGTCTTTTTTTTGGTCTTAAATACTCATTTGTAGCCTATGGGTTTTGCTTCTTTAGGCAACTCAACAAGATCCTAAGCATTGTTATTCTTTATGGAATTCATTTCTTCCTTCATGGCATTGTACTATAAATTTGATTCTTTGCAACTTATGGCTTATGAAAAGGTTTCAGAATCATTCTCAGCTCCTATATTGTAGTCAGATTCTTATAGATATACAACATAATCATTAGTAATAGTCGATTTCCTTATTCTAGTAGATATTCTTAATATTGCATCAACATCCTCCTATGGAGTTTGTTGTTCAATTGGTTGTTGAATGCTTTCAAGTAATTCCTGAATAACTAGATCTATTGAACTATTAGCAACTTGTGGAATTTCTTGATTATCATTTATATTGACCTAGGCTATTGGATTTCAACAGTTGGTTGTATAACATCTATTTGAACCTGAGGAGCGTTGTGAATGATAATTACCTTATTGTTTGACGTGGAAGGTTAAGTATCTATATGATCATTATCATAAACTATATCTTGAAATTGATCCTTCCCACTAATCAAGTCATTCTCAAGAAATAGAAATTTTGTATTTCTTGATTCCATAATTTTAGTGTGATGTGATGGACAATAGAACCTATATCTTTTAAACCTCTCGATATATCCAATGAAATACCTACTTATGGTCCTTAGGTTCAATTTCTTCTCTTATGAATTATAAATTCTTATTTCAAACAAACATCCCCAACTGTGTACATGTCATAAACTTGGTTTTCAACCTTTAAATAACTCAAATGGCATCTTTGGAATAGCCTTAGTTATAACCCGATTTAATACTTACATTGTTGTCTTAAGAGCTTCAGTCTACAAGGACTTCGAAAGGTTGGAGCTATTCAGCATGCTTCATGCCATGTCTAATAATATTTAGTTTCTTCTTTCTACCACACCATTTTGTTTTGGAGATCCAAGCATAGTATATTAGGCTACTGTCCCATTTTCTTGAAGATACCTCGTAAATGAACCAGGTGTTTGTACTCCTTCAATATATCTACTATAATATTCCCCACCTCTATCAGGTATTACAATCTTAAATTGCTTACTGAATTGTTTCTTTGCTTCAGCTTCGAATATTTTGAAAGCATTTAGTGCTTCATTCTTGTATGAATCAAGTTTAGATACATATATCATAAGTAATCATCTATAAATGAGATGAAGTGTTTCTAATCAAACGATTCCATATCTGGACTACAAATATCCGTATGCATTATATCTAATATGTATGAACTTCTCTTGGCACCTTTCTTTGATTTATTAGTCCGCTTTCCTTTTATGCAATCTATACAAGTTTCAAAATCAGTAAAATCCAAAGTACTCAGTACTCCGTCATTCACCAATCTTTTAATCCTTTATATGGAGATATGTCCTAATATCCAATGCTACAACATAGAGGAAATTTTATTCATGACACAACATTTTGTTCCAAAATGAACATGTATTATCTTGTAAATTAAAATAGAAAAGACCATCGAATAATGTATCATTCTCAACAAATTCAAATTCAAATTTTAACTTAAAAGATTCATCTGAAAAATAAAAGGAATAACCAAATGGTACAAGTCATAAAACTAAAATCAATTTCCTATGGAAATTGGTAATGTAAAATGTCTTTTCTAATTTAAAATAAAATAAGTGCATAAAATTAAATTGCAATTCCCAATAGTCTCCACACGAACGTCTCTTGTTTCCAGATAAGATATACTGCTCACTTTCTATTGGCTTTATTGGGTTTTGCAAATTCTCCAATTCATTCGTAATATAGATTGTATAACCAGAATTAATCCGTCATGTGTCTTGACAAACTTCAGCCATATTAGATTCAAAGCAAACTAGTGAGATTAGATTACCTTTCTTTTTAAGTCATTCCTTATGTTTGACATGATCCTTCTTCGTGTGTCCTTTTTTCTTGCAAAAGAAGCACTTGTATTCCTTCTTAATATTAACTTGGGTAGGTATTTGACTTTTTCCCCTTGAGTTGGCTTGATTTTTCTTCTTTTCTTGAACAACCAAATGTGCACTCTGCAAACTCTCTCCTTGTTCCAACAACAATCTCCCTTGAACACGTATGGTTGTTAATTCAATTATTGACCACTTATCCTTATATTTATTATAAGAGATTTTAAAGGGTCCATATGGTGTTAGAAGGGTGTTTAAAATGTAATGCACAAGGAAAGAATCAGACATCTGAACCTCAAGTTTCTTTAACTGCGCCGCAATGTCCCTCATCTTCATGATATGCTCACACACACCTCGGACACCAGTGAGCCTTGTAGATGAAAACTTCATAATCAGGGTGCTTGCAAGTGCTTTGTCTGAAGTTTCAAATTGCTCATCAATAGCTTTCAGCAGAGCACAGACATTGTCATACTGTTCTGCAGAACCACGAATGCTAGCAGTAATTTTGTTCTTATGAGCATCACACTTATAGGGATATCAAAAGGGGCCCAGCCTGGCCCGCGGCCCGATCGTTACTTCAAAAATGACATCATTTTTATGGCCTATCAGTCCACGGCGGGCCATTGACATCTCTATACACTTAAGTGATTAGATCGCTCCCAACATTCACAAAGAACAATTTAAGCAATAGTGCTAACCTAAATTACCTTAGGTTGTTCGTCCTTCCAAATAGTATAATTAATGTCTATCCACCCCCAAACGAAGAAGAAATTTCTCCTTCCAAATTTTATTGTTTTCACCTTCAATTTAGGAATTCCATAACTTGTATTAGAGAAACTAACAGTTTAAATAGCTGTATAATTTAAACAAACATGGTACTTATCAATAAATTGAGGCTAACAAACTATATATATATGTGTGTGTTACCAATGTAAAACATATCTTAAAAGACATAAATCAAATGACATAAAAATTGCCTATGGTCTAAATTTTTAATTCAAACAGATTTATACTAAACTTTATGATAAAACTATCAAATTATATTTTAATTTCTAATACCTGTGGGAAAATTAGAAAAAATAATTTGATATTTTATCCTAATTAATTATTCAAATATAATAAAAATTTATATGGGATAAAATTTATTATACTAAAATATTGGGTTAATTACCAAAAAAGCTCAAACTTTCGTCAAATTTTCAATTATGACCTGAACTTTTAAAAGTAGTAATAAAATACCCAAACTTTCAATTTGTTTTCAATTCTAGCCTAAAATTCAAAGAGTGGCAATAAAATGCTCAAACTTTCAATTTTCTTCAATTCTAATTCGACGTTATCTGTTATTTTCTTGATACCATCAGCCCTTTGTTTTCTGTTTGATCTTCTAACGCCCCAAACTACTATCACATTACAACATACTGCACCTGAAAGCTTTTATTTTTTAGTTTGTTCTCCTGATGCCCTTAGTATGAGGGCGTCGGGATTGCGTGATCTGAAAATTGAAGGGTGAGGGTGTCGAGAGAACAAATTAAAAATGAAGGAAAAAAATTGAAATGAAAGTGTAAGGTCGTTGGGGCTGCGTAATTTGATTTAGGTCATTTTTAAATAGCGACGTCATTTCATTAATATTTATTTGTTGTTTTAATTTTAGCTGACGTGTATTAATAGTTAAGGTTTCTGAAACACATGGCAAGTCACATCAGCAAACTTAACGGAAACATTAACGTTGGGCTAGAATTGAAAATTTTAGAAAGTTTGAGTATTTTATTACTATTTTTTGAAGTTCGGATTAGACTTGAAAAAAATTGAAAGTTTGGGCATGTTTGTTGCTACCTTTTAAAGATCGGGCTACAATTAAAAAATAGACGAAAGTTTGGACTTTTTTGGTAATTAACCCTATTAATATTTTATATTCTAATTAATATTTTTGTTTGTTTTATAGGATACTAATCCATAGTTGTCTTCATTCATGTCATCAATGTAGTGGGCTTTAAAGGACAATCTCTAAGGCTTTGAGTTTTATTATTTGATTTGAGTTTTAAGTTTGACAGGCAGAGAAATTTTAATTTTAGTATTTAATTTTGTTTCTTGTGTGGGAGTTGCTATGAGTTTCAAAATAATTGTTATATTTAAAATTTTATTTGTGACAATAGTGAACATAGTAGTGACAAAATTGTATAAATTTTAAATTTGTGATGAAAATTTATTGACATCATTAATAAAAGTATTGGTGACTATTTTTCTCACTAATAATAATAATAATAATACATGTGACAACATAATTTGTCACTATTAAATGATCATATTAGTGACAAAATATCTTCACAGATAAGACTTAATTAAGTGACAATATTTCTTGTCACAATTTTATATAATTTTAGTGTTAAAAATGTTGTCACAATATAATAGTGGTTGTGACATTTTTTATGTATCACTATTAATATTTGTGACATTTTTGATGTATCACTATTAATATCTTTTTTGTTGACACTATCGTCACAAATGAGTAATGTTATTGTGACCATACAATTTTGTCACTTACGCAAAAGATTTCAGTGGCAAAAGCAACGGTCACAAAAATAGTGTGTAATTGTGACAACTTTTTAAATGTAGTTACTATTTCATTAATGATAGAGGTATTTGTGACGATAAATGACAACTTGAAAAAATCGTCAAAGAAATTAATTATGACCAAAATTCATGCTTTTAGTGACAACTTTTTTTTGATAAATCATAAGGCTTTTATACAAATAATAGAAGATATGTACAGTCTAGAGATTTCGAGCCTGAAATCTCTTAACCAAAAGAGGTCATAGGAATGTTCACCACTTCCCAATACCCTAAAACCATACAACAAACTCAATCAACTTACTCTCTAACATTTTCCACCCAAAAGAACTTGAATCTAACAAATCTGACAACTAACACAAGATATTCAACCCAATTCCAGTAGCACTCTCAATCAACAATACAATAGCATTTTAAATGTTGCCTGAAGTTGGTTCTCCTCTGTTGGCCGAAAAGATCTGGATTTCCCATTCCCCTTGCAATGTCGGTAGATTGGAACCATGACCAACTTGTGATGGAAGTGCATGGTTTGCCCTTCATGTGTAGGACAACACGGGCTGGATGGCCCTTTGTGGACTGAACTGACACCTGGCTGCATCACTTATAGGTAAAACATTAGAAATAAATTTAAACACAAGTAGTATTACCTTCTCTCGGTGTTTAAGCTAAGGTGCTCCATAACTTGAAAGTTCACACGCATAGAGAGATTCCTTCCATCCATGGCTTCATCTTTAAATATCCAATTATTTCTTTCAGCCCACAGGTTATAGACAGTAACAGAAAGAATAATGAGGAAGGAATTAATGTCACAGGTTCTGTTGGAGGCTAGCTGGGAGAACCATAATAATATAGATTGAAAATTTGTAAGAGGAGGTATGTGGATATGAAAATGGCTAAGGCTTTGAAACCAAAGTGTTTTAGAAAAAGGACATTCAAAGAATAAGTGGTCAATAGTCTCAAAGTCAACTACACACAAGGAACACCTATTAGGAGTATGAATATATTGTAATTTATCCCTTGTTGTCAATTTATGCAAAAATGCTAACCATTAAATGAAAGAGTACCTTGGACTACTCTTGTTATGCCATACAATTTTGTACCAAGGAACTGTTGGAACTGGAGGTCTTAAAAAGGTATAAGCAGAAGCATTTGTATACTGTTTTGTAGCACACGCTAACCATTCTAAAGTATCCTCTTTTGAATCATCGAGGGGGTAGGTGAGAGGTGCAAGGTGACTGAGAGATCCCACTGGTAACTCCTGCTAACACCAACCATTATTTCTTATTACTGCTAACACTCTAGCATTCAAAGGAAGTCCAGACCCATTTATCAACCTAGGAGTAAAATGAGCCATTAAGAAGCCGCTTGGATGCCAAGGATCCAGCCACAAGGAAGTAGAAATTTCATTTCCAATTCTAAATCGGAATTGATTCCCAATTTGATCCCTCACAGACAAAATTTTTCACCAACTCCAGGAACTACTATTAGTAGGAGAGGTATGCCAAAAGTTTTTCCTTTTGAGTATGATAGTGTGAACCCACCTCACCCACAATGCTTTCTTATCATGAAACAGAAACCAAATTCGCTTCCCAAGTAAAACAGTATTCCAGGTAGACAAGTGCTTAATACCAAGACCTCCCTCTTTTTTTGATCGACATATATCATTCCATTTAACTTTAGGTTGGCCTTTTGAGTCCACCTTTCTATACCATAAAAAATTCCTAAGTTTCATCTCTATTTTCTTAGTAATGGAGGTGGGAAGGATGAATAGGCTAGACCAATAGACCTAAAACGAGGAAAGGACCGAAATGACTAATTGCATTCGACTAGCATAAGAAAGAAATTTGTGAGTCCATTTGTTTATTCTTGAATCAATTTTATCCAGAAGTGGGAAACACTCCCTCCTTGACAACCTACCTGTCAGAAGAGGAACTCCCAGGTAACGAATGGGAAGTTGCCCTCTTTTCAAACCAGACAAGTTTGCTATTTGTTGGGCCATTGGCTCTATCTCTGGAGACATAAAGAACTGACTCTTAGAGAGGTTCATACCCATACCAGACAAATTGGAAAAGGTATGCAAGCAATCAAGTAAAGTCTGGATCGAATCCAAATCACCATGGAAAAACATAAGGAGATCATCAACAAACAGAAGATGAGTACGTTTGAGGGCTTTACATCTCCAGTGATAAGCAAAAGTACTACTTTCACCTATGCAAACAGTAAGACTCCTAGAGAAAGCCTCCATACAGAGAATAAAAAGTAAAGGGGATAAAGGATCCCCTTGTCTTAGGCCTGATTTCCCTAGGAAAAAAGCAGATGGGGACCCATTGATCAAGACCGCATAGGCGGGGGAGGTAATACATTCTCTAATCTATCCAATGAACTGAGGAGGACAACTAATAGCTACTAGAATGTTTAGTAAGAAATCCCACTAGATCGAGTCGTATGCTTTTTGTAAGTCCACCTTAAAAGCACATCTCTTGTGGTTATTGGCTAGGTGATAATTTTTGAAAACCTCTTGAGCCAATAAGATATTATCCCCTATACGACGATTCCTAATGAAGGCACTTTGGTTTGGGCAGATGACGGAGGGGAGGACATCTCTAAGCCTATTAGCTATGATTTTAGCAATCATCTTATAAATAAAATTACAGCAAGCTATAGGCCTATAATCGCCGACTATGGAGGGATTTTCTAATTTAGGGATGAGAGTGATAAACGTAGAATTGATCTCTTTGAGGAGTCTTCCATGTTGAAAGAAATCTTGAATAGCCCTAGAGACATCCCTCCCAACTATATGCCATGTATGTTTAAAGAACACATCATTGAAACCATCGGGACCTGGAGACTTATTGGGATTAAAAGAATTGAGTACCTCCGTAATCTCCTGAGTTGAGACTTCAGCGATTAGTTTATTAAGGAGAGGCTCTGAAATCCTATTAGGAAAACACTTGTCCACAAACGCTTTTGAAGAAGGGAGAATTTTACTAGCCCCAATATTGCTTCGAAAGAATTCTAAGAAATGATTTTGAATCTCTTCCACTTCAACAATTCTACTGCCATTTGATCCTATGAGCGAGTGAATGTTGTTTCTATTTCTATTGGCCATGAGAGAATGATGAAAAAAGTTTGTATTACGATCCCCCTCTTTTTTGCTCATGCCTCATTTCAATTATAGTTACCAATCACTTTATCAATAAGAATCGCATCACTACGCGGAGCATTGCGGTTACACAAAATGGTTACATTGAATATACAAGATGATTCCATGGAAACTTGAACATAGAGAATGTCATTTACTGCTATTGTTTGCAAAACAAAAATTTTGTAAGATGCAAACCTTAAAAACCAAACCTCATTGTTTAGTATACTATACAACATTAATAACTGATATCAATCTCAATACCTGAAATTTACATTGTAGATAATGGTTATAAGAATTGTTCAACTAGTAATGTTGTAGAGGTACTGGCTCATATATTACAGTGGCAGTGTATAGAGAAAGCCAAGATTATGGCTTGCCAAGTTCTATGATGAGTTTATTCATTATTCCACCTCATAGAATTTCACTTTTTTGGTTAGTGTATGATCAAGAAACTTTTATCTATACTAATTCTCATAACACAAAAAAATAAAAGAAAAAAATTTGTATGATCAAGTTAAGTGGCCTCTTCTGCAAAACACATTAGTTCCTACATCTCAGGAGTGACGATAACTCTTTTTAGAGGTGCAAGTACTACTTTTCTTTCGAACTCACCAAAACTTTACACAACTTCCATAAAGCAAAGAAAACAAAAACCTCTCTTTACTTAAGTTTTTACTTAAATGATTAGTGTGGAATTATAAGATATCATGAACATTTAATTCCCATCTGTAAAAAGACTTTTAACTATGCAAATATGTTTGTAACAAAAACTAATCCTTCTTGAGTTCTCCAATCTTATATCTGGTGTGTTCAATGTATACAATGGCCAAAATGTTTTGGTTCTCCCAATATTCCAACTACATAATCAGTACAACAACATGCTTTTTGCTTGACTTCCTATGCTTCTGGAACACATATTTCACTAATGTTCCTCATTTTGGAGAAGCAAATCAAAATTGATCAATCAATGGACTTTAACCAACTCAATATCATATACCAACCAAGAGTTTGGTGGTATATTCTTCATGCCATCTCCTTCATTCCTATAACTACATCACCATGCATTGTGTATGAACAAATGGACTGACCCGAGAAGAAAGAAATGAAGAGAAACTGCATTTTTTGTATAATGCATTTAGAGGTAATGAATATCGTACCCCATCAATGGTGGAATAACAAGTTGTCTTTTTTCACCAACTCACATATACCTTAAAATCATACAACAAAACCAACACATAAATAACATCTTTCCCCTATAGTAACGAAAGTAAGAAGTATTACAAAGAATGAGCAATAAGGACTGCTAAGGTTGATATCATCAATGCCAGCATTCCATATATCAGAAACTTCATTCCCTCCTGAAGGAAAGAATGCATGCAAGTCAAATAAGGGTCAAAGGAGGATATATATGGATATTCTTGAAGTGAATCACACGTTAATACAAAACTCAATACACGAAATACAAATGCACAAGAAGGGGGGGTTGAATTGTGTATATCTTTTTTCGTTGATCCCCTTGTAAACAATTTCTTAAAAGAAACTTGTTCTTTCTCAGAACCTTCTAAAAATCAATGCTGTAAAATATTTTCGAAACTAACGTA
>JAOTBA010000003.1:16075963-16086885 GCA_025629845.1 Erythroxylum squamatum | reverse complement strand
GAATACTCCTTCGATACAATTGAGATTAAACTAATTGATCAATTAGTTTAATCTCAATTGTATCGAAGGAGTATTCATTCAAGCAGCTCGTCTCACCTCCAAATCAACCATTCGCATTAGTTATAAAGGATTCAATTTACTCATGATTTCAACATATAAGCAAGTTATTCAAGTCATCCCTTTTACGTCGATGGAAGGACTGTTCAACGAACTCAATGCCACATAGAAATATGCTATCTGTCATCAAATGCAAATTCATCCAGAACATAAATGCAAATATTGTCCATCTACGGCTCATACTGACGAAAATGATTCACTGGAAGCAATAATTGAAGCAGAATAATTGATATCTCGTGATAGACACAATGTAGGCCCACTGGCCATAGCAGAAGAATCTGCTTTGCAGACGAATCTGCTTTTTCCTTTTATTATTAGCGTTTCCTTTTTCTTTTTACTATATATTAGCATCTTTACTTTATTTTTGTCGACCAGCTTCTTTGGCTTTTTCCTTTTTGCTTCACTATATATATATATATATATGTATATATTTGTATAAAATTTATGGTTGTTCTTGGTTGTAGATTTCTCATAATTTAGAGAACCTTACAAATTCTAATTTGAAATTTTAAAAAAGCATAAATTTAATTTTTGATATATTTGTCAATTGTATGCAAAACCTTAGGTGTATATATATATATATATATATATATACATATAGTGAAGCAAAAACATATATATATATATATATATATATATATATATTGAAGCAAAAACTAAGATCTAAGGTGTTTGGTATATCCATACAATTAAGCAAGATATAAGCGAGTGGTTTTGTTGGCGGATAAAGGTGAAATCTTTAGGATCATACTATAACCCATTTTGTAAGTGATGGTAAAGTCTTCTTTTTTTTCATTCTTAGATCAATTTCTTTAGTAGATTTGAAAATTTTTTGTTAACTTCTATAAGTTTTACAGGGATTAAACACACTACTTTCTATAACCAGCTTCACAAGATTCATATCTAGGCTCACACTTGAAGTTTCTTTTCTTTTCGTTTAGATCTTGTTTTCCTGCTCCTAGATTTGTGTTAGTTTCTTTTTTCATATTTTTTTGTTGTATTTTTTTTGATCTAATTCTACTTTCTTAAAGATGGTTGTTCTTGATGGTTTCATCTTGACTTTTTTTTTTTACAAATCGATTCTCGTTTCCTACTGTTTCTGGATTTGATCATTAGTTCTTTGGGTGTTTGTGAATATCGTGTTTTAGACTGACTTTGACTTTTAGTTGTTATACTGACCTTTCCATCACTAACACGGGCTTAAGCAAACATACACACACATGATCGGTGCACAAGCAATAAGCAAGTTGAGCTTGGTGAGGACAATTTGGAAAGTTTTGGTAAGAGACTATCATCTTCCAATCCTTTGTCCTTCGAAGTGTAGTCTCTGCTCTCGCAGCTCCTATCCTCCTCTTCCCTCCTTTCCCCTCTCCTCCTTCACAACCACTTGCTCCTTCTCATCCATTCTTCATGTAACTCCCAATTTCAATGGATTCCGGTGACTTGTTAAACCCAAAACGGATCTACAACTGGAAATTTCACTGTGGCTTATGCTTCCCCAATCTTCTATTTTTCCTTTTTATTTTTGTTCTCCCTCACTTTGATAGGATCTCTCGGTTGCTTGGTCTTAAATCCAGATGTAGGGTTTTTGGGTCAAGTTTTTTGGTTTAGATCTTCAACCTTTATTGTTATCTTCAATATGGGGGCTTCCGATTGTGGTTTTCTTATGCCTAAAAAGGCTCTAATTCTTCCATCTTATGTCTTTTCTTAGGTTTTGTGATTTTTCATTCTTTTTCTTCCATTCTTCCATCTTGCATCTTGTCTTCCTATTGCTTTAAAGTGAATGATCATAAAGCAAGATTGCTTTTTTGATTTTGGTTCTTGGTCTAAAGTTTTAAGCTTTATTTGTGTGTTTTTTTGTATATGTGATGAATTGTACGCAAAAACTGATAAGAGCTTTCTCTTTCATTTTGCTATAATACTTTTTATCCCGTGTCCTATCTGCCCCTTACTTTCAAGTGAATGATCATAAAACAAGGTTGCCTTTTTGTTTTGGTTTTTGACTGAAGTTTTAAGCTTTATCTGTGTTTTTCTGGTATATATGATGAATTGTATGCAAAAGGTGACAAACTTTCTCTTCCATTTTGTTATGCTACTTTTTGTTCTTGTGTCCTGTCTGCTTCTTATTTTGAAGTGAACATTCATCAAGCAAGGTTTTTTTTAATTGGTTTTGGTCTAAAGTTTCAAGCTTTCTCTATGTTTTTCTAGTATATGTGATGGATTGTATGCAGAAATTGACATAAGATTTTTCTTCCATTTTGCTATAATACTGTTTATTTTTGTGTCCTGTTGCCTCTTAATTTGAAGTGAATGATCGTCAAGCAAGGTTGCTTTTTTGTTTTGGTTTTGTTATAAAGTTTCAAGCTTTTTTTGTGTTCTTCTAGTATATGTGTGAATTGTTTGTAGAAACTGACAGAAACTTTCTCTCACTACTATATTTAGGGTTACCTGTTTCTAAAAGAAGACACATTTTTATTGATTACATAACTCTTATTGAAAAAATTTAAAAAAAATCAAATCTTAGGTGAACAATTTTCTATCCTATACGAGAAAGTTTTAGCTTACTAAATTTATTCTCGACTCACTTCACATATACTAGAGCTCTCATATTTTCCTATCCAAAAACATCATCAAAACAATTAAAAGGTTGTTCAAAGATTTCCTATGAGGTCATTCAGATGGTGCCAAAGTGGTTGCTAAAGTCAAATGGTCTGACTTATATGTTTCCCCAAAGAAGGAGGACTTGGTATCTCTTCAGTTAAAACTACCAATTATGCACTGATCCTTAAAAGATTCTAGTGGAAACTCAAGGATAAGAATACATTATGGCTTAGATGGTTACATTCATACTTCCTTAAAGGCAAATGTATATGGGAAATAAACAAAAACACCTTAAATGCTTACTTCCTGAATCAGTTACTGAAGCTGATGGATACAATCCAAGCTAATGTTTCATGCAGAATTGGCAATGGGAACTCAATTTCCTTATTGTTTGATAATTGGTCTGGTCAAGGCAAGCTTTTTCACTCCCAAAATACATCAAGGAAGTCACTAATCCTACCTCTTCACAGTTGGATCAGTTTACTAATCAGTAGTAATTCTTGACATTTCCCTAACAGCTTAAGACACTTATAACCTATCAACCCTATAATCTAGTTGTTCCTGATACTTTCTACTGGAAAGATCAACCTGTCTCATAAATTATTCAAACAAAAGAAATGCCTCTAGTCTGCTCTAGGGAATTCTCTCACAAATACCATACATTGACTTCAACCCAGACTACTCTTTCAAAGCTCGTCAAGTTGATATTCAAGCTAGTTTTGGTACTTTGTGGGTACACCATTTGAAAAGAAAGGAACTCTAGAAAATTTTTAAATACGATCTCCTCACTAGAGTCTCTCTCTATAGAAATCGTCAGTAGGATTAGGGAGTTGGTATTGTTGAGGAACATTTGATGAAGCTACTGTTCCAATCTACTATCTTCACTAAATATTTAACTTAACTCATTTTATCACTTAGCACCTATTTTTGAGTAAGCATTTACAATGATATTTTGTAACATGAGTACCCTTGAGCATTACATTTTGGTTGTAATACATTTCTTTATTAATGATATTATATTTTCTTTTTCAAAAAAACTTATGAAAAGAGGGTATAATAAGTCTTTTCTATCAAAATTGATGTAATTATTAGTAGAAAATTTGCCAAATTTGTACACTATTTTTCAATTTGCCAATTTATGCTTAAAATTAAAATTATTTATAAAAATAGAAGAATCAAAACACATGTTTGATTAGTAAATAATACATGAGTACTCTTTCATGCCATTGCCGCAAGTACATTTATTACGATAATTCTTGTTACCGATAAATCACATTATTAACTAAAATCCATTTTCCTCTTCAATTATTCAAAAATCAAATATTGAACCAATTCATTTTTTTAAGTCATCGAAGACTTTTATATAACAATTCTGTCGCACATCTTTACTAACTAATTATTAGGCTTACTCATCGGTTGATAACCATTTATTGACGAAAGAAGCTTGGCATTACAAGAAATATCACCGTTGCAATCTTGCAGCATCCCAAAGTTCTTTTTCTTCAAGCACATCTGATATTCATCAAATAATCCAGAAGCTCCACTTCTACTTTTTTATATTTGTTTTCAGAACTACGAAATTGGCAATGGCCAACTTGCTACTATCTTCCTCTTGGACCAATAACGCTTTTTATTTAGCTTTTGTAGACATTTCCTCATATAATATGGTCTATTAAAAATAAAAATAAGTTATATTTCGTTATGCATAATGGTCAGAAAGCTAGCTATTCATGCCTTTCTCTACATATCTATAGATTGCTCCCCATTTGGCTTGCTATTTCCATTGCTATTAATTAGACTGTGGAACTTTTCTCTTTGTTTTTGTTTGCCCACAACACAAATCCATCAACTTATGGACCGTATAATAGCACTAGGAAAATCATGGATGCCTTTCTTTTATAGCTTACCTTATACTTAAGGTTAAAGTCGCGAAAAAAAATTAAAGAAATTATTTTCTTTAAACATATTTCATTCAGGGTGTTGTCGTTGTTTTAATAAATTAAATATATTTACTATTCAATCATTTGATAATGCTTCTCCTACAACTTAAAATGTGTTACTCCTATAAGGTAAGAATTACTGCTTTAATTCTTAGACAAGTGTCTCTCACGTATCAAACCGAGAGCAAACATCCGTTATGTCGTCATTTATCCATACTCGCTATTATAGTTGGCTTTTCCAATTAAGTTCATTTTGATCATCATTATCTTATTCGCTTTTGTTTTGTCACTCATAGAGCAAGTAGATATTATTGCATATTCGACTGAAAATTGTCATTTCGAAACCTTGAATCAGAGGATTGCATTCGAATAATTTAGATTCTGCATTTTTCACCGAAATGGATAGCTTGTGTACTTCGGAAATTTTGGGCAGATAACTAAATTTTCAGGCAGTTATGTTGCATCATTTTCTTGCAAAAGTGTGTTACTCTTCCTGTCCTGTCACTAAATATGTATATTTGATGTCTAAATAATGTAATTTAATGTTCGTCTAAAAGATTCCGCCTTTTAACTCCAATGTGGGCCAGTGGACAATAATCAAAGAGCCCACTAGTGATTTAATGAAAGAAAAGAGTGACTAAGATAGCATCAGTGTGTCACAATAATCATGCTTTGTCATAACAAAACCTCAATGATTTTGATTAAACTTGACTCATGTCTTAGATTATTGAACATGCAAAATTAATGATCCTAGGACATAGGTCTGATAAATCCTAGTACGTTATCATCCTTTTGACCTCCACCGCCAAATTTTATGCCCACTCAAAGCTTCTCAACAAGCAAAGCCTGAATCTAGTGTATATCAACAGACATAACGTCTCTCACTAGTCCTTGCACCTCCCACACTTCACTTACCAGCTAGCCGTTTGTTATCCACCACCAAATTCCCCAAAATGGGCTTCCTCTTCTTCTACGCCCTTCTCAGTCTGTTGCTGTTTCTGGCTCCATGTGTTATCCCCAGAACCTTAATCCAAACCACCAAAACTACTTCAGTTCTTGATGTCTCAGCTTCCATTGAAAGGACCAAGTCCCTTTTCTCTTCTACTCCTAAGATGACACTTCCCTTTACCCAACAAGAGACAACAACCTCCTCATATTCCTCCTCGTTAACAATGCAACTACTCCCCAGAAATTCGATTCACAAGACTTCACATGCAGACTACAAGTCGGTAACCTTATCTCGACTCGAGCGCGACTCCGCCCGTATCAAGTCCCTCACAACTCGTCTAGATCTGACCATTAACGACATTTCCGTTTCAGATCTCAAACCAGACGGTACTAACTCAGACCTCAAAGCTGAAGATATCCAGAGCCCAATCATATCAGGAACCAGTCAGGGAAGCGGTGAGTACTTCTCCAGAATCGGAATCGGTAACCCACCCAGTCAAGTCTACATGGTGCTCGACACCGGTAGCGACGTCAACTGGATGCAATGCGCACCCTGCGCCGACTGCTACCAACAATCGGATCCAATCTTCGTGCCGACTTCATCATCCTCGTACTCCCCTCTTTCCTGCGACACCAAACAGTGCAAGTCACTCGACGTGTCGGAATGTCGGAACAATTCATGTCTCTACGAAGTGTCCTACGGCGACGGCTCCTACACTGTGGGAGATTTCGTCACCGAGACCGTCACACTCGGCTCGGTTTCTGTGGATAATGTGGCCATCGGATGTGGGCATAATAATGAAGGGCTTTTCGTTGGCGCCGCCGGCCTACTCGGACTGGGTGGCGGCTCACTCTCGCTACCTTCTCAGCTTAATGCTACAACGTTCTCTTACTGTCTCGTGGATCGTGACTCTGAGTTGGCGTCGACTCTGGAGTTCAATGAACCGCTTCCTCGTAACGCCATTACTGCTCCGTTACTCCGTAACCACGAGCTCGACACGTTTTATTACGTTGGGTTAACAGGACTGAGTGTGGGCGGTGGGTTGTTGAAGATTCCCGAGTCCGTGTTTAAAATTGACGAGTCCGGTGATGGTGGGATAATAATTGACTCGGGGACGGCGGTGACTCGGATACAAACGGACGCTTACAACATGCTTCGCGACGCATTTGTTAAGGGTACAAAAGACTTGCCGTCAACTAACGGCGTGGCGCTGTTTGACACGTGTTATGATTTGTCGTCAAAGGGCAGCGTGGAGGTGCCAACGGTGTCGTTTCATTTCGCAGATGGTAATGTGCTGCCGCTACCGGCCAAGAATTACTTGATTCCGGTGGACTCGGTGGGGACATTCTGTTTTGCGTTTGCTCCAACGGCGACGGCTTTGTCGATAATTGGGAATGTGCAGCAGCAGGGGACACGCGTAGTTATGGATCTCGCCAATTCCGTTGTTGGTTTTATGCCAGACAAGTGTTAGTGAGTGACAGCTTATTTATTTGTTGAAAGTAAAAACAAGTCTTAACTGTAAAATTAAACTTAGCAAGTAGAATGCTCGCTGGGTCTTTTCTTTTGGTGCACGGCTTTCTGAATATCTATCATGGGTCATGGCTATGGCTGATTTAAGCCTAAGCAGTAAGCACCCAACCTTTCCACAAGTAACCACATATATTTGATATGATATTATGGGTCATGGCTACGACTGTGTCTATGAATTTACATAATTGAAAATCATCAAATATCGCAAAATTACACGGGCGTGTAAAAGTTCACGGTCATGCACTCCTTCCATGACATAACATATCGTAACACTATTCAAAATAACTAAACTTACAATCATAGTAGTGGTAGTAGTAGTGAGTCTAGATTGATTTTACAAAAAATGTTTGGTTAACTTTTGTTATGAAAATATTCGATGTTTAGGCTATTAGGGGATTGGTTTTCAAATAAGAAATTAAAATGAAAATAAACTAATGAAAATAAATTAAAGAAAACATTCTAAAAATGATGGAAGTGACGCATTCATTAGGGACCCAGTCATTGGTTCAATCTTAACTCACACACAATTAAACATATTTTATTGAATTATTGTTTTCATACCTCTCTTAGCAACTACAATAAGCTTTGTTATTCATGTTTTCCTTTAGTTCGTGTTTAATTAAGAAGAGCTCGTTAATTAAACCTAATTATCGAACAACGTAGAACAAGCTCTCTAGATTTAATTGAACAACTACATTACGAGTTAGGAAAATAGATTAATCAAGGCAATAACCATACAAGCTCAGGTCATTTAACTTAGGTTACGTTATCCCTAATTATTCTAAACCATTAGTAGTTACAAACGAATCTTTGATGTATATGTATGTTTTATATATTCATTCATTATAAAATCTCAATTTTTATTAATCAATTGGAACTTGTAAGTTTAACAAAATTGAACACTCCTTTTCTTTTATATCCTTTAATCCTATCCTCTTTCATTAATTCATTTAGTTTCATCTTATTTATTTGATCAATGTATGTGCGTTTTATATATTCATCATTATAAAATCTTAATTTTTATTAATCAATTAGAATTTGTAACTCCAATTAATTAATTGAATTGATCACTTAAATTATAATGTTTTTCTTTCATATCTTATAATCTTATCTTTCTTCATTAATGAATTTAGTTTTATCTTATTCATTTGAAGATTTGATTAATAAATGTATGTTTTATATATCCATTCATTATAAAATCTCAATTTTTATTAATCAATTGAAATTTGTAACTTCAATTAATTGAATCGATCATTTTAATTATAATTTTTTCTTTTCATTTATGATAATCTTATTCTTATAATCCTATCTTCATTCATTAATAAATTTGGCTTTATGTTATTCATTTGATCAATAGATGTACGTTTTATACATTTATTTATTATAAAATCTAATTTTTATTAATCAATTGAAATTTATAACTTCAATTAATTAAATTGATCACTTTAATTATGATTTTTTCTTTTATTTCCTGTAATCTTATCCTTCTCCGTTAATGAATTTAGTTTCATCTTATTCATTTATTCAATATATGCACGTTTTATATATTCATTTATTATAAAATCTCAATTTTTATTAATCAGTTAAAATTCTTAAATTTAATTAATTTAATTGATCACTTTCTTATAATCTTTTTTATTTAATTTTCTATAATCCTAACCTCCTTCTTTAATGAATTTAGTTTCATCTTATTCATTTGATCAATATATGTACATTTTATATATTCATTCATTATAAAATCTTAATTTTTATTAATCAATTAAAATTTGTAACTTTAATTAATTGAACGAATCACTTTAATTATAATCATTTTCTTTCATTTTCTATAATTATATCCTCCTTCATTAATGCATTTGATTTCATCTTATTCATTTAATCAATATATGTATGTTTTATAATTTTTTTAAGAAAAAGTTGAATTAAATTAAGTCATAAAATGCAATCAATGAAACTTATTCTAGTACATCAACTTGCAAAATACAAGAGGAATATGACAATTAAAGTTTTAAGTGATAGAGCCCACAGTGAAACCCATGTCATAGACTAGCATATCTATAGAAATCTACTAATTAGATTAAGCCAGCTGTACAGATTTGTAACGTTATATATTGCTTTAGTCTAGGCACTTACATAGGCACTTAATTAGTTAAGTCTTCCCTTACAGTCTGTATAAATTCAAAGCTCACAATACAATAAAAACACTTCAAATCATAATTCTTCATTAAGAGCAAAAGTCTACTATATATGATTATAATCTCTATGTAGTACTGAGAAAATGAAAGTCCATATCCTTATGCATATGTATGCTGATGTGAAATCTAATCAGCTGCAACAGATAAGTGTTGAAAAGTTGGCTTGTGAGACATTGATCATGAACAATTATGTTATTGCTCTCATCCCATATAGTTGTGGCTAGGAAGGATAGTGAAATACAGCAGCTCCATCTGATAGTTTTATTATGGAATCTCATATTGGCGAACCAATTCTTAATTTGGCTCAAGTCATCTGGAAATTCACTAGTCTCTTCAGCTATTTTGCATAATGAACACCAATTAGTAAGATAATTAAAGGAAAACACCTTATCTACAATTGGTAGCTTGTTTAGCATAACAAGCCAAAGGGTTATGCTTAGACTAGACTATGTTTTCCTAATGAAGGATTGGTAAGTTGCTAAAAAACACTTGCCTGCAAGATAGATTAGAAAAGACACCATTTATGGTTTGTGTCCAGATAATGATATCATTATCTGAGTTAACACACTCCTACAAAACTCTAGTCTTTAAAAGAGTTGGAATTGGAGTAATACTAATTATATCCTTCCTTGTAAGAGTCTGAGCCACTGTATGATGTTGTTGAATAAGAAGTCTTAAAGTAATAACATTATCTATTTCTTTAAATGGACCAACTGATAGCTAATTATCAGCCTAGAAAGAAGTAGTTTCCCCATTTCTAATGAGATTGATGAAATGAGGCCTCATTTTTTTCCTCAGCTTAAGGATAGCTTTTAGTGTGGTAGATGATAGATTATTCAAGTTAACTCTTGTTTTAAGTGAAATAGATGCAAATCCATCTACACCACAAGGCCTACTTATCAGTTCGGAGCCTTCATAACCTTTTAAAAAGCAAGATAGTATTGAAAGATTTGAGAAAAATATTCGTTCATCATAAAATTTTAATTTTTATTAATTAATTAAAATTTGTGAATTGATTATTTAAAATTTTTAATTAAATCAATTTTTATTAAAAATTTTAGAAAAATAAAAAAGTCGGCCATCTCCAACTTGATCGGGCTTCAGGAATTGTCATTCCTATCGCCCCAAAGTCGGCTTGATGTACATGTACAAGAAACTCTCCCAATTTGATATATTTTTATCCCTTGAACGTCCACGAAGCAATTTGTCACGCTGTACATTGTTGATTCAGGCTCCTACTTTGTTTTTTTTTTCATTTGTCTTTAGATTCAATTCCTTTTGATACATAGGGCTCAGAATATAGGTTCTTTGTATATTCTAATTTAACATTTATAGCCAAATAGCCGAAAAAGATATCTTTTGGAGCCATTTTTACAGTTAGAAATACAATTAATTGGCCGTAAAACGAGTACGAGAAATTCATTTGTCATTGAAGGCTACTCTTGGATAACAATTTGAACGGCAATCCCTTATGTTGCCTTCTTATGAAAATATTATTTTAAGGACAAAATTGCTATAGCGACCCCTGTGTTATACGAAAGTAGCTAATTAAACCCTGAGATATAAAATGTTACTCTATTAACCTTATGTTTT
>JAOTBA010000003.1:16038129-16050576 GCA_025629845.1 Erythroxylum squamatum | reverse complement strand
GACTATCAGCCATCTTTTCTTTGCTTGCCCGATTACTAGTGAGCTCTGGACATCCATATGCTGCTGGTTGGGAGTATTGCGTTCTATGACTACACTTTCCAGCGCTTTGAAATGGATTCAGAAAGACTATCCGGGTGCACTAATCAAGAGCAAAGCGGTTCGCCTTGCTCTTATGACCACTGTTTACACCATTTGGAAATGTCGCAACTTGGTACAAATGGAAGGCGTACTGGTGAGCAGGATGGCTATGGAGGCGGAGATTAAAACTACTGTGTATCGGGTTCTCGATAGGCTTTATCCTCCAGATCTTATATGCTTTTAATCTTCTCTTTAGTACGCAAGTACTGGTCATTTGGAGGTGGTTTGTTGGCAGGGGTGTATGGCTCGTAATGTTGCATTCTGAGTCCTCACCTCACTTTAATTCCTTGTCTCTTCCCATTACTTCCTGGGATTCCCCTCCCATGCAACGATTGTCTATGTCTATGGATGGGCTGAGAATCTGTGAGAGGCTATCTGGAAAATGAGGGATGGCTTTGGTGATCTCCGTTGCAGGATTGGGCTGTGCAGAGCAGACGCTGTTATCTGCTCCTACAAGCTGTCGATCTTTTGCTTGATGCTTATGATTTTATTTCAGTTGCCATCTGGTGTTGCTAGGATTTTTGTTGGTTTGGGTCTCCCTGGATGTATCCGGGCTCTGCTGTTGTGATTTTGGTGGTTTTTCTCCTGGATTGGGCTCTAGTGCCCTTCCTCCCAATGTTTTTGTGCCTGGGGTATGCCCCTGCGATGATGTATATATTTTTGCCTCTGATGAGTACAGTTTTATCATTTATCAAAAAAAAAAAAAGCAAAACATTTGGAAGTGGAGCTTTTGGTCGTCTACTATAATTTATTACATTATCATTCAGCTCTTACTAAAGAGAAGCAAAGATATTACAGGAATGAAATGAGTATTAAAAAGGATAAAAGCCAAATACATTCCGAATTCTTCAAACACTTTTCGGATTTGGAAGCAACTCGGGAGAGAGACTTGTCACCAGAAACCCACATGAAGTACAGAAAATTCAATATTTGAAACCGTTAGGTTTCAACTTATCATTTTAGTACCTCTATTATGGGTTAGATAGATTAGTAAAACAAAAAGGTATGTTAGTTGATGTTTTGTAATCTCTAAATCAGCCAGCGTCGTCAGATATATGACAGTTTCTTGACAAAGTATTAATGCAGTCTCTTATTAACCACCCATCTTTATCAACTGTACTGGAGATTTCAGCAACTTCTTCAAAGTTTCGACAATATTCCGGAATGACGGCCGCTCTGCTGGATCACTGAGGAAAAGAATGAAAATAAAAATATTGACGGTTAAAGCAACTGTATTTTTCTATGCTTTAAAACACACCAATATAGCAGAGCACACCAGAAGCAAAGAGACTAGATGATACTTACTCAGCCCAGCAAGACTCCATAAGAGAAGCCAATGCCGGAGAAGTGTTCTGCGGGATAGCAAGTCTTCTGTTCTGAAAAGCCACAGCTCCAACTACCTATAAAGGATTCCACCACTTCCATGTTGTGAGAACGAAAAATAAAAATCGCAAGGGAGACTTACAGTTACAGCTTTAAACCCTATTTGATGTATAAATTTAAAATGTTTGGGCGCTGCGAACAAAGGGGTGGTGAGGGGCCAAGAACTTAACATTTTAACCTAAAAAATTCAGATTTTGCACCACCGTGGTGCTTTAGCAATCTATCTCGACATTTTCAAAGCCTTGAACTAATGGGAATTATGGTGAAGTGGTATTTCCTCTACAACATATGTGATACTCCAATCAAATGTTCATTACTAAATAACTTCTTTTAGAGTGGAAGTACACACACGATGAATCTTTAAAAGAGCAAGTTTTTAAGCAATATATCCCAACTCCAAAAAGGAACTGAAAGCTACATTAGTCGTACCTGGGCAGGGCTAAGTCCATTCCAAGGCTGCTGCATGGTCACAAGCTCCCATAGGATGACCCCAAAACTGTAAACATCAGATTTTTCATTCGAGGGCTCTCCTCGAAGAAATTCTGGAGCCATCCACTCAGGCTGAAAATAAAAGCAACAGAATTACATGCCGATTCATGCAATGCAAAGTAAATTTTCAACCTGCAAGATATTGATGGAAATATCTGACTTCTATGGAGCAAAAGAATCGGATTACAGTAAAACAAATTTATTTAAACTAGTTAGGGAAACAAATTTATTTAAACTATTTATTTAAACTAGTTAGGGATCACAAAGGTACAAAATGTTTATTGTTAATACAAGAACATTTTACCAGACAACATGCTTATAAGATGAAGGCACAATGTGTAATGTAAGTCAACATGTCATGAAACATTCTTGAATATATCATCAAGTATACTTTCACGTGGTATGGTTAACATGCCAGAATTGTGGCATCAAGCACTTAAACAGAACCTAAAGCTAACTAATTCAGCAGTTTGATTATTGTGTACCTAGTAGATATTATGACAGAATATGATGACTTACTGTTCCAGCTACCGATTTGGATGGTATAAAAGTGTTTGCCTTGAATCTAGACAACCCAAAGTCACCAACCTGAACAAGGCAAACCAGAGTTATTTAGAAGCCCCTATTGCCTGGAGTCCTAAAACTTCCATACAATATTCCAACTATTTACCTTCACTGTCCAATTTTTATCAACCAACAAATTTGGGGACTTCAGATCCCAATGCACTATAGGAGGGTTAAGACAATGAAGATAATTGATTCCCCTTGCCTGCTTTCAGTAACAGTAATTTTGTTACAACCGGCGTAGCTTTAACTAGAAGCCAAATTTAGAATAAAAATGACAATAAAATCAGACCACATCCAAGGCCACGCGTAATCGTCTCCTCTCATCCAGCATTTCTCCTGCAGCAGGTCTGTGTATGAGGCGGAATAGACTACCCCTGTTCAAACATATAAAAGTTAGAATTCATATCTTAACAACAAAAGACTAAAATATTTTTTGAACGGTGGATTATTTACCTAGGCAGATATTCCGTCACAATTGATAGATGTGGACGTTTTGTAACAGCACCCATAAAGAGAACTACATTTGGATGGCGAACACGTTTCATTATTGCAACCTGAAAAGAAACAGTTGTTAATTCAGTACTACAACCATTGCAAAATGTTGCAAGTAGGTAATTTTACTTATAAAAGCTCTCAAGATCATCAAACATGTCCTGAGATTCACTTCGAAACATGATATTCAACCAGCCATCTTGTCAGCTATGGTCCATCTATAATTGCTTCGGAAAATCAGGTTCATCTAACATACAAGACAATGTTGGAGCAAGTGACCGCAATCACAACAGTACAAAGCACATGCATGGTGTAATGCTACATATTCAGAAAATCTGTTCTAGTAACAAAATGCAAACTGAGGTGAACATAACAAAACTTGCAAAAGGAAGGATATTCAGAAACCTTTTGCAACATGGCCACCTATAAGATGTATTCAGGCATTCTTTATAAATTCAATATTTGAAATAAACATAAAAGAAAAACCAAGCTGTTCTGCGTGTAGAACAATGGCTATCTGATAAACACCCAATTAAGCAAGTCTATACAAGGAAGTCCAAAAAGAATAAGAGCAGCACGACACCAGCAGTACCATGAAGGGACAGAGGGCAACAATTGAGGAGGCAGTTAGTTATTACAGCAGCATTACCATGAAGGGACAGATGGCAGCAATTGGGAAGGCAGTTAGTTATTACAGCAGCAATAAAAGGCACGTGAAGGGGTCTGTCGGGGGGCATCTTTTGGGGAATCACTGTAATAGTGTGTGAGAGGGATAGGATAGGCCCTAGTCTTCTTGGCTAGTGGATGTTTTTGTTTTCTCGTACAAACACTGAATAGAAAAAGCATTTGTGTTTATTTCTCTCTGTCTCAACTCATTCTCCACTGAAAATATTGTGTTTATATCCAGTTTCGTAACAAAGTTTCATAACAGTGTCTCAATCCACGTGCATTCGTTTGACTTCTACACAGAAACAGATTGGGGTTGACTAGACTAGAAAAAAAAAGTTTAAACTAATAGGACAATACTATAGCATTCCATAATAGTTTTGCCTCCCAAGAGACCTACCTGACTTGAGCGGAGATTAGTTTGAAAATAAATAGCTTAAAGGTGCCTTCTTATAGTTGGGACCCTCCTAGGACACCTTGTAGGAAACAAAAAAAAAAGAATGATACTTGTACAGTATATTTGTACAGTACCTATATTATGTGTAAGTGAAAAATTCAACTTATTTGCAAAAAACAGAATTTGATTGTTTTTTCCTACCTTATTAATAAAATAAAATAACGAAAGAAGCAGACTCATTTACAAATATGCATGCATGGAAACAAGAAGATGGTCCAGTCGGGTATTAATAAAAAGACATGGGGAGCCTGCGACTGCGACTGCGACCACACACCACAGTGGAGCATAACATAGTTTAGCCAAATTTGCATATCCTCCCCACAGGTCATGTCAACTTCGCTTCCATTTTGAGTGGTTTCCAAATTCTCACTCCCTTTGTTTTTTCTTCTGTTGTATTCGTATATTGCTCTTTTAATGTGGTTGCAATTATATGCTATGAAATTTATTATGTGTTTTGGGATTCCCCCAACCCTTTGACCAAGATTTTGCATTCCAACACTATTGCTTCGATTGTTTGAAATTACCCCGTCATGTTCATAATTTTCTAAAGTTACATCGCAAAAAGTAATATAAGTTTTTAATGATTTAAGTATAAGAATATTTTAAATTAAGAATTTTGTAAAAATAAATAATGCAATGAGTTTTTTTAATGTATGTAAGGTTAATAAAAATAATTTGTTCAAGTGTAATTCAATTCAATTTGATTTTATGTTGGGTTATAAAAATTTGAATTTTTAAAGGGAACAAAAACGATTTTTTTTTATAAAAAATGTTGAATTTATTACTTAAGTTGAAACTATTAATTTTAAAAATGTATTTAATATTAAAAATCTTAAATCTTAAGTTTTTTGAATTCTTTAAGATGATGTTGTATTAGAGGTGTAGGTTCATTAAAGCTTATTATGATTGTTTTATTTAAAATTTTCAATTAAATTATGCAATGACTATTCAGGTCTCGCTTTTGAGAGTTTAAGCATTATTCTTCATGCAAACAAAGTATTTGAAAGAAGAATCGATTTAGTTTTTACTTTGAGATGAATGATCTATATCCTATTATACGTAGCCAATAGAGAATTTCAACATAAGCCTAAAAAGCACAATATGTCATCTCTGTCTCGCAAGTGCACGCGGCTATATGTTGGATTGGACCATTGCGATGGGCATAAAACTGCTAAAAATCCAACGATTTAGCTAGGGAACTAAATGAAATATAAAGATTTCATTAATTGTTCGGCATTAACTTGGATACCACGTATCCTGGAAATATGGCATGCATTAGAATTCTGCCAGCCTGAAAGTGCTTGTATTTAGTATATGAATGGTCAATCTAGCGTGGAAACTTGATAAAGTATACCAACAACCATAACGATGAGGCGGTTCAGAAATCACCTCCTGATGGCTAGCTATCTTAATTTATGGTGGCATTGATGATATCCATTTTGGGTGATAGTTTGATAATGGAAAGTGGGAATCACCGCTGGGAGCCGCTAAAACTTAAAGAAGTTTAAGTGTCTGAAGGTGTTATTCTTGATAATTAGTTACAGCAATTTAAAAGCTTTTGCGGATGGATCATGCATAAGAAGTATATGGCTACATATATTTAGAGAAATCCTTAGATCAGGCCAAAGTTAATTTCTACAAGTACGAAACAATAAGAGACAAATTTCTAGGTCACCCACCCTCAGTTATCTTGAAGAGACAATTTTCAGTCTTGTATGAACCGAATTCATTGTTGGCAACAGCAGCTTTTGTCATGTATCTTTTTATTAAACAACATAAATCCAAAGGCTTTATCCTTTGTTGTCAAGAACGACACAGCTCATTGTGTATTTTCCTAAACTCTGGAATTCTTTTCCCTAGTATAAAACTAATGCTATCTGAGTGGACATTAATGGAGAAAAAAGTAATAAACAGTTGAAAGCTACAGTGAGCATACACTCCTCAAGGGGTAAGTGAATCTTCTTCATCTTACGAGTATGACTCCCTTGATGTTATCTTACATTTAAAGGCTAAAAGCGCAAATTGAGGCCTAATTTTTTTGAGATTGATCAGTTTAAGAATTTAAATTTATAACTTGCTTAATAAAGGTCTAAATCTTTATGTTGTGTATTGTAAATTTAGCAACAACGATGAACAAGAAAATAAGGCAAACAGGGAAGGTTTTGATATGCGATTCAAAGGTAAATACAACTTTAAGGAAAAGAAAGGGGATGGGAAACAGATAACAACAGAGAAGGGATGAGAAAGAGAATGACAAACTTGCATAACATTCTGAATAATCCGATCCTTGGCACCCCTGCAATATATAAAGCACTTTGTTTAACCGTTCTTCACTCTTCATAGGCTTGGGCCATTTGTTTAGTCCTTTTCCCAGCTGGGCCTTGCCTCATGTTATACTAGCTCATAACAATACCGACCCCTCGAAAACATCCTTAACATATTAATTCATAACAGACTCTCGCTACTGTATGTTGGTTTTGTAATTTTGTTTTCAATTTGTGAATACGTGAAGCGATTTAAATTGTCTTTCGGAACAATTTCTTTGACTAACTCGTGGTTTATGTTGTGATTGTCTAAGCTTTCAGAGATATCAATACCACATTATTTGACAGCATCAATCTTTTCGGCTAAAAGATCTGAAATTGCGGTGTTTCACCAAACCGTGCGTCTATTAGTTTTGCTATGTAATACGTCAGAAATATGCAGGTCGAAGTCTTTTATGATTGAAAGCCCCTTTTTTTCTGTTATCTGAAGTCTACAAACATCCTGCTTTGTGCTCTTCTTCTAGTTCTGGGAGGGCATCAGTGCAAAAAATTGAAGTCCATTTTCTGAATAAAACACGGTTTCCAATTTCCTCCACTGGGCTTTCGACATGCTTTAGGTTATTATCCATCTTTTACCATGCAAGAAGTTAATGCAACTCTTAATTTCAGTGATTGCTACATTTTTTCATAATTGCACAGAAATGAAAACACGAAAATAAAAAGATTTCGAAACAAAGGCACAAAAATGTGAAAAAAAGATGTATAAATGAAAATATGACATGAGACACTAAAGAAAATTGTCTTTAGTGTGTGTAATGAAATGCAATGGAATCTACAAAGTATTGTCGATCTCCTATATTAAAAGTTGAATTCATTCTTCGAGACTTTGCATACTGATGCTGTTATAAATCTATAAAACTAGGGATTCAAATTGGCATTTGAAGATAATTGGAACAGAAACGAATTAATGAACTATGATTCTCCTGTGGATTAAAAGAAAAGAGTACGGTTGAAGAAAATCCATGATCCAGTATCAACCGTTGCACACCGTTTACTTTTGAAGGAACACGTAGCCTCACACTGCTACTTTAAAAAGCCATGCAATTCCTGCCTTCTTCCCCAATACTAAATGGCGACGTATCCTGCAATTTCCGATGATTTCCAAACAAAGCCATCATCTTTAACACCGTCTGCACCGCCACTACGTCCGCCGCAGTCAAATTCACAAGATGAGACCACTGTCGCCACTGGGGTCCTGGACCCGTTTGAGTTGTTAAATGGGTCTAATGCCAATGATCTCCATCCTGCAGTCACTTGGTCTACTGGTCTCTGTGACTGTTTCAGTGATATCAGTAGTTGTAAGTAATTTTGTTTTTCGATTTTCCTGGAACTCACTCGCATTGTTGTCAAGGATTATTAGTAACAACAAAACTTTAGATTGCACACCACCAATATAGTGTTTCTAATATTTCCAAATAATATATCTATTGTTTTGTTTCTAATAGTAGGGAGTCGCATCTATACTATCGTTGTTGGGCAGTGGGAACTGGTAAACCGTCGTATCTCTTTCCACATTTCATACCCTGCTAATGTTTTCTTGTTTAGTGTGAACGGTTGTGTTGATTTTTCAAATGGAGATTTTGTTAATTTGTCCTTTCAGTTTGCGATCTTACGCATATAGATAATACTCTGACCATCAAACTGGTGATGTGTTGTTATTTCTTCACATAAAATTGTTTAATTGGATTTTGATCTCAGGTTGCTTGACGTGTTGGTGCCCATGCGTTGCCTTCGGACGAATTGCAGAAATGGTGGACAGGGGGTCAACTTGTAAGTCGTTAGATTTATCAGATCCGATTAAATGAAACTTTTCCTTGTAGTTAATGTGGATTGATTCCAAACTGTTAAATTTGCAGCATGTGGAGTGAGTGGAGCACTTTATACCTTGATATTGTGCTTGACGGGTTGCTCTTGTTTGTATTCATGCTTTTACCGATCAAAACTAAGAGGGCAGTATTTCCTGGAGGAAAGCCCTTGCGGGGATTGCTGCATCCATTTTTGCTGTGAGGAATGTGGTTTGTGTCAAGAGTACAGAGAGCTCAAGAAGCGTGGCTTTGATTTATCAATAGGTAAGTATCCTTGTGAAGTTTCTTTTGACTGTATAATTGGCGGCCATTTCAATGTAATCTGTCAACTGATTTTTCATAATGGAATTGATCAATAGGGTGGCATGCGAACGTGAAGCGGCATAAACGATTGACGAAAAGGGCTCCAGAAGTTGAAGGAGGCATGATCAGATAATACCAAATAACGCTTATTGTCTAAAGGAATATGAGTTTTTGTTCGATAAGAATATTAATAAAGGGACCGATAGATGTTTCGAGTCATCTTTCTTCAACTCAGTTTTCCAATTCTGTCAGGACAGTACTCCAGATATCGCAATAAATACTCTTCAATCTAAACGGAAAGGAATAAAAGAGACGGCAAACTGGAATATGAAGCTTAACAGCGTCCAGATACCCCATCAGTGTGGCATGAACCAAGTAGCGAAATTTTTTTCTAGTTTATATTCATCCGCTGCAATTTGAGCTCACTGTAAATAGTATGGTTGAAGAATATAAATAGGGAATCCACTATATACCCAATTGTTTATGGTCAATTGCAGGCATCCCCTTGATACTTAAGTGAATTTAATTGAATATTATTAAAATGGGTAAATGAATAATTCATTTTTGTAGGGATAAAATTATAATATTACAATTTCTTGTTCTTTTTACTCTTCTTTAAACTTATCAACTAGAGATAAATTAAACATAAAATTCTTTTACTGAAACTATTTTATAGAGAGAATTTGAGTTAATAATGCTTCTTTTGAAGATCTAATTTTATTTTCTTCATTTGCTGTCGTGGTTTTTCGGTCAAAGCTTAAATCGCAGAACGAGTTAGGCTTATTAATCATTCCAATATAATTTGTCCAGTGTGCATGAAGATACAAGGTTTATTATCTATGAATTAATACAAAATGGGTCCTTGGGAAAGTTATTACATGATAAATTAAGAACATCCTTTTCATTTATTTCCTTCCTTCCTTCCCAATCCCAACTCATTTTGGTAGGGAAATTGAGCCCTAGAGAATAGTTTATGAAAAGAAAAATCTTCTTCTTTTTGCGACGGTTGTTAAATTGGCACGTGAGATTGAATATTGCTCTTCATAATAGCAGGGTGCGTGGGGCTATTTCTCATATATATGTAGTAGTGATATGTAGAGATCTATAATCATCTAATATATAATTTTGGATTCCAATTTCAATGCGAAGTTAAGAAGGTTTTGACATTTTGCTATAGTAGCTTCGAGGTTATGTTAAAGAATATGTCCAACTTTTCAGTTGTCTTCTTCTATTGAGCTTATAAGCGTATTTATATGGATTTAGCTCACAGATTTTAGCTTTGTCATGGCAGATAACTCTAACATAAAGCTCAAGTTTTTAGGCACTATGGCTATGTAGCTCTAGAATATTTGCTAGATGGTATGCATGCTAGTTATAATTGTAGAGTTATATGCTTAATTATTAGAAAACAAAAAGCTTTTGGGACTAATACTATTATGGAGAACATAATTATTTTGAGTTATTAACACATCTTATTCTATTGATAGTAATAAGTGGAATACAAATTTTACTAAAATTTGGGATCCCTTACATATCTTGTTAATTAATCATTTGTTAATCTAATCACCTTATTGGCTAGAGACATGTCCACATCATGCCCTTATAATAAAATGAAACTCTTTGATTAAGTTGTCTCTAGAAATCGTTAGAAATATATCCCACGTTGATATTTTTCTACTACATTCTAAATTATACTAATACATATTTAACTTTCCTATAACTACTCAAACCATCCTCGAGGATTGTTTCATTTTTTAGGCCATTTATTATGGTCTGAATTGGTAGTTGGTGTACATAGAACTAAAAGTTAACATATTAGAATTGAACAAGTGTCTAATTGGTATATATTATCTCTTTGAAATTATTGTATAGTTTGAGTATAATAGTAATACAAACCTAAAATATTATGTTTAACTTAATTGTATGTGTATAGATTCCTTAATTATATTGATTATATTGATATGTATTTCAACTTTCCCACCACTGCTCAAACCATTCTCGAGGATTGTTTAGTTTTTTAGACCTTTTGTTATGGTCTGAATCAGTAATTGGAGAAAGTAGAACTCAAACTTAACATATTATAGTTGAACAAGGGTTTGATAGATATATATATATATATATATTAGTTCATTGAAATTATTATGTAGTTTGAGTAGAATAATAATACAAGCATAAAATATTTGGCTAGCACAAGGTGGCATTACCTTTTCTTTGCTCTATACGCCTACTTTATACATATTGATGCACGATCTTGCGTTGCATGAGTTTCTTATTTGGATGACATTCTTAGATGTTATAGTAGTTGTTGAGTTGCATATGTGTTATAACCAACACACCTCATGCTTGTAAGAAACATTGTGCATTTTCTTATGACTTACTCCTTTTGATCTTGTAGGCACTCTGAAAATTATAAAAGCTCAAATTGAATCAACAAGATAAAGGGAAGACAAAACAAGGATAGAATAGCCCCTAAGTTTCCATTATTGATGTAACTTTATTCTTATTGCTAGCTTCAATTATTCAATTGCTTAGTTTTATTAGTTATTTGAATTTCAGTTAATTTATTTTAATTCAATTCATTCAATCTTTTATTACCTTAGATAAAGTACATTCAAGTTGTTAGGTGACTAATCAATCCTCGTGGGAATGATACCGTTTATACTATGAGTTATGATCTGTATACTTGCAATACGAAATTTTTATATATAAAACTGACAAGTTTTTGGTGCCATTATTGGGAATTAAATTAGCATCTTGTATGATTTGAATTCTTTTAATTTAAGGATTTGATACCTATTGTTATGTGATTATAGGTGCTTGAACACAAAAATCATTTAGAGTTTAAGCAAATTAGAAGATACTTCAACATTAGATGTTGGGACCCAATCTTAGAACCAGACCCCAACCAGAAAACGGAAACGAAAGAACGGATATCACAACGAAATGAATCGAAACGAAAAACGGAATCATAAAAGCGAACCAAACGAACGGAATCTGAAGCGGAAACACAATCGAAAGCGAAAGTATCGAAAGCGAAACGAAGGGCTCGGAATCAACGAAAACAAATCGCTTAATTGAACTGATACAAATTTCCGACATCCGATACGAACAAAAACTTTAGAAAAGCGTCGCGTTGGAAACCCTAAGACTACTCTCATCTCAATACGAAACCGGTATAACTTTTTTTTTCTTTTCAATCATCAATCAAAGTGACTTCAATAGCCAATTGAAATCATTCACACTCAAACTCAATTTAAACAAAAACTTATTTTTCTTTGCCATCAAGACGCACACATGTCTATATAGCACCAATTCAAACCATAATTCAAACCAGAAATGAAAACACTTCAATATTTCCAATCCATCAACACAATTCATCGGACCTCCAGTCCGGAATCCCAACACAAACAAACACATTCATATCTCAATTCTATACACAAATCCATAACTCATTTACATCATAAAATAAATTCTTACAAAACTTAAATGGCATTCTAAGCCATATTACAATACCAAAATCCAAAATTACGTAAAAATACTAGCTAAGCAAAAACGAACACAAGCCTTGACATTTCTTTCATCCAATCTCCTGCTCGAATACCTGCAGATGGGGATGAAAGGGGGGTGAGCTAGACAGCTCGTGGATAACATATTTATAAATCGAAAAATAAGCAAAAATCATCTTTTCAAAACTTTTGCCATTTTATAAAATTGTCACAGATGAAAAATCATCAAATGCTTAGTTTTCAAAATTTCTCAATTTTCCGAATCATTCATAAACAATTTCAAACATTTCACGATTGAAAAACTCAATTGCTTATTT
>JAOTBA010000003.1:15995646-16005871 GCA_025629845.1 Erythroxylum squamatum | reverse complement strand
CAATTCAGAAATGCTTAAATTCACAAATTCAAATCCGATTGATTGATGATCAGAGTAGGAATGAAGCTCAATGCAAGTTAAACATGGAAAATGAAGCTACATGTGATGGAAAATTGAAGAGTGCAGCAGCTGAAAATGTGCAACAAGTGTAGCTGCATCAGATGGAGAACCGAAGCAGAGTTTTGGAGACCTGAAGCCAATTTTTCCACGGACCTGAAGCAATTAATTCTTACAAGTCAACAGTAGCTATTAAGGGAAAATTAAGCTAGTGGAGTTGAGCATCAGTTTTTGTTGTTTCAAAAGTAGCAAGTTTCAATTGTCTTTTTTTACTTTTGCAGCTTTAAACCTTAGGTGATACACTTATCAGCTTTTTGCAAATGTATCAAACAGCAGTGCTGTTTTGTTTCAGCTGAACCAACGAGGCTATGTAACTTGTCAAGATCTTACACATTAGCAGGTTTTTCCTTTCATTTTGAGTCATTGGATGTAATCAAGCAAAAATGGTGTGAAGAGCTAAGTTGAAAAGCTCAAAAAACCATCAAATTTCAAAAATGAATAGTAGCAGCAACATTTTGTGAAAAATCTCATTTTCTTCTCTTCATCAGTTTTTGCAATTTTTCCTTGTTCTTACTGTTGATTTGGTGTTATTACATATGTGAGCATGTTGAGTGGTGTGAAGGGCTAAGTTGAAAAAGCTCAAAACCAATTTTTTTCTTTTCAGACCAATGAAATAGTAACATAGCTGCAAAATTTTTTAAAATTTTCATCTTCCATTTTTCACCTGATTTCGTATATTCTTCTTGTTATTACCATTGATTTGGTATTGTTGCGTATGTGTGTAAGGTGAGTGACTAAAAAATTGAACTTCTAAGAGTGGAATAAAGCAAATTTGAAAGTGCAAAAGCTCCATTTCTTGAAGTTATATAGTTGCTGATTTTACAATCACTGATTTTCCAAAATCTTACAAACACTGAAATACAACCATTACTCCCATAAATTTCCATCTCCAGTGAGTGGATTCAGTCTACAAAATGCACTTGATGTTTATTTTACAAAGCCTTCATGCATTGAGTGAAAACATTGTTTATCAGAAGTTGGTGTTGACAAGTGCAGACCCGAGGCATAGGTGTTCTGCTTTGGTGGAGTTCTTGAAGTGCAGGTTTTTTGTTGAAGTGTTTGCTGCTGGAATTTTCTGATTTATCATCAATCTTAGCCTTAATTAGATTGGAAGGGACTGTTGAAGCTAGCTCATCCAGCTAAAGCATTGAAGCTCTAAGAAATCTGTTCTTTCCACATTTTGAATCCGAAGTTGCTACTGAAGAAGTGCAGATTCGGGGGATTGAAGTTCTGATTTTGTTGGAGCTCTTAAAGTTCAATTATTGTGCTGAAGTTAGGAATTGTTGCTGGAGTTTCAGATCCATCTTCTAGCATCAGTTCTAAGTTCTTGGAAGAAGTTGTTGAAGTTAACACATTCTGTTGAAGTCCAAAACCAGCTATCCACTGAAGTGTTCTGTTTTTCCAGCAATTCGAGCTTGCAACTTGGAGCTGACCTGAAGCTCATATTCTGCTGAAGCCTTTCCCATCTCAAGCTTAACCTTCCACAGCCACATCAGTTGCAAATGTTCATCTATGAACTTCTCGTAAAGCATGCAAAGAAAGTTGCCATAGAAGTTCAACAAATCTGCAGAATTATCAGAAGCTTCTTCAATGAGTATTCACAATCGGCATCTTCTAAGTTCATATCTAATGACAAATGCTAACAAACTCCTAACAAAATAATAATCAGGGGCATAAAGGTCTCAAAAAATTCTTTTGTTCAATATAAGTTTCAATTCCCTCCTTTAACAAATTAGGAAAACAACAAGGGAAAGGAAATCACAATTCTCTTCCATTCTTTTCCCCTCTTTTCCCCTCAATATTTCCTTTCCTTTCCCTTTTGCAAGTAAGGATCCAAACAAAGGCTTAGTATGATTCTAATTACTGGGTTTTGGTGGTTGAATTGTTTTGTAACTTGATCCTTGGCTTAATTTTCATTTGTTGTGTTGGGTTTCTGCAGATTTGCCATGGTATCTCCTTATTGAACCTGTTTTGCTACTTGTTGGTCGTGCTTGTATGTATTAAACAAGGACTGGAGCATATGCCTTGCTTATCTGTGATTTTGGAATTAATTAGTGAGATATATGTTTAGTTTATACCCTTGCAGTAATATTATTATTTTAATTAATAAAAATCTTTATTTATTTTATTAATTATATTTGATTTTTAATATTAAAGATAACATTTCTAGAATAATTATTGTGTAATTAAAATTATAATAATATTATAATTATAAGATTCAACATGCATTTATTTATTAATTTTAAAATTTTCTTGTTATAGTCTCATTAAAACGTGATGTTGGTGAAACAATAAAAACTAGAATTCATCGTCTTTCTTTCTTATAAAGAAAGTAATTTACCTCATAAATTAAAGTATGAAAAAATTTAAATAAATTTGATGGTGCTCATTAGAAAAAAAGTTCAATGAATTGACTCAATTATGAGGATCTCAAATGAAATATTACTTATGTGTCAGTAGATTTCTTGATTATAATGGTTGTATAATTAATCGTTAAACTTGAGATTACCATCGTATTCTATGTGAGAATTACTTTGTTTTGATGTTACTCATGACTTATTCTTTTTAAAATAGTTCGGTCCATAGTACTTAAATAGAATATAAGGAGGCGGTTGGTTCGCATGAGAGAATGGTAATAAGAAAGATAATGAATATAGCGAGGAATGAAAATCGATATTATCATTATAATTATGATGGTTGGATAAGAGGAAGAAATGATTATCATTATCATTGATTGTGGTTGGTTTATAAAAAAGCTAAGAAATAAAAATTTATTATATTTTAATTAATTACAATATAATTAATTAATTGCAATATCTTAATTAATTAATTACAATATATTAATTAATTAAGATATTGTAATTAATTAATCACAATATTTTAATTAATGAACGAATTATATTTTAATTAATTATATTGTAACTAATTAATTATTTTTTAATTAATTATAATGTAATTAATAAATAACAATATTATAATTAACTATATTGTAATTAATTATATTTTAGTTAATTAATTATATTTTAATAATTAATTAATTACAATATTTTAAGTAATGAATGAATTATATTTTAATTAATTATATTGTAATTAATTAATTAATAATTATATTTTAATTAATTATTAATTACAATATTTTAATTAATGGATAATTATATTTTAATTAATTATTAATTACAATATTTTAATTAATGGATAATTATATTTTAATTAATTAATTATATTTTGATTAATTATAATGTAATGTAATTATTAATAATAATATTTTAATTAATTATATTGTAATTAATTAATTAATTATAATATAATATAATTAGTTATATTATTTTAATTAATTACAATATTTTAATTAATGAATGAATTATATTTTAATTAATTATATTGTAATTATTATTAAAAATATTTATAAAAAAAGAGTCACTATTATGGAATGAGTTTCATTCCTCTACTAAAAGGCGGGTATGGAAGATTCCCAAAAATGGGATATCAAACTATTGTCCCTATAATGATAATCAATAACCAACTACTCATTTTTCATTCCTTACCTATTAACCCTTTCCCAAACTCATCAATCAAGCACCCCCTAAATCTTATAGAGATAGTTGAGCAAGTCAATTAAAAAAACCATTAGTTTAAAGTAATTAGAGATAATATTCTATTGTTCTTGATTAATTGTAATTTTAATAATTCTCTAGCTAGAATTAATTGACATTTGAAAGGTGTTTTCAAATATTAATTATAAATTAATTACTAATTAGCAAGAAGAAACATAATTGGATATAAAAGAGTACACATTATATACATATTCCGTCTAATTGGAACATTGAATGAGAAAAAGATTAAATTATGTATCATAATCATGCATAGACAGGTTAAGTTAAACCACTTTGACTTTTCAAATATTTGAATGGTCGTGATATGTTAGACATTAATTTTGATATATGATTATAAATTGTTTAATTTGATTTAAAATAGTAGACATTATATCCGTACTGTATCCAATTAGAATATTAGATGACAAAAGGATTAAATTATACATTATAACCATATATGAACAGGTTAAATCAAATCAATTTGACATTCCTAATATTTGAATGGTCATGACATGTTGCTAGATGATAATCTTGATCTAAAATTATAAATTGTTTAATTGAAGAATTAAAAATAAATTAAAAAGAGTTTTAATTTATTTAATTCTAATTATGAATTAGAAATAGAATTTATAATCATTGCTAATATATTAAGAACCTAATGTGTCACATATAAAGAAAAGTTAAAAAGAGAAAGATCAATTTCAATTAAGTTGGACTTAATTGTGAAGTTTAAGAAACTCCAAGGATGATATTTGATTTTATTATTAAATTATAATTATAATTAGAGTTTGACTTTAATTATAATTAGATAATTTAATTTTAATTAAAATAAAGCACTAAAGTTCCCCCCCCCCCCCTATATATAGGAAATTAGCCTATGGGAGTTAGCACTACTACCAATTCCCTTTCAAACAATTGAGTTTCTTTTCAACTGCTTTGTGATACCGTTATAGACTAGGCACATGAACAACTCGTAATTGACACCTCGAAATTGCTTCAAAAAACGTTTCAATTGTAACTTCAAATCAAGTACGATTCGTTTATTTTATGATCCATGTTTTTAAGTTATTCAATTATTATGATCCAATACGTGATTATCTTAGTGTTATACTGAAATCTTTCATGGAATTTCATACAGTTTAGTGCCCTCAAATTGGTGTTAACAATGGCAAAGATATGTCTCCTTCCTTTCTCTCCCTCTACTCTCAACCATTGTCTCCTTCCTCTTCCTCCTTCTTACATTATCTGCTAGCTTTCATCTATCTTTTGCTGCTCTGACCTTTTGTATTATTTTGTATTACTTTTGATCAGGTTCCCCTTCTAGTGTTCATCTCATCTTGTTCTAAACCTTACTAAGTGCCTTTAATACTTTCTATTTCCCTCCAATAGAAGTTATTATTTTTAGTAACTAACTTTGGGAAGCTTCTCTATTCAATACTCTAACATGGATCCTAAGACGAAGGTTATAGACTTTGAGCAGTTTCCACTAGAGGATTTTCCTTATTTTCCCTATAAGAATCAACGTCAGAAAATTTCCTCTTCTCTAGAACCTGGTGGGTGCTCCAAGTTGTCATCCCTATATGATCCTTATCCACTTTGATAGTCTCTCTATCATTACCTCCCACCTCGCCTATTCCCCTCCCTAAGCCTGCTTGTGGAGTTAACAACTATGAACCTACAAAAAGCATAAGGAAATTATAGTCTCAATTCATTGATGATTCAAATCCAAATATAAAAATATCTTAATGTCCTCAAGCAATCTTGAAAATACTTAGATAGTAGCACCATCATTAGTTTCTATAAAAGTAAGAGTTGATCTTTGGAGTGCAGCATTGATAGGTTTCTTTCTAGATAAAATGATCTCATTCCCCACCTGGAAAGAACCGGCAATGAGCAACTAGAAGTCATTAGGATTAAAAGACATCCTTGTAATTGATCAAGACATCTTCTTCAGATTTTATAAAAACTCAGCTACCAAAAAAATCCTAAAATATGGCCCTTGGAATGTGTATAATAAGCCTTTACTACTACAAACTTAGAGGCTAGGAATTAACTGTGAAGAGATCAAGCAATCTAGTGTACTTATATGGATGTTCATCCATAAAATACCTCTGGAATATTGGACAACAACTAGCTTAGTCGCTTGGAAAGCTTTCTTGGCAGACCTATCTGTATGGACTAAGCCATAACCGAAACAAACATAATAAATTATGCTAGAGTGTGTGTTGCGGTTGATGTTATGAAGTACCTACCAAAGGAGATACCATCCTTAGGTTGAACGAGAACCTTGAGCTGGTTGAAGATCTAGTAAAAGTATCCCAAGCATAGAAGCTTCCATTTATATCACCCAAGAAAACCTGGCAAGCCACAAGTATAATATTCAAATCTAGTTTCTCCCAGGACTTAGTAGAAGTAGGCAATATACATCATCAAACTAAGGCTATAACAACTTAAAAGGAAATCAATGTTAGTCAGTTGGGGGCTAACAACAATGGTCAGCATCTGGAATCAATTCCTAATGGAAAATTCACTAAAGAATCAAATAAGGAGCTCCAGATAGATAGAAATAGTCAAGAAGTAGCAACAAAGAACAACCCTATAAGCATTCCCTTTAAGGTACTTAAATGCACTCGTAAATAAGGAAATTGCTTTCATACCTGCTAGTAGAAGAAGATCTAGTAGAAGAAAAGGCCCTTATCTAAGGGCTTAAACTCATGATCATCTCAGCCTAAAATGTTAGGGGTCTCGATTTCCCTTAGAAAAAACTTTTGTTAATGAGTTCATTTTAAAAAAAATAAGCCTATTCTACTAGGCATTTTGAAGTCACTTGTTGTATAACTGTGATGTACAATTTTTTTTTACCAAACCAGTGAAAAGTAATATATAACTATAATGCATATCCTAATGGGAGACTATTGGTAATTTATTATGAAACAAAAATGTCAATCCTCGAGTCTATCGTACAAGATCAAATCATCAATGTGACATACCACTACCATAGAGCATATGCCCAAACATCTGGAGGACATTCGAGAACATACCCTATCAAAATGGCATGTTAGAGCAATCATATCAACTTATTATGGCATCATACAGAACATAAGTATTTCCAAAGATCAAAACTCCTCATTTCATCACAAAATGAAACTTACTTACATTGTCATTACATTTCATAATCCATGTTTATATATAACATAGCATTTGGAAGTTTAAAGTTCTATAAAAAAAGTTCAACATGAAAGGAGAAGCTAAACAAAAGTATTCTATCTAGACTCCGTAGATATCAGCTAACTAGACCTTTGAGCCATTCTTATCTCCAAAATTGACAGTACTAGACTTCTGTTATATCACCTTAGAAGCTAGGTCGCCCTTGTACCTGAAAATCAACATTGCAATTTTGATGAGTTTGCGAACTCAGTGAGTGAACTATCATCGATGTGCTCACTTAAGTCAGAACACAAATATCACAAGTATAAACCAATTTCACATGCGTATTTCCCAATTCAACAGATGTATCACATCATTCAATATTAAATACCAGATCACAATATACATCATATTTCAACAATACATCATGAACTACATACATCTCATATAATCATTTCAGAATAATCCAATCATTTATCTCAATCATTCATATCATCAACATGTACACAAACATTGTATATCATTATATCAACACAATTTAGTAATTCTTCGTAATCATTCACATGATACATGTAAAGATATATATATATATATATATATATATATATATAAATGCACATGTGCATGTGACTCCACTTTCATTTTTACTTTGTTGTGACTGAGTGCCTATTTACTGTCCCGTATCTGTTGTGGATATCGGGCTCATTTCCTGTTCTGTCCCGTACCTATTGAAATAACAGGCTCATTAATAATTGAGCCTGTGGCTCTTTGTGCACATTTTTTAGCTTTAAGCTCTTTTTCACACTGGTCACTTCGATCACAACTCCTTTATCTGATCATGCATAATAATGTGATGGAATGCATCAATTCACATAATATGCTATTAATAACTTTCATTCAATGTACACAGTCATTTATCACATTCATCGGATCTGAGTCCAGTATTCAACATTCAATTGAGCACATATTTTTCCAAATTCACATACAATTAGAAAGCAGTTCCAATATAATCCCGAATATGAAACTCCTTAGACCATCAATGTCTGGAATTATCACAATCATATCAATAACAGTTCAATATCTAAAAGTTAATCGAAATCAATTCAGTGATAATGAGAAAACATCTATGTTAACTCACAGTACGCTTCAGATAAGTTATTGCCTTGATGACACTGCAATGTTTGGACGTTGGCGATCAATTGGTGCTTCTTTAGTCATGCAATACACACATATAGTTCACACATTACTAAGTTGATCAATCATATGAATATTCAGTCATGCACATATATATGTGTCATGTTTAATGCATGCTCAATTGACCTTTCCAAGTATGTAAGTATTCATAAATCTTGACCATTCAAACAACATATTTTGTATACTACCATTTGGCAATCAAGTTTTTACCTTTAAGTTAGCTTGATTTACTCCAAATTCATCAACCATACTTTACACTTATCCTTGAACATTTTCATGATCAAAAGCCTCTTATAACACACTCACAATTGTTACTTTAAATCTGGAATTTTAGCAAGCTAGATCTATACATTCACCAAACTTTTTCCAGAAATGTATGTTCATACATTTACCTAATTCTCATTCATAATTACCCCATGTTCTTCAATGTTCATTCATCCATACCTTATACACATTACTCATGTCTTTAAGATCACATTTTCATTAAAATAACTCGATTATTCCTTTAACAAATCATAATTTCTAGATTTTAACTCAACCACATCAAAACAGTCCATTCTTTAGATTATGGCATCAATTAACTATATAAACTTATCAAGCTATTAACCAATTAATCAATCAACATTCTAGGCTCATTTCTATCCTTAATCAAGTATAAATATACCAAATTAGAGTGAAATTTCTTAGCTGGTTCAACATATACACAAGGCTGAAATGAAAATTCTAGAATTTGTCATCAACATCACTAATGTGTGTAACTTTACTAACTTCAATACTTTAAGAATTTTACAAGCTTAGAGACATCACTAACACCTAAAATTTTCCAGATTTCATGTTCTTTAAGGTTACTTCATTTCAGGTTAGTTTAACTTTCAGGTTAATTTAACTTCCATATTGGTTACACTAAGTCTTACAAAATTCTGCTCACTTATGTCATTAACAGTCATTTTTTTACAAACACACCTATAGCTCTAATTTTCCAGATTTGAAAACACCTTAATAGCACCTATCTTTAGCATGAATTTCTCATCAATTATACTTTAAATCACAACTTAAATCATCCATAAAACAATCCATAAACTACTATTTTTGTACATGAAAAAACAGAATAGAAAATTACCCATTCATTCTCTATTTTCCAGCACATCTTCAACATCAACATCATACACAATCTAGCCCAATTCAATCATCATAATCTTTCTATTATAACATACCATAAAGATCGATACTTTACTTACTTGTTTAGCTCAAGTTCCACCTCAATTCATCATGTTAACCTAGCCCTCCATGCGTGCAAGATCATCGCAAATTCAAGGTGGAAGTAAAATGATTTCAGCAAAGGCAAAATGATGATAGCAGATTATAACTATCTTTGAGCAGATTTTTGTGTGGATCTTGAAGTGACTATGAACGAAATTGAAGCAGAAGCTGTGAGAGTGTGTGAGTGTTACGGTGGTGAAAGGAGTGGAAAAGAGAAGAATGAACACAACAGAAACTACTCCTACAGTAGCTTGACTCATCAAGTGCTAGGTGTCTCCATGTTACAATGGCATATGTCACTAAGCATGTAAGCCACTTATCCCCTCCATAAGTTGCGAAATGTCAACTAGTTACTGGTCCATTTGTCACTCATTCATTGCAGCCATTTTTCAATTAATTACCTATGCCAAATGTCATTCATTTATCTATGCCGAATGTCATTCAATTTATAGGCTTAGTCATCCTAATTTTTCATGTATCAAAAACCAAAACAGAAACTTTCATTCACTATCAGTCATGTAATCCTAGTCCTTTCCCACTTCATGAACACTACACTATCACCTTTCTTTAGCATTAATTCACCTTCATTGTACTTCAAAATTCAATCTCATTCATCCACAAAACAACCTATAGCCTACAGTTTTTATACATCAAGAACAAAGTATAAAAGTATCCAATTCATGTATCATTTTTCCAAATGTAACAATTAATTCTAAATTTACTACTTGTAACCAATCAAACCAAAATTCAATATATAAACAATACACAATTCACATCATGATCATTTTAAACCTTTCATGTTGGACCCCGATCCTTAAGTGGCAATTTAGAGATATGAAATGAAATTCAATGAGTGTTTTCGTATATGTATTATGTTATAGATGAAATTGTGCTTTAAGAATATTGATGAGAAA
>JAOTBA010000003.1:15919755-15935037 GCA_025629845.1 Erythroxylum squamatum | reverse complement strand
AATCAAATGGGAGCTTCATAATTGAAGTCTTCTGCAGGAAGAAGCAACTGTAGTGGGATTTGAAGTTCCAAAATCACCAGATTCTAGTTATAATAATGTCTATCCAGGGCATGAAGACGAAGCACGTGATCCACCTGTAGTGCCTACACACCTCCAACATACCTACCTTAGCTACCCAGCTAGTGCAGATGCTACTGAAGCTATTCCAGCACCGCAGCACGTGATTCTTAATCATCTTTATATTGAAAACCGTGATGCCCCACGTTCAGTGGTGGCGCTTGGGTTCACTCATCGGTTTCATTCAAAATTTGTCACTGTTGTGCTATACAAACCTGTTCAAAGGAGGGTGAGTACCGGTGCTTAGTGTGCACGCAGGTGGCCTTTCTTCTTTCCCACCATTTTGATGGCGTAAGGGGTGATAGACACAAATATGTACTGACAGATAATTAGTATTGCCTGGCAGGACCTCACGGAGGTAAGCTTGTTTAATTGGTAATGAAGTTCTATTGACTTTGTTTATCAATGGAGGATAAACTTGCAATACATGAAGTTTCACATAAAGCCTGTACTTGTGGTATTCTGTATCTCATTCCACTCGATTTGAGTAGCCTCTTTTGATGTTGGCATTATTTGGTCTTCATGCATCTTTTGCCTCTTTTAGAAGAAAGTTAAGTTATTATGCAGCCACCCAAAGACGCAAACTAAACTCAATTTTTATCAACATGATTGACAACAGATCATTGCATTGCACGAGCATGCGTTTCTTGTAGATCAATTTAAAAATGACATCCGACCTGGCGGTGATTCCGTACTGATCGTACTTATCTCCAAAAAACTTATCCGAGGACATTTTCCGATTAAGATATCTCTCGTCTTATAGTATTTATAGTTAATGCAATGATCATCCCAAAGGTACCCAAGTATCCGATGACATCTCTTTTCATACAGCCTCACTGCCTCTCCATTTTCTTTTCTTTTTTTTTTCTTTCCTCTTCCTTTACCCCTTCTATTCCACTCTTTTTTCTCATTGTCCAATATGCACTTCTTAAAAGCTTAATCACCATCTCCCTTGCATACAGATGTACAATTCATATTGAGGATATAAAAAACAATTATGAGTAGAAAAGGGCCTAATCAGTGGATTACTTCCTCAATATATTGAGTTGCAACTTAATAATACTGATTGGAGCATCACAAAGGGTTCATTAACCAAATCGTATTACTGTGATTGTCCGACTACTAAATGATCGATTTTGATTTCATGTTATTGTACGATTGTACTTTAACATATATTCAGCGAATATATATGGGTCTTAATTTTCTTTTCACAGATAAATGAGAACATAATTTATCATTAAAAAACGATCCGGATAACTCATACACAAAGATAACCTTAGTTTATGAGCCGACGGTGACAACATGATTTAATGTGATAAGTCATTCCTTAATTGATATGATATCCAGCTGAATGATGAAGGGGCTATGATTTAAGGTCTTATCTTATATACACCATTAATCATTCAAAGGCCTCATGACGGAGCTGATTTTGCGTTAAAGTAAATGAGGTGTATATAAATACCAACCTTATGAATACAGTATCTAGTATTAAATTTAATTATGATATAATACTGTATCAGTATCGATAAACACCAGAGTATCGTTTCAGATAATTTTTTAAATTTATAAAATAATCCCTGAATTTTTTTCAAAATTGCAAATAGTCCCTCAAAATTTTATATATCATAATTTATAATTTTACATCAACTATATCTCTAAAAAAGATAATAATAGAAAATTGAAATTATAACAATCTATTGATTTTTTTAATATTACTTTTCACATATTTTATATATAAATAATAACTACAATTAATATGTAAGAAATATTTAATTATCATACAAATATTAAATTAAAGACAGTAAAAAGTACTTGAAATATTATAATTTCAACATATAATAAATAATAATTACATCAAAATATCAAATAAAAAGAATAATAAATATTCATGACTCTCTAAGTATTACAATTTTCAACAAAAGTTTGTGTTGTGAAAATAATCAATTAGAAGAGAAACTTGAAATAAGAATATTTACAAATATATTTATATTGCATATATAGAATTTAACATATATATAATATATAAGTGGAATTAAAAGAACAGAAGAAATGAAAACCTGGAACTTTATTCAATTGAATATTTGCTTAAATTGCATTGATCTTAATTATCATTTGGCACAAATTTCTCATCATTGAGAGAAGCCTAATCATCACTATCAATCAAATTCATTGTACCAAATGACATGTCAATACTTTTTCATTTAAGATTATCTTTCAAGTTACTTTTATCTATCAAATCCGATTTCTCATAAACCTAATCCACTAGAAGATCAATATAATCAAGGCAAATTAGATCTATAGTACCACTTGTTCTATTAAGAGTCCTAGTAAACCAATAACATTAAATTATTAAGAATTTATACGAAAATATATCCAACTTAATAATGATAATAACATATCTTGCTCAAAGTTTTAAATTATATCGAACAAAAATCAAATCATCTAATATTTTGTGTTCCAATCTATTCCTTTTCTTGGAATAAATGAACTCATATGTGCTCTAATTTCATTTACATCATGTTGCACTCACACATTGACTTAGAATTCGAATTGCAAGCTTTTGCAATTCTGAAATACCACTTCTGAATTGGTCTCACCAAGCAATTGTAAGACAATAAAGTAATATTGTAACGCCCTAATATCCCCTGGGAGGATATTGCGAGCGCCACCCAAGACAGTACAAACAGAAAACATTTCGCGGAAGCATAGCATTCAATAATAAACATTCATACGAAACACTTTACACATGCATTTCCAGAATCTCAACAAACATGCATTACATATCATACTTTCAGAAACCAGCCTGAATTAAGGTTATTACAAACCTTGAAACAAAAATTCAGGAGTCGCAAACATCAGATACAAGTCCAAAAACAAACTCAAAAATACATTTTGAGCAAAACAAAAGTCAGACTCCTTTGGCCATTGCGGTTGACTTGTCCCAGTCTCTACATCCTTCTCTCTGAACCTACACGGGGTAAATCCACCATGCTAAGCATATAGCTTAGTGAGTAATAACTAAACTATGTTTAAGCACAACAGATACTGAATCATGTTATACAAAAGCATCTCAATATACTGAAATTCAAACAGAATAAGATTTATTAAGTAAAACACTTCGCAAGCTAAAGTCAATCATTTCAATAGCAAAACAGAACATTCAGAATACAAAACAATCCATGAACAGAAGTGGGTAACGGGACTTATACAAAAGAGACCGAAGTCCCAACACCAAAGTGTCTAGAAGAGACCAAAGTCTCGACATCGAAGTGTCATTAACAGAAGACAACGAAGTGCCATTAACAGAAGACACCGGAGTGCCATTAACAGAAGACACCGAAGTGCCATTAGCAGAAGACACCGAAGTGCCATTAGCAAAAGACACCGAAGTGCCATTAACAGAAGCAGCCGAAGTGCCACAGAAGCAGCTGCAGACCCTTATAGGCATGCCTATTTACCCACAACTAGGACTCAACAGTTTTAAAATAAAACAACGTCATTTCAGACATTTCATGTGCAAAGCAAATAGTCAATCATATTCACATGCAAGTAGCACTTCTAATAATATAAACATGCATCGAATGCCTCGGACAATCATTGTCCGGAATTCAGAACACAATCATCATAAATCAAATTCAACAAGCAGAACAAAGTAAGGTAAGTAGCACTTCAATATCACATTCGTCAATCAATACCTCGGACCTTCATGTCCGAAATCAGTACACAAATTAGTACACATTCATCAATATCAAATTCAATTCAGTAATAAACAAAACAAATCAAGGTGAGACCATCTTAGGTTACTCACAAAATTTACCATCTAAATTACTTACAAAAATTTCCCTTATTGCTTATTGCCTCGTCATCCCGGCAATATCTGGAATTGGTCGCTCGATGGGTTCCTCTAAAACATTTATTACAAACATATATCATTATTGTGCACAATTATAAATTCAATTATGCACATTCATGTATACTGAATATGTATGATGCATGTTCATGACAAATTCTCATATATATTCTCTTACTAAACTAATGTAAACGTCAATTGTACTTCAAAAGTTCCAAAATTCATACATTCAATTACTATTCCAGCTTTTGCTGGAAGTACTTCATTTGGGTCTACTTTGCACAATAAATAAGATCAAAAAAATGATGTATTTCTGTAATACTTTTTTCTAGAAAATTGTTCCTCTGTGTCTTAAGTTTCTTTAACATTTTCTTCTAGAAAATTGTTCCTCTATGTCTTAAGTTTCTAATGATACCAAGATCATACAATTTGGCTTATTATCCAATGAGTATGCTCCAAATATCACAGACTATGCACATTTGAAATTTTGGCTAATGTATGATCATGACTTCAAGTTGTATATCTCACAACTCTCAATTCCAATATCCAAAAATTACAAACTTTATACCAATTTAAAGCTAAGAGAATAAGCTACAACTATGGTGAAGAAACCTCAGTCTAATGTGGCCTACATTAGTATAGTTTATTCAATAACCACAGGACATGATTTGTCCCTTGTAGTGCTACAGCCTAAGCCAAGACACAATTTCATGCCAATTTTGAAAATCTTAGAGACAGAATTAAAATTTGACTTCTTCAAGAACGTTGTAGACATATGTCTCTAGTTTAACTTGAATCAAGAATAAATCCGTTTAGAAGTCTACAGATCAAGCTATAATTAAAATACCAAAGCATGTTCTTGAAAATATCCAGTTCATAACATTCCAACACATACCCTCACTTTGAGTCAATCAATCTTTTTCTAATCAATTCAGATGGCTCTAAATTTTTATGGAAATAAAGAAAAATGTCTTTGGAGTCCATTGGTTGAATTTTCAAGTCATTTGTAGGTCGTATGACAAAGTTATAGCAAAAAGAGTCAGAATTGTTCAGTATTAGAAAGTTTGATTTTTGCACTGCCACCTTCTACTGTAGAATCACGATTTTTGCACATAATTCTCCATATTTTTGCATAAACACTCCTCCATCTTCTTCCTCTCTTCTGCTTAATTCCTCATCACAACTTATACCCTTACATTTATCCATCTTATTCACTTCCATATCAACTCAATTTAGTCCCAAAACAACTCAAATTCAAGTTTATATTCAAAACACCAAAACCAATCATACACGTATTTTACCATCTTCAACTCTCTCTCTACTGTAAATTTTGTTCTCATGAACAGTAACAACCCACAAACCAAAACAGAAACTATAGCCACTTATGCATGCATTCCATCCACAAGCATGAAAACATCATCATTCACGCATGCATTCATTTAAAACATTAAAACATGCATAAAACTTACTTGGTTTATACTTCAGCAAAATTCCAGAAATGGGGAGAGGAAATAAGAAGGAAGATGGTTTCGGTGAAACCAAAGAGAAAGACCTGCAGAAACATTTTTTATTTTTATTTTTAATGCCTTGGTGCTTCATTAGTGCTTTAACACATGTCTCCATTGCATGTCTTCCACTTGTCCACTAGATAAGCTACCATTTGTCTTATAGCTATAAGTCCATTTGTCACTCCATAATTTGTCCATTTGTCAATTAATTTCTAATACAATTGTCACCCTTCTATTTGTCTCTTAGTTTTCCTAGTCCAAAAATACCTCAAATTTTCAGAAATTTCCTAAAATTCACCCAAATTTTCAAAATAATACTAATAGTCTCCAAATAAATTTTAACGCAAATAATCCACAATTCACATTTTAATCTCAATTACAAACCAATTATACCCGAAAAATGTCATAAATGCATGTACAATTATTTGTATAATTCAAAATTCATATGCATATATTATCGAATACTTAATTATGCAAAGCATATGATGTACTGGAAATTCCTAAATTTTCTAACCCCTAACATTGGGTGTTACAAAAACCATAATCAAAATTATAAATTTACAACATCAATCCATCTTCGATTGCAACCTGTCCATTTATACTATATGTCATCATATCCTATCGAATCAAATTAATATACAAGCAAAATCAAATTATCCTAACATTAGCTTCCTAAGCAATATTAATAGTAATCATCTCAACAATCGCATTGAAATCCAAAATATATATCTTTACACCCTTACCAAGATTTCACTCAATGCACTCAATAGTTTAGGATAAAAAGTATCAAAACTCTCATTCAATGCATAGTAGAGTCCTAACCATATGTTTACAATAAAATCACATCTCCACCACTTATGTACAAAGTATAAACAAAAATAAAAAAGAAACAAGAATCAAAAGGTCTTTGTGTAGGTTGTAATAGAGCTTAGGTCAGGTATGATTGAGATAATAAAAAGGGTTAAATTGAAGGAAAATTACTACACCATATAATTCAAGACTGGTTTATAAGTACTTATGGGTCCTTTCATTGCAAAACTAATAGTACTATATACTTATTATTTATTTATTTATTTATTCCTTTTTTCGTTTTTCTTTTCTCCTTTTTTCTTTTCTTTTTTCCACACTAAACTTTCAGTACTATACTTCAAGAAATATTGGACCTTTCACAAATTTCAAGTCTCAACAACTAAATAACGTAAATAACCTTTTAGGTTTATAACAATAAACAAGTATTCAAAGAAAAATAGGATAAAGGTTAATATGTTGGTTAAAATCAATGAAAAAGGCTAAGGCTCAAACTTCTTTATTCCTAAAGGATAATTTTATGGGTGTGGTAATTTCAAAGAAATAGGTTAAGCAAGTTGGTGAATATAAGTGCCTTTATCATGTTAATGCTTCTAATTAGACAAATATGGTCTCAACATGCATAATAAAAGCAAATTATAGAATTATCCTACTATGCAATGATAACACAGACATAAAAGAATAACAAGAGCTTTAAAATTTTTGAAAATTTTCTCTTTAGACTTAAAAGCTCACTAAAATTTTTTTTGGGTATGTATGTGTGTAAATAATATGAAAATTTCATTCAACTTAAATATTTCAATGATTACGAAAAATATTACTTAAAAAACTAATTTCATTCTAGTCATTGTTTTTTTCACACCAATTCAAACCAACATTCAAGAAGGACATATAACATTCATGTGTAGATTCAACCAATTTAAGATACCAATTAATAAAATTTATAATTAGGATTATAATAAGCTTAAAGAAATCATTAGAATTCATAAGCCCATCCCCACACTTAAAGTTGCACATTGTCCCCAATGTACACAATACAAGTAAATATGCAAGTGAGAGGGTTGTTTGGTACTTTTCTTATTATGACGATTTCTTGATTTGGATCCATCTAATGTGAGACTAACATCCTTGCAAAATATGGGGGGAAAAGGGATACAAAGAAACAAAAGAAATAACATAACAAAAAAATCCTATACTAAGATGAAAACAAAAATAAAATAATATAAAAATTGAAATAAAATTAAAACTAGCTCATGGGTTGCCTCTTATGCAACGCTTCTTTAATGTCAGTAGCTTACCATAACCTTTATGCTCAACTTCATCCTGGATCAATAATCAACGGCTTGCTTTCACTCTTTTTTCCATAAAGCAGTTTTATAGCCTATAAACAAGTCACCTGTTGTAAGATAATAACAAGAACATAATTTATCAAATTGATAAATCCAATTTCAAGTAATAATGCAATTTTAATGACAAAATGTTAATAAAATGAGGGATAATGAAACTCCTGAATCGTCGATTGACTCGAACAGTTTGTCTTCGAGGAAGTGGGAACCTTCCATACTTAAAGTCACTACCAACACTTCACCAGTAGTTTCCGTATTTGATTCCTCTGCTAGTTCTTCCTTAACCTCCTCTGTCCTCTCGTTTTCTTCTTCTTCTTGGACAATGTTGTGATGGGGACTCTAGAGTACTTAAAGGAAAGTTGTTGTCTTAACCCTGTAAAGATGGTTAGAAGTCTTATATTAGGATTGTCACTTACAAAAGAGTAAAAGAGCTTTTGTTGGGGTTAAAATCCGTACCTAAAAGGGATTTTAAATATCTTTAGTGAATTAATAAGAAGATTAATTCAGCTAGAGGTAGCGTCATATAATATAACTACATCATCTGTAAAATGATAGTTGAAAAATGCCCTCATATACACTTCTAGTAGTATTTGAAGCTAGGTTCCTTTAAATTTGCCAGCACGTGTCAAGTGCACTGAAAATTTTACCTAACTCTGCATACTAAAAATTTGTAGCTGTGGTGAGTAGTATGTACCTAATTGTTGATAAATTTAGCCCTTTACACTTAGTGATTAATGATATGAAAATGCTTAAGATACTCACTATAATTATTATATGGTTTTAAGTACAATTAGGAAGTAAAAGAGTTAAAGTGAGTTGCAAGCATAATCTTTGAGCCATCATTTTGAGATTCACACTCACTTGTCTCCATAGAACAAGAAGAAGAAGGATTAGAGCAAGAAAATAAAAGGCATGTGGGAGATATGTTATTTTCATAAATATTAAAATGATTATTCCAAAAGCACAAAACAAACAGTGGAGCGTGCATTATTTCATAAACAAAGAAAATACCCTAATTTATTTCAACAAATTCACCAATTAATTAAATTTTTTAGCCTTAAATTTATCAAATCAATAATAATCAAGTTAAGCAATTAAGGAAGACTCTGATATCACTATTGGGATACCAGTCATGATTGAATCATAGGCGCAATAGAAAATTAAAATTTAACGATTTCTAGATTTGATCTTAAAAATTAAATAACTTGAAAAATATGAATCATAAAAGTAATTGAATCATACCCGATTCGAATTAAGCTCTTCCGAGGTATCAACCATGGCTCTCTAAGTGTCTAGCTTCTAATAATTTCTACAGAGCAAAGAAAAAGAAACTCAATTTTTTGAGGAATAAGCAAGAATGTTAGCTCTCTTACACTTATTTTTTATAAATAAAAAAACATTATGGATTTATTTCTTATTAAAATTAAATATTGTAATTATAATTAAATTCAAACTCTAATTATAATTTAATTTTAATAAAATAATATATCATATATTTGATCCCTAAAACTTCACAATTAATTCCAATTTAATTTAAATTGATTTTCCTTTTTTTAATTGCTTTTTATATATAACCCATTGGATTCCTACTATGTTGACAATAATTATAAATTTTAATTCTAATTCCCAATTTCCTATTAATTTATCTTTATGTATCCAATTAAATAATTTATAATCATAGATCAAGACTGATGTCTATCAACATGTCATGACCACCTAAATATTAAGAATATCAAAGTGGTTTGAGTCAATTTGTCCGTAAAGATGGTAATGATCAAGTAGGGTCGGCTCTTCCACGCCTGAACTTGACCCAAAAAATTTTGTCCGAGCACCCAAACCTGAACCTGATATGGCCTAGACAACCAGAAGCTAGGCCCGACCCAAATTTTTTTTATTTTTAAATTAAAAATAAAAAAATCGTTTTATCTATAACTTTACCTAGGTTTGACTTGGCCTAAAGCCCAAAATATAAGCCCAAGTCCGACCTGGAGCTCAATCAAATTAGGGATCAGGCTAGGCTGAGTTTTATGGTCATCTCTAGCTGTCCATGTATGATTATAATGTATAATTTAATCTTTTCATCATCCAATATTTCCATTAGATATAAATTATGGATATAGAGTCTACCTCTTTAAATCTAATCATATTCGTTCTTGTTGTGTAGTAATTAATTTATAATTAAAATTTGAAAATATAGTATACTTCTTTAAATCTAATCATATTCGTTCTTATTGTGTAGTAATTAATTTATAATTAAAATTTGAAAATATATTTTCAAATGTTGATTCACTCTGGTTAGATAATTTTTTAATCATTATTAATTAAGAACAGTAGAATACTAATTACTTTAGAGTGACAAATCTTTTATTTACTTACTCGACTATCTTCACATGATTCATACTATATATAAATATTACCGATTAAGCTACCCTAATTAGAATATGTCATAAGTAGCATCAGAATATAGTAATTCTCACATAAAATACTATGGTAATGTCAAGTCTAAGGATCAGTTATACAACTATCATATTGAGAAAATCAACAGACACAATTAATATTTCATTTGGGATCTTCATAGTTGGGTCAATTTAATAAATTTATTCTCTAATAGGCATACATATGTTTATTCAAATATTTTCATATTTTAATATATGAGATCAATTACTTTCTTTATAAGAAAGAAATATAACATATACTAGTTTTACAGTTCATCAATATCCCGTCTTGATAAAAATACAATTAAGAATAATTTAAAAATAACATATAAATGCAAATTGAATCTCATAATTATGATTACATTATAATTTCAATTGAACAATAACTGTTTTAAGAATTTCACCTTTATTATTAAAACATAAAATATAATTAATAAAATACATTTAAAAAATTTTATTAATTAAAATAATAATATCATACATAAAATTATGACCAATCAATTAGCTTAAAGCACATAAAATAACAGCTAGAACAGCATGTCCATTAACGCACTAATCTCCCACTTGAAAGATGAATTCCTTGCACATTGTCTTTAAGTTTTAATTAGATGCAGAATGGGATTAGACAAATAACCTGACAAATAATGAAGGGTTTATGGAAACGGAATCAGAGGTGATCAAAATTAGATTTGTGTCACTCAAATTGGATATGCTTTAACAATATATAACTAATAAGAAAACAAAATAAAAAATTTTTTGTATCAATTTTTCATAAAAGTTAATTGCTTAAGCTTAACTTCATGGAGAGCGAGCCTTAAGACAACTGGTAAGATTGCTCCTTCGTGAGTAGAAAGTTACATATTCGAATCATAAAAATAATCTCTTTGTTAAAATATTAAAAAAAATTACATAAAATTAATATTCCTCTTTTTTTGCTTCACAAAATAGAGAGCCTTATGTACTCAAATTCTTGACTTTTAATTGCATAAGCTTAATTTGACCGGACACACATGCTTTCCAGTTCATAGAATGATGGTGGCCAAACTATTGACTTTTGGAAAAAGAAAGTACGGAAAAAGGAAAATATATAAGAAATAAGGAAGAAATTAAAGAACACAAGAGATTTACGTAGAAAACCCCAATAGAATAAAAACTACGAAGAGAGAAGAATTTCACTATATCAAAAATAGGGATTACAAACTTAATTCTCTAATTTGTTTATATAAGAGGAATGTTTGTTTTTTGGTGTATTGAATGAGGAAGAGTGAGCCTTCTTTTATAGGTTTCACTCCTCTCCTCACTTTCTCATCCCACCGATAAGGGATGAGTATCCTAACATTCTCCCACTTGAAGATTGAATTAAATACTAATTAATCTTCACCATTCTTTCTCTCTCACTACGTACTGCTTATGTCACTCCTCCCCTCACTTTCTCATCCCACCAATGTGAGATGAGTATCCTAATGTTAACTACCCTTTTCTGATCAATTTTGATCTTCCAACTGGATGCCTGACGGGATTATTAATCGGTTTTAGTTGAACCCGATCTATCGTTAGAGGTTTATGTTATACTTGTCCTTCCTAAGAATCCAAATTCATGGCAACTTCAACGTATTCTCTCTCTTTTTTAATGCTAAAAAGAGCTTATTTCCCATATGAAGAACACTAGCAAGGTGCATCAGATGTTCAATTGCGGTGCCGATCTATGAATCCACACTACAAGAAAATGAATATTCTACTCTATCTTTGGCATTTGCAAACCTTTGAACCATTTAAGATTTGTGAAATGAAAAGTAGTTGTTCTCTAAATAATTATTCTTAAATTTATTTCATAACCATAACCATACTATAATTTAAATGTGTCCTGTTCAAATTATAACGACAATTTCCATATGTTTTCAATTAATCATCTTTACAAAATATAGAAGTGACAAGCATTTCAAAACAAACAGTTCCAGACCACCGATTACAATTTAAAACTTTGGAAATAACAATCTTCTTTCGTTAGATTATGTTCGGTTAGATGTGAAGTTTTTAACGGAATGGAATGTGGTTCTGTCTGATTTTGTTGAGGCTGGGCGCCGTTGTTTGGATCCATGAGTTTGGTTGACCTTAGCTAGGAAATACCTGCAAAACAGTAGAAGGCACACCAGGGGTTGATTGCCAGTAGGCCCCTCCGACGCTCAAGTTAGTCTTTCTGTAAGGGTTCTGGTGGCTATGAATAGAGAATATTAGGGTTCCAGTGTCATACCTGCATCATGATGAGGTAGTGATCTTATATAGTGAATACCTGCTAGGGTTAGGTCATCATATAGGGATGGGGCGATCGGCCCACGTGCCGCTCTAGTGATGGGCTTGAGCTTAGCACGACCGACCCAACCAGAATGTAACGTAAATGGATATAATATTAGAAAATTGTTGTTTGGGAGGAATGAAAGAGTTTATAATTTAATATAGTAAAATGTTGTTTAGATGAAGGGTTTATAATGTAATATAGTGTAAAGTTGTTTATCTTTTTACATTTCATCCTAAACCCCCTAAATTGAAGGTTTTTCATTGTTACTGTTTAGGATGGAATGAGATACAATATAAGACTCTCTTCTTCCATCTCACTCTATTCCATCCCATTATAAAATCTCCTCCCAAACGATAGAATAATATTACATTTTATTTCATTCCATTATAAAACCTTCAGTCAAATATAGCCTTAAGCTTTGTTAAAATTACAGTACTCCTACAAGTTGGTGTTCAAAGTCGACCATGTTTTTCAAAGCTTTCACTTTATAACACATAATATTACCAAAATTTCTATCTAATAACTATTCTATTCAGTTTGCGGACCAACAAACAGGTATATGTATCAGTTCCCAGTTAGCGGTAAACAAAGGTTTAAATAATGTTTTTCTCAAACGTGATTTTACATAAATTTTAATTTAAGAATAATATTTTACATAAAATTTAATTTAAGAACTTAAGGGTATGTTTGGTGGTAGGTTTATTAATGGAATGAAATAGAATGTAATATTATTTCATCGTTTGGGAGGAAGGTTTATAATCGAATGGAATGAAATGAGATGGAAGAAGAGGGTTTCATATTACATCTCATTCCATCATAAATAGTAAAAAAGAAAAACCTCTGATTTGGGAGGGTTATGATGGAATGTAAAATGATAAACAACTTTACACTATATTAAATTAAAAAACCTTCATTTTTAACAACATTTCACTATATTACATTATTAACTCTTCCATCCCTCCCAAACAATAATTTTCTAATATTACATCCACTTACATTCCATTCCATTCCATTAAAAGCCTTACGTCCAACCAAACATAGCCTAAGTACACCTAAAATAAAATTTCCAAGATGAAAATAGGTTTTTTCTTATAAAATAATTAGAAAATTATTTGGGATACATGAAAAAACTATTTGAAGTCAATCACCTTTTGTTTTAATAAACAGAACTTATTCTTTTATTTTATGATATGTTTTAACTATTATAATAAAAATTTTAATATTTTGCATGCTTAAAATTAAAATTATTTTTGTATTGTATGTATATGTAAAGATCAATTAACAATCCTATCATACGTGCACAATTTTTTAATAAATATAATACCTTCTTATAAACATTTGTTTATATAATAATAATTTTTATGAAAAGCTTATAAATAATAGTTTCTTTCACTGTAATATATTATACATGTTTGGTTTATAATAAGAGGTTTTTTTATATTTTTCAATATTGATACATTTGTTGAAAAATTCAGATGAGATCTGATCTGCACACAGTAAAATAATTACAAAACATTTCGTTTGATTTCTTAAAAGCCAAGATCACTAAAATTTTATAAAATAATTAATATATAAATCATAATAAAACATGAATCTTAATTTAGTTCCTTATTCCGAAGCTTAATCATTTTACTTGTCGCCTCCCTCGAACTGTTTTTGAAATTGACTTATCTTAACCATTGTAGTCGTACAAGTGTCGATCTCTAACGATATATATAGAACAAGTTAAGAGAACTCTACAACTCTTGCATAGAAAGTTGGGTGAGGAGTGTTAGTTTTCTTAGAGCTTAAAAACCTGTTTATAATAAGGTTTGAACATTTAGTAATTTAACTGAAATTAAATTTTAATTTCAATTAAACTTTAATTAAAATTACAAAGAATTCTAACTAAATACTAGTTATGCCCAAATAAGATCCAATATCTGTTATTGATCTTTATTTATTAAATATCTCATATGTAATCATAAAATTTCTTAAACTTTACATTTAAGTCCGATATGATTAAAATATTATTTCTCTTTTTAACCCTTTCTTTATGTGTAACTCACTAGGTTCTTAAATATGTTGGTAATAAATATAAATTATAATCTTAAATCATATTTAGGATTAGATAAATTCAACTCCTTTAATTTATCTTTAATTCTTTAATTAAATAATTTATATTCATAAATCAAGATTGTTGTCTAATAACACATCATGACCATCAAAATATTTAGGAACATCAAAATAATTTTGACTAACCTTTCTGTGATAATTTATTTGTATAATTTTATTCTTTTATTATACAATATTTTGATTACATATAGAGCATGAAATTAATATTTATTTTATTTGAATTCAAACATGATAGCTCTCCACCATTAATAATTGATTTAATTAATGAAATTTAAAAAATAATTTCAAAGTTTCAATCTACCTTGGCCAAAGATTTCTCGAATTAACATTAATCGAGAACAATAGAACATTTTTCCTAATCACTTTAGGGTGATAAATCCTGTATTGTTCACTCTACCACCTTTATATAGTTCATGTTATATCAAATAATTACCGATTGGGCAATCCTTAAATAGAATACATCATAATTAGTATCAAAATATATCGATCCCTATAAAAGATAACTTTGGAGATATCAAGCCAAATGATCATTTATACAATGAGAATTTCCATAAACATATATGTAATGTTTCAAATGAAATTCTCATATGGGGTTAGTTCAGTGAACTTGTTCTCTAACAAGTACCCATACGATTATTTAAGTATCTTCATATTTTAGTTTATAAGATCGACTACTTCCTTCACAAGAAAAAACATAGCGTACACTAGTCTCTTTATGTTTTATTAATATCTAGTCTTAATAAAATAATGACTAAGAAAAATTTAGGGATAATGCATAAATGTAATATAATCTCATAATTTCATTTAC
>JAOTBA010000003.1:15829711-15847702 GCA_025629845.1 Erythroxylum squamatum | reverse complement strand
AAAGTAAAGAGAACATTTTGAATACTTGAGGAAATCTTACAGATCATGAAGGTAGAAACAGTGATATGCCAAGTTCCGTAAAAGTGAATCTTAGCTTGATCAAATAAAATGTGGGTGGTATAGTATTTGAACATGGCATATTGGGAGACTCAAAGAAGATAGAGGTGATAATAAAGTGAAAAACTACAAAGAATATGCGTGAGATTTGGAGTTCTTTAGAACTAGCCACATGTTGGATACTACCAGATACTATTAAGGAGTTTTTACTGATCTTAGTCTTCTTAAGAAAATGTCTTAGGGAAAACATGTAAAATGTATGGACTGATGAATATAAAAAGAATCCTTGATGAATTAAAACACCGATGTAACTATATCGTTTGGTTCTGGAGATTATGTAGTACGTAATGAAGTTTCACATCAAAAATTAGGATGAAATCTGATGCAACATAATTAAGTGATTTCTTATGTATGGAGATAATTTAAGCATCATGAGCAGAATTTTGATAAATGATTTAGAAATTACTGCAATAGTAATTGCATTGAGAAGCTTGGAGACATTATAAGTACAGTGAAACATTTCAGATTTTATACGAATTATTAAAGTAAGAGATAATTATTGAGTTTGAAAGAAATGAAAATAAGACTGAGACAATGGATAGAGTTGTTGGAAGATTATGATGTACAGATGAGTATTTCCTAGTAAAGCCAATGTTGTAATCTGATGTATTGAATAGAAAATTCAATAGCAGTGTATCAGAAATTTAGATATTGAGGTTACCGATCTAGTGCCATAAAAAGCATAAAATGTCGAGTTGAATTTTGGGCAATTCAGAGTACTAATAGCTATTGAAATTTAAGATTAGTCCCAAAGGAAAAGATTAACAAAGCCCAAATTGAGGATTCAGAAATTGTGAATCTTAGTGAGGAATTGAAAATGAATATGAATTTTTGAGTTTGAATAGGAAGAATGATATTTTTTGATTGAAATAAGAACAATGTGTGCTCAATAAATATGATTAAGCAAAGAGATTACTAGAGAAAGCAAGTAACAACCTAAGCTAGACATCCTAGTAGGAATACGCCAAAATAGTATTTAGCTGCTAAGGATGTAGAAACAAGTGACTGAATATTTGAATTACCAACAGTCCTAACTGTTGGAGATATGCTTAAAGCTTATATGTTAGAGTTCATAGGAACATGAGATCAACGTATAGTTCTAATTGATGACAGGCATGACAATCATTATCATAGTGATATCATTATAATACTGTATGAGGCGTTATACGACAAAAAGAGTCATTCGCACTTACATTGAAATGAAGAGGGCTTAAAAATGGTTAAAGGCCAGAATAAATTAAAGATACTATTAGTGAGTGAAATGAATATGTAATATAAATTGAGTGGCTTATGAAAGGTGAATGAATTTGATGGATCAAAATCGAGGTTATGGAATATAGTGAAATAGATATAAGAGTGGAGTGTATTAATATTAAAGAGATGGGAATTATTAAAGGAAAGATGAATTGTTTCTAAGAGTACCACCTTGGTAAGGTGTGCTCAAATTAGGAAAAAGGATAAACTGAACTCGAATTGTAGTGGTCCCCATGAAGTTATTGAGAGAATAGGACCAGTAACTTATGAGTTGTATTATCAACAAAGATGCCTCAGATTCATAATGTGTGATATGTGAATACGCTAAGAAATAATGATATGATCTGACAAAGATATATTGTCAGCTTGAGAACTGAAAATTTCGAGTAACCTGAATTATATTGAGGAAACAGTTAAGATAGTGTGATATCTAAAGAAATAATTAGAAGATTGATTGATTTCATTGACTATGGTCAACTGTAAGAAATTATTCGAGTGATGAAGTTAAATGGGAAACGGAGGAATAATTGAGGAAACAATACCCCTACCTTCATGATCAATCAGAAAAGAATTTCGAGGATGAAATTTATTAAGGGGGAGAAATGCAATATCTCGTTCCAATATTAAGAGTTAGAACCCAAAAGTACGGTATATGAGAGACAAATGAGAGGTTAAGAAAAATGCATTTTTTCATGCTCATGTATATTGTTAGCATACACATATGTGAATTTAAATTTTGCACACATTAAAATGACTGTACATGCAATCATTGACAATTGTCAGGTATAATTAATTATAAATGTGATCATGTGAGTATTGTGAATTAATAGTATTGAGAAATTGATGTGGAGAATTTATGTATTGATTGAGAATTTTTTGGTGAATTGTGGGGAAATTTTCCGAAAACGTTGAGTATTATTGTACTAGGAAAATTGCCACCTAGCAAGTAAATTGATAAATGGAAATAAAAATAAGGGTCAAATGATATTGAAGAATTTTATTAATGACTTTACAATTTGTAAGAAAATGATATTGAAAATTGGGAGACAATTGTAGTAAAAATATTAGAGTTGGTTGGATTAGTTAAATAAGAACTATTTAAAGCCTTAAGAGATGGATGAGTGACAAGTGTCACATGTAAAGTTGATCTTAAAAAGTTTACTACTGTTCTTTTAACTTTGAAAGACAAAGACACTGTTTGTCGTGTCTTAAAAATATCTTCTTCGCGGTTATCTTCTTCGAGCTTGTTCCCTTACACAGAGTTTTCCATTAAATCTTCACCAAAGAAAAACCTTGTTCTCATATGTCCATTTGCTACTCCCAACTTCAGTTTCCTTCTCCTTGCCTTAAGAAAAACTGAAGCTTGCCAACCCTTTAAGTGGTGTACGTAAATTGCATGAAAACTAGGGTTTCTTTAGTTTTTGAAGACATTGGGAATTATATCAAGTAAGTATTGTGTAAATCCTTTAGAGTTGTAGTTTTATGAAACTAAAATGGTGATTTATTTGTCATTGCATGATCATGAAGAAAAATGGATGTTTTTCATGAACACCGAGGATTTAAGAGATGAAAAATTTTTATGTGTGATTTTCAAATAATTGATGGTTATTCTGTTATCAGATAGTGTAGAGTTGATTATTGAGTAGAAATATCAAGGAAAATATGCATAAGAAGAGTGTAGAAATTATGCAAGTGGTAGAGACATATATGCTCTGTTTTCCTGTTTCACTGTGTATATATGTATACATACGTGAATATAGAGATAAGTTAAGATGAAATGAAAGAGTTGATGAAACTGAATGAATTTGGAGTTGGAAAATGGTTGTAAGATGATGATCTAAGATGAGGAAGATCATCCAGACGAACCCTGCTAGTGTTCAAACGATCGCAACCCTGCTATCGTCTTCAGACGATCGCACCCCCGTTATTGTCTTCAGACGATTGCGACTTTGAAGGTTGGAGGCTGACAAACATACTTCAAAATTTTGGCTATATCTTCTTCGTCTGACCTCCAAATGACATGGGACTTGAACCATTGGACTCGTAACACATTGATCTTCATCTCCACTAATAATTATAACCATCTGAAATCATTCGGGAGATATTGATTGATGAATTTGGGACAGAATTAATGAGGAGTTCTGGAAGATGATAACTGGAGCATTTCACAAAACATGCTTCGGTATTTTAGGCATAACATGTTATGTAGTCATCGAAATGAGATGATTTTTAATTTGGATTAAACTAGAGACATAGGGCTACAATGTTTCTGAAGGAGTCGAAATTTATTTCTGTCTTTAGAATTTCATATTTTTTTGAATTAAAGATGAGTACAGGATAATGTTTAAGCTTATGAATAGTCTGAATTATTCTAAATATAACTTTTGGAGTACTGAACCAAATTGAATGATTGTGATGTCATTAGAAACTTAAAACAATGGGGAACACTTTTCTAGAAGAAAATGTTACCAAATTATTTCATTTACTGATCAAAATGATCACATAAAATTAACCCAATGGTCTAGATTTTTGGAAGTGATATAGGACTGAAGTGAGAGTTTGGATAATTGTTTGGTCTTGTAATGCTAGAATAACATTAATGAGTGAATTGTTGGTATTAAAGTACCAAAGACATGTGTATAATGGAGATGAAGTGGTTCATATGATTAAAGTTGTAATTCAAGAAAAGGAGTAAAGTGTATCTAGTAAAAGTGAATGAGAAATGAGTTGTTATGAAAGCAAATGATACTAAAAATGAGAATGTGATAAAATGTGAAATTTGATAATATACTCGGTATTGTCATGAACATGTGTTTTACATATTCCATATACATACGTGTGCATAAATGAATGCTCATAATTGTGCAAAGTTATAAACGTGTGTATGCAATGTGTGCATTACATAATTTTGATGTGCAGGATGAACGCCCGCATTCAAACATTTCCAGACCATGGAAGCTAATGCTAATCTGGAGCGTACTGTGAGTAGGCCTAGATGGTCTTGCTTTATTGTTTGTTTGCTTATATTGTAAATTTTGTGATTATGAATAAGATGTGAATGCGATTGTTCTGATTCTGGACAATGAATGTCCGAGGGGTTTGCTAAATGTGAAGATATCGAAGCGCTACTTGTATGTGAATTTGATGAAATAAGTGATACATGATTTGATTGTTAAACATCCGCATATGAAAGAAAAATAATTCTCAACTTAAATGTTGAATGCCGGACAAAGGTCCGATGACAAGTGAAAGTGAATAATTGATCATATATGATTGACGCATTTCATGACAAGAATGCATGAAAGATAATGGCAATTGTGACCGAAATGGCCACCGAAAAAGAGCTTAAAGCTCAGACTGTGAAAAGAGTCTAAGTGATTAGGAGCCAAAGGCTCACTATGTAAAATGAGTCCGGTATCTCCAACGGATACGAGACAGTTATTAATAAGCTCAATATTAACAATGGATACGGGACAGTTATAGGCACTCGGTCACAACATTAACAAATTGAAAGTGAGTCTCATAAGCATTGATATGCATGCGATATGTATGATTTAAGTTTTGAATCATTTCTGAGTCTGAAATATGTCTGAAATGAATGTGATTTTATGAATTGTATGTGTTATGTGATTGAGTGAGCCATCGATAATGGTCACTCTCTGAGTTCGCAAAACTCACCCAAAATTTTTAATTATTTTTAGGCTTTGAAGAGTACCCCGTTAAGCTAACGGGAGTACAGACACTGCATTCAAGTAACAGATAGAGGTTGGGATCAGTTCGCATCTATATTTGTACTTTCTTGTTTTTGTATCAATTTGTATATTTTGAAATTTCTGTACAATGTGAATCTGAATATTTCAGTATGTAATAGCTTTTGAAATTAGAAATGTTGGCCAATGAGATTGATCAAAGTGTAATAATAATCCTTGTGTTTTCGAGGTTTATGTAATAGAAAGTATGTGCCTGAAATTGAATATTGATTTCCATGTACACGTGTGATATTTTTGAAAAATTTGTACCGAGTTTTGAGTGTTTGTCTGTTCTAGCATGTCACCCTTGCGGGATGCGTTATCAAACATCACTTAGGATGTCAGGTACGTGTCTTGCAACAGTGGGGTGCTATAGTGACAAAAAAGTAGATTATGTTGAGAGCCTTTCCATTTTCCTTGAAGGATGCAATAAAAGACTGGCTTTTTAATCTGCTTGTTGGGAGTGTTAGCATATGAATTGAAATAAAGAGACTATTTTTGGGAAAATGCTTTCTAGTATTGAAGACAACTGGTATACAGAAAGAAATATGCATGATAAAGCAGCACGTCGAAGAATCCCTTTATAAGTATTAGGAGCCCTTTAAGAAGTTATGTGTCAGTTGCCTTCACCACAATATCACAGAACAACTCTTCATCCATTACTTATATGAAGGATTATTGACTATGAATAGGAGTTTAGTAGGTGTAGTGAGTGGTGAGGAACTATGTGGAAAGACTCCATAGAGGCAAAAATTTTAATTGAGTGTATGACAACCAATACTTAACAATTAAGAACTCGCAATAATTTTCGTTGCGTAAATAAGTTAAACAATTCATCTATAAAACATCATGTGAATGAAATAACATCCTTTATTAGGCAAATTGTTGTAGTGAAAAGACAAGTAAATGCCTGTGGTATATGTGCAAATGTGAACCATCCAACAAATGTGTGTCCAACTTTGCGAAAGGGAAGCATGGAGTATGACAATGCTTCAAGCGGAAATTTTGCCCAACAATATAACTCATATTCCCAATCCTATAACCCAGGTTGGAAAGAAAACTCGAACCTAAGTTATAAAGGGGATAGGTAGCAAAACTAATTCCTAAATAGGTCACAGGGTGCATAGTAATTTCCTCTAAGACCATAAGCACCCTCCTTTACCTAAGGTACATTATTGGAAGATATAGTTAAGTCTCTTGCAACTAACACTTTTCAATTCCAACAGGATGTGCAGTAGTTTCAGCAAGAGACCAAATCTAAACTTTAGTAGACAATTTCTAGCATTCAAAACTTAGAGAACTAGGCAAGCCAGATGGTAGTGACTGTCAACCATTTAGAAGCCCAAAGAGGAGGAAAATTGCCATCATAACATAAAATTAGAATGAAGAACGTTAGTGTAATCACTTTAAGGAGTGGTAGAAAGCTTGAGGATCTTGAAAGGATTACACAAAGGATGGCTAGTGAATAAGAAATTGAGAAGAAGCTTGAAGAATAAAGGGATATATCATCTAACTTATAGGTAAATGCTAAATCTTGAATTGCTATTAAGACTAATCCTCCATCTTTCCTAGCAGTTTAGGAAAGTCAAATCAGGATGATAAGGATAAGGAGATCTGGGAGACCTTTTGGAATGTTGAGGTGAATGTACCACTATTAGATGCGATCAAACAAGTGTTGAGGTATGCAAAATTCTTTAGGGAATTATATACCAACAAGCAAAAGTTAAGAGGTAATGAAATGATTAGGATGGCTAAAACTGTTTCAGAAGTCTTTAAAAAGAAAATACCTTTTTATGTAAGGACCCAGACATGGTTATTATTCCTTGTAAAATTGGTAACCCTAAGATTAAATAGGCCATGTTAGAAATAGGAGCATCAATTAATGTCATGCCTCGTTCCATGTATGCTTCTTTAGATTTATGCCCATTAAAAGAAACTAGTGTTATCATATAATTAGTTGATCGCACTAATGCTTATCAAAATGGGGTGATTGAGGATGTGCTTGTGTAGGTGAATGAACTAATATTTCCTATTGATTTTTATATGATTGATATGAATGATGAGACTTCCTATAATCCAATACATATCTTACTAAAGAGACCATTTCTATTATGATCCAAACTAAGATAGATGTTCGTGAGGGTATCTTTACGATGGAGTTTGATGGGGGATTGACTCATTTCAATATTTTTGATGTTAATAAGCACTTATAAAATGACCATTGTATTTTTGCAATTAATGTGATTGAACCTTTAGTACAGGAAGATTGTTAATGGAAGTGGACAAATAAACTAGAAGCATTTTCAACTAAAAAGAAGACCAAAGCTTTTAATGTCTCGAGAAAAAGTTTTAGCATTAATCAACAGGTGCTTCTTTATTGTAACTAGATATAAACTATTTTTATATAAATTATGTCCTATAGTGTAGTAGTAATTAAGAGTTTAAAAGACATTGAATGTAAGTGGTCATCGACTCAAGGCTTATCTTGAAGAAGGTCAAGTGGAAAGTGTAGAAGTTGTGATCCTTGGGGATCAAAATTTTGTCACATGGCAAGAAAAACATAGAGTTGAGCCAATGACAATAAACAAAGGCATTACTTGGGAGGTAACCCAAGGGAAGTTTGTTCTTTTTTCTTTACATTTTTGCAATTGCATTTTTTAACAAATCCTCTATTTCCTACATTTAATGTTACATTGGGGACAATGTAAGTTTTAAGTGAGAGGGTGAGGAACTTGTTTTTTATATTTGTTTTAAACTCTTTTTGTGTGTTTTCAAGTTCTTTTTGTGCAAAAAAATGTTTTCTCTTTTTCTATTGCTTATAAGACTACCTATTCATAATTAGAGAGTTGAATTAACTAGAAAAATTCAAGGCAACTTGGGCATGTTTTTTACACTTGTGATTGGTTAATGTACATCATCTTTAGAAGAGTAGTGACTAGTGGGTTGAGCCTTTTAAGACTGACACATTCATATCAGTCTCATTGTTTTTGTTCATGTGTGACTTTCATGGAATTTGCATCCTGACTTTACTTTGATTTTCTATTCGAGACCACATTTCTATCAGATGCATTAACATGAAAACGATATAGGCATTCTTTGTTTTACAAGCTACATTGACCAAATAGTATATTTATTAATATGATTTTTCGTTTTGTTAAGCCCCCTTGAGCTTTATTATCCTTTTCTTTTTGTGCTAACCACATTACAAGCCTTTAACCTAACCAAATATCTTACCCAAGCCTTAAAGCTAGTGGAGCATTTGTGATTGTTGATGTTTATGGATGCACAAGAGTATAAGTGTGGGGGTGTGCATATATACAGTTAACTACAATTAATGGAATGTGATTCTATCTTTTATCAATGAATTCCATTGTTGATGTAGTTTCTTTCAATTTTTGTGTTAAAAATATATATAAATAAAAATTAAAGAAAAAAGAGAATAAAAGAAAGAAGTTATCAAGGAGGAAAGTCATTTATTTTGCAAAGTAATTTATTTGTTTTGAAAAAAAGAAAGAAGAAATGAATTAATAAATGAAAAAGTTTACATCCTCAACAGAGGTTCATGGGATAACCCTCAAAACAAAGTAACACAATTGTTAGGGGGAGACATGGATTCATGCATCATATGCACAAAAAAGCAGCGGAAATGTTGGAATCTAAATTTTGACTCTATGACATCCCAAAAAGCCAGAATCTCACATGCATGCATAAACAGATTATATAAACATGATATAACAGTACATGTACCTTTTGATTCTCCTCCTTTCTTGGTTCTTCTCCTTGTTTAGATTGTTGCAAACACCAAAACCTTCCTTGATCTCTCAAGAACATGAAAAGATGAAGAAGAAGCGGTGTGTAAGGTTAGTTAGAACACCAAATTTGATGAGTTCAAGTAGATGCTCAAATGGAGAGATAGATCAAGAATATCTTGCATGCAATTAGATTCATGCAACAATTGCATAAATTAGATGAAGAAGACTCAAGACCACTTCTCTGTCACTCTAGAACACTTTTAGACCCCTTATCCTCTCACTTGGAGTGTGTTTTTTGACTGAAGGACCTTGTGTACATAAGTGCTTCACTTATGTATCATCTGTCGTTCCTTCGGTCACGATTGTGGCCTATGAGCCACGATCGTGGCCTACTTAATTGACAGCTTTGCCTTTGATCACAATCGTGGCCTACTTAAAAATCAGCCATACACACTTTGTTTTTCATTCGATCTTTTATGCGTGTGACCCTTAGGTTCCTGATTACTTTGGGCACTTGAATTCAATCTTAATTCAAGCAATTCATGAAGGGTTTCATGATGTCAATTTACTGGAATATAAGTATATTGACACACGAACTCTTCGATAGTTAATTATCTGATCTATGAACCTTTCCATAGACAATTACTGTGCAATTCATCCATTTACCATTATATACCCAACTTGTTTTGAAGTATGGGCTATGTGTCAATTCTTACTAGATTGACTATGTCACATCTAGTCGAAGTGATGTTAGTTCTCATTACTCTATGTTTCATTGAAAACTCTCTTTATGATACAAAACTACTCTGGCCAGAGACTCCTGAGTAATGACCCCGACAAGAGGCCGTGGGTATCAACTCCTTCTATCAGGAGTGGTGAATCCTTTATTAGCTACCTAACTACCTTCGAATACTAATAGTGTACCTAATCACCACCCTATGAGTGACCTCGTCTTGAGGCAACAAGGGATGATGTCAAAGCACATGATCAGTATCCAAGATATCCTTGAGTACCTCAAGTCTAAGGATATTTGCACCATTGCTATGATAAGTTAAATCATTGAAATTTGATAGACCATCCATATGACAATCTCATAGTGGCTCATGCGATGTACTTATTGCTCTTAGTAAGTATCCATATGTCAACTCTAAACATCTCATACTTACAGTTTGTGAGATCCACTGCTTGATCAAATCAAGGAGTACAACATTTGCTAGTCTATCCGGATTAATAATGTCCTATCTTATTAATCCTATGACTAGGGATAATTTAGATACTAACATAGTTGCGCATGATAGGAATCTCATTATCATGATCTCATCATAATTTCCTTCATGCTATATTTTGTATTAGAGACTTCATTAATTCGATTTAATATCGATATAAATTCATAAATAAATGAACATCAAATTAATGAAAAATTGCCTTTTGCTTTATTAATCAAAATAAAGTTTGTACAAAAGTGATAAAGGTGATTGCCTTTAAAGCAATACTTTAACAACAATGTGTGCATCTAAAACATAAAAGAGAACATCGAGTAAGTAGCACACAACTTAGAGATTCAACGAACATAGTAGAGTGGAACTATAAGCTGATGTAAAATTTCTCATTAAAATAATTTCTCGAGTCCCATTTACAACTTCAATAATAACTGCATCCATGATTTTGCATTTGGATTCAAACTCTCTCACATTCCTTTCTTTCCAGATTGTTTGCACAATTTATATAGTGGGTGATTTAATTATGATGGGAAAAGGGATAAGTTGGTTTGAAGAGTTACTCCTTATAGTTACAATAAATTGTTTATCGTCAATTTTTATGAGTGATTCCTTCTAATTCCTTATGCTTCATGTGGTTTGTGGCGTGAAATCTTGAATCGAAGTTATGAAACAACGTTTTTGCACTCATTATAGCTAACGGTACCCAGTTTGAGTGGATGTTAATTTTTGCACTTGATACTCCATTCAGTGTTTTTCCTACTTTACTAGGTTTAATAACTTTTGAAATACATTATCCAAATGCTTCTCAACTTAACCTTTACCCATATTACAACCCTAGTTGGAAAGCTGCATTACAAGTAAGGAAAAAAAATCAATCTAGGCAATAACCACATAAGCTCAGGTCATTTGACCTATGCTATGTTATCCCTAATGGTTTAACACCATTAGTTTCCACAAATGAATCTATAACACAACAATTACATATTGTATTTAAGATTCCAGCAATGGGTTCATTTACAAACAATCTAATGAGAACAAGAATAACTATTATCCATACATAAATACCCAAATTAATAGATATAGAATAAATTAAACAATTTTTAAAGAGAGAAAGAACAATGATACACAATCATGATATGCTTAAATAGGATCCTCGACATCGATTTCACCTTTAAACCAAAATAGGGAAGCTTAACCCTCTATGGATTTTGAAAGAGTAAGTGCTCTAGCCCTTTATAAAGTCCCAAAATGATACCTCCTCTTTTTGCTGTCAAAATGTTCTATTTATATGAAAAATAAGGTTTCTAGTCATATACATGGTTTGATACACAATCGCGTATCAAACCGTATAAATAAAAAAATATGAAACTTGTGAAGATATTGTGTATCCAACCGTGTAAGCCAAAAATTTATCTTCCGACGAATCAGGATGGTACAAGAAAGAATTTTTATCCAAACAATAATTGGTAATGTATTAACATACAATATATATATGGGTTCAGTTACCCTTGTGAAATAAGAAGGAGATGAATTAGGGTGAGGATTGGATAAGAAATCATAAGAAGAACAACAATTCAACAAAACCTGGGAGATACATGATACATGACCATATAAGTATATACATGGTTATGTATCTCCCAGGTTTTGCTGAATTGTTGTTCTCCTTATGTTTTTTTGGTCAAATCCTCACCCTAATCCATCTCCTTCTTGTTCCACAAGGGTAATTGAGTTTGAACATCAAAATGTTGGCGTAATGAATGTGCTCTTAACTCATTTTAGCTTCTATGCTTCCAAATTGTACCTGAAATCAAATATGAACTAAAATGATTATCTTAAGGATTTCACAACAATAATCACTAAGTGTTAAGAAGTGAATATATATATATAATTAAGTATACATCAAATTCCCGCACACTTAGTTTTTGACCATCCTTAAGCAAATCAACAAAATCGATCACAAACTAAACAGTCATATTTCCTAGGAATAGATAGCCATAAATAAAAAGAAATAACTTTCAAAATCATAACAAGAACTAAACATTAAATTCCTCTACTCATGATTAATCAACAATCATCACCTTTAGAAACTAAGCAATCTAGTAGTAAACTTGAGCAAAGTGTGTAAATAGCGTTGATCCATAAGTACACTCAAACATTGATAATGTGTGTTAAATGCACCACAAAATAACCTAACTTTATACACTAAGATTTATAGCTGCAGTGAGTTGGGATCGTATCTACAGGAATGTATGTGTAATTTTTGCAATGAAAATAATTGATGTTAAAGATAAAAAAGTGGTTTTCATTAGATACAACTGAGGAATTAAAATTTAAACTAACAAAAGCATATTAAAGAAATAAATAAAAAATGATGAAATTGATAAATGTGTTTAGAATCTGGTTCTCATATCAATCTCAACCTACACACAATTTAAAATATTTCATTGTTATAATGTTTTCATACCTCTCTTACAAATATTGGTTATAGATTAACAACAAGTTTCGTTAATCTTGGTTTTCCCTTAGATGGTGTTTAATTAAAACAAGCTCTTTAATTAAACCTAGCTATGGAACAACCTGGAACAAGCTCTCTAGATGTAGTTGGACAGCCACATTATGAATAAGGAAAATAGAGCAATCTAGGTAGTAACCACACGAGTTTGGGTTATTCAACCTATGTTATGTTGTTCCTAATGTTTCACAGTCATTAGTAGCTACAAACGAATCTGAAACACAATGATTACGTATTGTATTGAAGATTCTAGCAATGAGTTTTTATAAAAACAATCCAATGAACTCATTTAGATCATCTTTACAATACCCAAATCAATAGACATAGGATAATAATATCAAAAGAGAGGGATTCAGCATAAAACAATGAAAAGATATGCTTAACCGTGATCCTAGGTGTCAATTTCACTTCCAAACCAGATTGAAGAAGCTTAGCCCTCTATGGGTGTTAAAAGATTAAGTTTTCTGCCCTTCATAAAGTCCCAAGATGATTCTCCTTCTTTTTTCCATCAAAATGTTCTATTTTATATGAAAAATTAGGTTTCTGGGCATATACACGGTTTGATGCACAGTCGTGTATCAAACTGTATAAGTCAGAAAATCTAGAAATTATGAAGATACACTGTTGGGTTATTGTGCATCAAACTATATAAGTTAGAAAATCTAGAAATTGTGAAGATACACTGTTGGATATACGACCCGTGCATCCAACCGTGTAAGCCAAAAATTTATCTTCTGAATACAAACATGACTGTATAAGTAGATACATGGCCTTATATCTCCTGGTTTCTACTGAATTATTATTCTTTTTATGAATTCTTGTCTAATCCTCACCACAATCCATCTCTTTCTTATTCCACAAAGGAAATTAAGTTTGGACATCAAAATGTTAGCTGAAGGAAGGTTTTGTGCTTCAAACTTGTACCTAATACCAAATATAAACTAAAGTGAGTATCTTAAGCATTTCACAACAATAATCACTAAGTGTTATGTAGTAAATGTATAAACAATCAAGCACATATGAAGTTCCTCCACACTTAGCTTTTGATCGTCCTAGGGTATAATAACAAAACCAAAGTCACAAAACAAAACACTTTCATAATTTTCATATTTCCCAAGAATAGATAGCTATAAGTTAAGAGAAATAACTTTTAAAATCATAGCAAGAGCCCAACATCTAATGCTTCTACTCATGATCAATCAACAATCATTTCCTTCAAAAACTGAGCAATCTAGTGGTATACTTAGACAAAAATGTGTTTAAATAAGATAGATCCATGGGTACACTCAAACACCATTCATGATTATGATATTCCACGACTCTGCATATCATTTCATTTCTCCAGCACGAGGGTTCACATGGATCATCATTAATCAAAGCACCTTTTAGGATTTTAATGTGGACAAAGGTTAAGGTGAGATGTATTTGGGTAATTTAGCATAAAAACCATCAAAACTAGTGAAGCAAAAGTAACATTCAATGTAACATTAAGGCAAAAAGTAACATTCATTCAAAATTAGGTACCATTAGCTATGATGAATGTAAAAACTATGTTTCACAGCTCAAATTTAAGTTTTCACACCCAAACAACACAAAGCATAACCAATTAAAAGGGATCACTTATAAAAATTGATGATAACAATACCTTAATTAAAAAATATCATCATTTTATACCATAAAATATCATCACTTTATTCAAAAGTACTCTTTATGAACCAAAAATATCATCACTTTGTATAAAATATACTAACATTTCATACAAAAAAATTTCATTAGTTGTTAAAGGCCAAGAGTTTTACTTTTATGACAATTAAATGTCCCACCTCCATTTAAGTACGAGATAATAGGATGTCATAAAAGAAGGACAAAACAACATTAATTTATAATAAAAAAGTTAATTATAAAATATCCTCTTTACAAAATGTTTAGAGAAAAGGCTAAGTGGTTGACTTCCAAGTTGTATGATGACCAATTTCTATCTTAACAAATATTGATTCATGATTTATATCTAGAGATAAACTCTCAGCTTCATCACTAATGAAAATGAATGAAAAATTTTGTTTTCTATGATCCTTACTCTCATAAGTCCGCAAATTTATCAACCAAATGGTCTTCACACTACTTTCACAATTTACATACATGCTCTACATCAACAATAACAATATTTGATAAAGGAGCCAAAATTTCTTGCATTCCTTTCAAGGAAATTAGAAGAAGAGGAAAAGATATTAGATTCTCATATAAACAAATTTCATTATAAATATCCCTAAACTATAACACAAAATCTTATAAATAATGAAATATATGATTACCTTATGTAAAACCATATTTTACATGTCTAAGGCACCATAATGAAAAAAAACTAATGTCAACATTACTTGACATCCACGTATCACAAAATAGATATTAATTTTTCATCCAAACGCTGCTCGAGATTTTTTAAGATGCTAAATAAAGCTTGGGAAGAACTTTAAAATTTTTATTTCTTGAGTTTTTAAGGAAAAAAGTGAAAAAATGGCTTGAGACACAATCATGTTTTCAGGCGTGTGCTCGATGGAGCTACTTATTTAAAGAACATGCCCTGAGACACATTCGTATTCCTAAGTCATGTTCTTCACTTTTTCTCAAAAAATAAAAAAATAGATCTCTTTTTGAGCTTCAGGTAGAATCTTGAATCATGATAATTGAAGTTTGGATTAAAAAGTTATGCCAAATTTAAAAAGTATTATTGAAATTTTCTATAACATTTCTCAACCTGTCTAGGTTCTAGTTATTCCATAAAGTCCTTAATTGATCATTTAAGCTATAATAACATATGAAACTTTGTGTATTTTTAGTAAACTTGATTTGATGTGCATATAATGTACATGTAATTCACCGTGTATTTTTCAATATTTCCATACAAATTATTTTGTTTAATTAGTTTTATATTATATTTTAAGAAATTGTGAGTTGCTTAAGGAATGAAGTTAGCAGAGGATTAGAGGAGTTACAAGGCAATAATGAAGAAACTGGAATCTTAATTGAACATGATCATATTGCTTAATTGTGTTTCTCTCATAAAATTTGGTATTAAAGACACAATATGCTACATGTGCAAAGAAGACCATGTCATATGGCAGAAAATAATAAGAAGGAACACAACCGAAGACATAATTGTTTTATAGACCTTATTTCTCTTTAGAAAAGCAAATGTGTTAATATAAAGAACATTTTTTTTAAATTTTTTTTTTGAATATATTAAGCTTTAAAGGCGAATAAAATATGTCATAACTTACAAATGAACTTCACATCTTAATCTAGTGAAGATCACCTCATCTGGATTGCTGACAAAAATGTCTAGAGTTAAACAAATTCCGGTAGCATATAAATAACCGTAAAACATAGCTCACCTTGTCTCATTTGCCATGGCTATATATGTCCCACCATATACGTCGTTAGCAACTCAACTTGCATGTAAATAATATAAAACGTAACTGGGTTGTTTATCATTTCACCATATAATCCACAGAACTCAACTTGAGTTAGTTACAAAACTCAACTGAATAACTGATTCTTTAAAGATCAAGAAACAAGAACAAAGAACCAGTTATCAAGAAGCAGTTGAAGATGAAGACTATAAATAAAGGTCGGAGTCGAAGAATGCAGAAGCTTAGCAATTTGAGAAGTTAGAGATTTTCGAGAGAAAAAGCTAGAAGTCTTACTGTGCGAAAATTAGAGCGATCATTATCTGTAACAAAAGCTCAAAAACTCTTTCAGTTGAAAGAAGAAAAGCAGATAGCCTGAAGAGGCTAAGTGTGAAAAGAATACTTGTTGTAAGAGACCTGAAGAGGCTCGAAGAAAAGAATACTTGTATCTTTGCAAAGCATAGTGAAATCTCAGAAAGGATTCTGAGGACTGGACGTAACCCACGGTTTGGGGTGAACCAGTATAAATTTGCCGTGTCAACTCTCTCTCAACTCTCAACTATTAATCTTACTGTTTCATACAAGCGTTTAGAAAATAAATTGCAATATTTCATAATACTGATTTTCAATAGTTTTGAGAAAAAGCAAAATTTACAAGAAGTTTTCAAAAGGGGATCATTGAAAAAGAATACACAATTCAACTCCCCCTTCTTGTGCATTTTGTATATCGAACATTAAGTCTATACTAACGTGTGATTTACTTCAGATGTCGCCTCCGAACCGGCGTCAGGAAGCTACCCCACCATGGGTCTCCTCATGGTGGAGAGCTTACCTCCATCTTCATGCTCTTTCAAATCTCCTGAAGTTCCCCCTGGATTCAGCTGAAAGTCTCATCTCAAAACGCTTCCTAAGCTACTGTTCTATTTATCTAATTAATTTCTGGTCCACCCCCACTGTTCATTGTCTTTAAAACCTACGGACCTCTTTAAAAGTCTGCTGAAACTCATACCAGCCAATGATTGCATTTTTCTGCTGCGTGGTTTCTTCATCTGCTGCTGTGTCGTTTGGCTCCTTAGCTATGCTGTGTGTCGTCGTTCCTTCGTCCAAGCTACTGGCGCATTTTGCTTTTCTTCTCCTGCTGTCTTTAAAACCTATGGACCTCTTCAAAACGTCTGCGTTAAATGCAGACGTTTACGCACAACATCTATGTGCAATTCATCCTAGCCAATGACTGCGTTTTGTTGTTATGTTGCTTCTTCATCTGCTGCTACGTTGTTTGAATCTTTGGCTATGTCGTGCGTCATCGTTCCTTCGTCCAAGCTGCTAACACGTTTTACTCTTCTTCTTCTACTGCTGTGTTGTCATTTCCTCTCCATGCTTCCACCCTGTTGCATGCGTATTCTTCTTTTGCTTCGGTCATTTTGGTCTCAATTTACTGCCATTTTGCTTGCGTGAAATATACGTTACTTGCATGGCATGCACAGTGCAGATTTTCTACTTCTTTATGTTTTATTTTTCTTGTTTTCTTCTTGTCTTTTAATTTTCTTCTTCTTACTCCATAAAGACACAAGTGAGTATTAATCTTTGAAAAATGACTTAAATATCATGCTTTTGACTCACATTAACTTCTTTGCTTTCGAATTGTGCCTAAAATCACATATGAGTCAAAGTGAGTATGATCGCGGCTTTGTCGTTCGATTAAGAAATCGACCTTCGAAATCGGTCAAAATAAAATTTTTCCAAGATTGCAGCAAGCTGAACCTCGAGTCGTCTCTCTCGATGGAATCACTTGAGAATTAATCCTAAGGCTAGCCTAAGTTGAATTATGCAATAAAAGCAATTTTAAAAAGGGGGGTTTTGCTTGATTGATTAAAATTAAGAAAATAAAAGTATAAAAGAATATTTTTTTGGATTTTGGGAAATTAAACAATTGGAAATACTAAGATTGAAAACAAATTACTAAAGCTCTCTTGAAAATGC
>JAOTBA010000003.1:15816960-15828642 GCA_025629845.1 Erythroxylum squamatum | reverse complement strand
CCCCTCTTTGGGAAGAAAACAACACTTCTTTCTTCCCATTTTACCCTTAATGACTTACAAAAGTCCACCTTGCCCTTCCTTTAATGCCTTATGTTTTCTAGACTTATGTGGCGTGCCAAAATTGCTCTCACACTCTCTTAGTACTTTAATACTTCAACTAACTCATGTCATAAAGTCGTACTCACATAACATGCTAATCAATTCCAACATGACAAGTCTAGCAAGTCCCCAAAATACATCTAGTCCTGCTTATAGTAAAAAAAAAATTCAGGGCCAACATATAGGCTGGAAACTCGTGATGTAGCTCCCGTGAGGCTTATCAGTAAAAAATTCCGTGAGCCTAGGAGTCACAGCAAGATCTTTACGTTCTTAATTCACAGGTGTAAACAATGCCACATGCCATGGTATTGAAATCAATTGTAGGTGATTAATTTAAACATAAATACTTCAACTTCAATGTGATTAATTTGAACTTTGTATTGATATAAGAATTTCATATGTTTAATAAACATGACAGTTCTTTACATAATAAACCCTTAGGAAGATATGTAGGCTAGAAACCGGTGGTGAAGCTCCCGTGAGGCGTATCGGTGAAAAATTCCTCGAGTCTAGGAGCCACAACGGGAACTTGCTTTCTTGATTCACAGGTGTAAACAATGCCTCGCACCATAGTATTGAAATCAATTGTAGGTGATTAATTCAAACATAAATACTTCATAGGTTTAATAAACATGACAATTCTTTGCATAATAGGCACCTAAGACATTATATAAGCTGGAAACAAGTGATGTAGCTCCCATGAGGCTTATCAGTGAAAAATTCCATGAGCCTAGGAGCCACGACAAGAACTTGCTTTCTTGATTCACAGGTGTAAACAATGCCACATACCGTAGTATTGAAATCAATTGTAGGTGATTAACTCAAACATAAATACTTCAACTTCAATGTGATTAATTCGAACTTTGTATTAAAGTAAGAATTTTGTAAGTTTAGTAGACATGACAATTCTTTACATCATAAACCCTTAGGACGGTATATAGGCTAGAAACCTGTGGTGTAGCTCACGTGAGGCTTATCGGTGAAAAAATCCACAAGCCTAGGAGTAACAATAAGAACTTGCTTTCATGATTCATAGGTATAAACAATGCCACGTACCATAGTATTGAAATCAATTGTAGGTGATTAATTTAAACATAAATACACCAACTTCAACGTAATTAATTCAAACTTAATATTAACATACGAATTTCATAGGCTTAATAGACATGACAGTTCTTTGCATAATAAACCGCTAGGATGATATATAGGCTGGAAACCCGTGACGCAGCTCCCGTGAGGCTTATCGGTTAAAAATTGCATGAGCCTAGGAGTCACAGCAAGAACTTGCTTTCTTGATTCACAGGTGTAAACAATGCCATGTACCATCGTATTGAAATCAATAGTAGATGACTAATTCAAACATAAATACTTCAACTTCAATGTGATAATTCAAACTTAGTATTGACACAAGAATTTCATAAGTTTAATAGACATGATAGTTCTTTACATGATTAGGACGGTATATAAGGTAGAAACCCATGACGTAGCTCCCGTGAGGCTTCTTGGTGAAACATTTCATAAGCCTAGGAGTCACAGTGAGAACTTGCTTTCTTAATTCACATGTGTAAACAATGCCATATACTATAGTATTGAAATCAATTGTTGGTGATAATTCAAACATAAATACTTCAACGTCAATGTAATTAATTCAAACTTAATATTAACACAAAAATTTCATAGGTTTAATTGACATGACAGTTCTTTGCATAATAAACCCTTAGGGTGATATATAGGCTGGAAACCCGTGATGTAGCTCCCGTGAGGCTTATCAGTGAAAAATTCCATGAGCCTAGGAGTCACAGCAAGAACTTTACTTTCTTAATTCACAGGTGTAAATAATGCCACGTGCTATGGTATTGAAATCAATTGTAGGTAATTAATTTAAACATAAATACTTCAACTTCAATATGATTAATTTAAACTCAGTATTAATATAAGAATTTCATAAGTTTAATAAACATGACAGTTGTTTACATAATAAACCCTTAGGACGATATGTAGGCTAGAAACCCGTGATGTAGCTCCTGTGAGGCTTATCGGTGAAAAATTCCTCGAGCCTAGGAGTCACAGTTAGAACTTGCTTTCTTGATTCACAGGTGTAAACAATGCCTCGTATCATAGTATTGAAATCAATTGTAGGTGATTAATTTAAACATAAGTACTTCAACTTCAATGTGATTAATTCAAACTTAGTATTAACTTAAGAATTTCATAGGTTTAATAGACATGATAGTTCTTTGCATAATTAACCCCTAGGATACATTCCTTGATGGTTTGAGAAATATGTATTTTTTCACTTACAATTTTTGAAATGATCGAATTATAAGATTAAAGTGTTCAAATGACATTATTCTATTTAATATGATAATTTCTTTTGTGTAGGCCTTAAGAAAATTCAATAGAGAACAAGTTCGTATGTGATCTTGCAAAAGGACCTTTGCGAACTGTTAAATCATATTCGGTGTATTTGGTTAATAGTTACATATCATATAGAATATCATGGTCATAACATGGAAACAGTAAATAGTGGAGTTTGAATACAGGAAAAATTGATGGATTACTATGGTAAAATTATTTAAATACTTGAAATTGAGTACCCGGCATTGTCAATAAAATGGAGTGTGATATTTAAGTGTGAATGGTTTGATCCAACTCCTAATGTTGGTACAAAAGCGCATAGCCGATACAATCTAGTTTAAATCAACCAGCGAAGAAGACTTAGACAATTTAAACCTTTCATGTTAGCGATGCAAGCGATCCAGGTGTGTTATGTCACTTTTCCCAACTTGTGACGAGATAAGTCAGATTGGTTGGTTGTTTGCTAAGTTAAACCCAAAGGTGTTTTTAAATCACATGGAAAAGGAAAATTGAGATTTAAAAGTGAAGTGTTTTAGGAAGATGTTTATGAAATAAATGCATCTTTTACATATGACGAAAACCTTTGAACGATCCAAATAATGAATATGTTGAAATTTCATCTGGAGAGCATAAGGAGGGTGAGAGATATGAAGAGGAGCTTGAGTTTGATTCTAATTCTTCAGAAAAAGATGATGATGATGATTTTGATTTACAATTAAGTGCTGATACCGATTAATTTGTGTTTGTAATAGAATATTATATTCAATAAATCAATTATTGAATAAATAATATTTGTTATATATTGAATTGAATAATATGAATTTCAGGTTAAAATATGCAACCAAAGAGAAAACAGGATATGATGCGACTAAGGTTTAGACCACGAATTGAAGCCAATTACTTTCCAGGTGAAGCATCACATTCTACAGCTACAATAGAATCAGATGTTGTACCTCTAGCTACTACACTTGCAGATAAGGCATCATCCATCATCCCTATATTGACAAAGATATTAGGGGTAAACAATGCAAATGAAGGAGGCGGCCTCTAGCCTAGAGCTGAGGGAGTTGATGGAAGAAATTACATCACAATTGTCAACAATCTATAAGTGAAAATATATGAAACACCATATGTTTATAATTAAGTTATAGGTTTAAATTTAAAATTGATATAAATTTGTATTTATATTAGGTTGATTTCGCCTGGACCATGCTCAAGAAACATGACATCCAAATTCAAGGAGAAGAATGATCTTGAGTGTTATATATAGAAGAATATCTCTCAGGTGATATATGGAAGCATATCTTGAGGGTTATATATGGAAGAAACATGACATCCAAATTCAAGGAGAAGATTGATCTTGAGGGTTTTATTATCAGGAGTTTGAGGTGCAAAAATTATTTTTTGTATTTTTTCCAATTAATTGTTATACATTAATTAGATAAATATTGTAGTTTATAAGTACTTATCGTATGTTTTCCCTTTTTCAAAAAGATTTTTTTTGGGATATACAATTTGACGTAGTTATTTATAAAGTATGGATGAGACAAGCTTGTACACATTATAGAGAGTTTATTGGTGCGATACATAAGACTGGTGTACGACGTCCTTAAATTTTTGAAGAAATATGGAGTCGTTAGCAGTAGTATTGGACATCACCCGAGATAATGTCCATTTTAGAGCATAATTCTACTAACAAATGTGGAGGACCAGGGGGAGAGAGTCTTCTCGTATACATTAGAAGATCTGTTACCCACCACGAGCATGTAGAGAAACTTGTAAGTATCTACACTTTACACTTATATTCTAATTTTTTTACTTTGATGTATTTCAATTTAATTTGATGTGTGAATTTTTCAATGAAAATATATGTATTATGGAGAATGATAATGTTATAAATGTCTGGTGCCATATATGGTTGTGTTGTTGAGTTAGTCTCTTTGTTCCACAGGGTTAAATATCATAAAAATAGAGGAAATTCTATCGAAATTTTTGTAAATTATAGTTCACTTATAACATTTTATTCTGATTCAGGAAAAGTTTATGGGTAGAAAGCCTACAACCCATCAGCTCTTTTTGCACACGAAGAAAGCACTCAACTATAGTCTTAACAGTCTGAAGATGTTGATGAGAGTATCTTCATACAGTGGGTGGTAGGGACCATTATGGAAAGATATTCAGCTTAGGTTTATTTACAAACACATGTTATTCGCAATCCTTCGCATCCAATACAACAACATCTAGTAGGTGGTCCGCATCTAATGAAGTCCATGAGCTTCGGAGCATAATACAGGCACTGGCAACTCAATTACAACAGTCGATGGAGTACATAACCTAGCTCTGTAATGAGATGAATGAGTTGAAGGGGAAGGGTAGCACCTCATCACAACATTTAGAGCATCCGCATTCACCAAATGATTAGCGTAGTTGTAGTCATTTTGTATGAAATAAATACTTATTGTTGTAGAAAATAATTTTTATTATCAATTAAGATAATTTTTACTTTATATCATCAATCAACTTTCTATTTTAACAAATTAAATGTAGAAAAAATCAAAATATTATCAACAGTTAACTGATAACTATATAAATTATACATCAATCATAAGATTATCAAATAAAATTAAATGCAGAGAAAATTGAAAAAAACAGTATCAATAAATTTATCGATGGAAAACCAAAAAATGTAAGTAAAATGCAGTGAATTTATCAACAAATTACTAAGTTCCATCGATAAAGTTAGTTGTGAATTAACCGACGGAGAAGCCTTGTCTGTCGCTAAATTTACCCATTGAAACAAACATTCTGTCACTAAATTTTCCGACAACAAAAAATTACCGTCGCTAAATATAGCAATGGAACACAAAATATCCGTCAGTAAATTAGCGATGGAAAATATGTACTCTGTCGCCAATTATTACTTACGGTCATTTCTCCAATGACTTATTCCATCAGTAAATTATATCATTGACTCAGCTTATTGATGGAAAACCTTCCCATTCCATTGGTAAATTCCGTCGCTAAACCCCATTTTCTTGTAGTGTTCTTAAAATAGATTAATTTAACTGTGCTCTAGTTCCATTAACAACCTGTTGTACTCACACATTGACTTAAAATCCGAATTACAAACCTTTGCAATTCTGGAACACCACTTCCGAATTGATTCCACCAAGAAACTGTAAGTCATAAGATAACAAAAGCAGCGTTATAAACAAAATAAAGTGATAATTAATTTTCAAAAAATATGAAAAAGGAACAGTTAAAACTGGAGTAAGTTTTGCTCTTTGTCGAATAGCAATCGACAATCCAACATCTCCAGAAGATTGGTTATAAAACTCAATTTGCGAGCTTAAGAGATCTTGCATCATTTCATGGCCAACAATTGTTGTAATAGTGAATAACATTCCTCTACTAACTTCAACTTTTTTTATGAAATCAGGAAATATACAGTAGGATTCAAAAACACCCAGCTGTAAACAACGGAGAAGAAAGTTGTCTTTCCCATCTCTCATTGATGATTGCAAGATACGGTGTATACAAAGAAGACATATGTTTCATATTGGCCTTGATTGCTTCCTTCACCCTTTCTATGGCATCCAAACATAACCCATTATTGACTTTTCTTTGCTACTAGCCAATCGAGGCACCCTCACCAAAGGCTCACAAACTCGAATAACAAATTGACATTGAGACCAAAATTTTCTATCTTCCAGTATAATGCTAGAAACCTCCAATCTAGCATTAGCCCTAACATGTTGAGATGCAATCACTTATCACTTGTAAACATTTGTCTTAACTCTTTCTTCATCGAAACAAAAGACTAAAGTGATAAGAAATTTATTGCAAATCTAGTCACACCAGGACAACACAAATTTCTATCATTGGTAAATTCCTTTCTCATTAAATTCAACACCCATGCAAGATTATTGATGAACTTGGTCACCTTTTTACCTTTCTGTATAGTCTCATCAATAATAGGAAAATATCTAAGATCTGTTATATTCGCCAGCATTAGGTCAATGCATTGTGTAGCACAAGGAGTCCAAGAAAAGAATTATACCTATTTTGTAACATTTTTCCTGTCGTATAAGCATAATCATTGTTAGTAATGAATTGAACAATATTTTCTGGCCACGCTTCATTCATAACTTCATCAAATATCTCAAATAAAGTATCAGTGTTTTTAATAAGGCCAGATGGATCAATAGACTTCAAAAACATTTAGCCATTTGCATAATAAACTAAAAAATTAATAATATGCTCTTGTCTCCTATTTGTTCAATCATTACATATAATTGAACACCCAAAAGTAGCCCAATTCACTTTTCTTTCAGCTAAATAAATTTTAATTTCAATAACTGAGCAACTCAAAAGTTTACCTATTAAGTCATCAATCGAAGGAGCTTTGTATCTTGGACCATAAAACATTATTGCATTTACCATAGGTTAATAATAATAGGATTGAGAAGCATTAAATGATGAACATGTATCATACCACCATCTAGCTACTGCCATATCGACATTATGAGCCACATTTATTGATTGCATTGCACTACGAATTAAAGGTTGGGATCTAGGAGTTGTTCGTAGTGCAAAAAAAACTACTCACTTGCCTTCTTCTTTTCCTCACATCAGGTCCAGGTTTAACATTCACTTCTTCCTAGGCTTGGGATTGAACACTACCACTACCACTACCACTACCACTACCACCTTCAACATTTCCACAATCACCATGAAAAGAAGCAAACTATCGCCCACAACCAATTTCAAAATTCAACTTTTCCCATCTATCTTTCTCATATTGATATTCTTCAAACAATGTTTTCATTTTTCACTTCACATTATGACTTACTTTTTTACAGGGTTCTACAATCCTTTAACCCTAGCTAAACGCTTCTTCAATCGGGTGACTCCTCCACCTTTCAAATGTTTGTTACAAAATAAGCAAATTGTATGGTTCTTCATACCCAAGACCAATGCAGTATAAGCCCAAGCTGAATCATTGTATCTTCCTAAAGTAGATTGATCAGGAGTACTTGAACTTTCTTCCATTAATCTGTAATAATAAATGAAGAAATATACCAAAATCATACACAATTCAATTTCATCCACAATAATCCAATTTTATCTAACACAAATCATCAATAAGTTAGAAACCAACAATTCGAGTTTACAACATACATAATTACACAATACGCAAGTTCATCATATGTATATAACTTATTTTGTATGATCACCTCCTTAGATGAACATTTATAAATATATATATTACTAGCTAAGGTAAGACTTGGTTTCTTGATAATGAGAGCATATGTTTGTGGAATTTAATTGGACAAATATTTATGGGCATAGAAGATACATTCATGTGTATGAAAGTGAAACTTGTAGCTAATAAATAAACCACACACTTGCTAGTAGGACTTTACAAGTTGTAAAAGGAAATTAGTTCTGTCACATATGATTGAAGTAACAACATATATTAACTTATGATTAAGCTACATGTATGGTTGGTTGAATGTTAAGCTTCACCATATTGGACTACATTTGAACTTATTTTTTAGAAGTAAGCTTCATGCATAACTTAAAATAATTTAACTAGTGTTCCATGACATACAATTCAATGAAGAAATACTTATCAATTTCTCATGACAATGAATTCTTGTGACAATGAAAGAATTGATAGATGCATGAATTCAATTGATAGCATTAAATTCTGCCTAATCCACAAGCCTATGGCATTGACTCAATCACTTTATTGACATCTTATAAAAGCTCAAGTTTGGTATCAACAATCAGAAGAAGAAAAAAAGATGGAGCTTGACTATATTCTAAGGTATTGAATTTATTTAGATTTGATTTTGGAAATTAAAAAAGAAGTTGAGATATCTTGTATAATGTATACAAGTAACAAGGAGTTTAGTTTATTAAAAGATAGTGTGTAAATTGTAAGATATCCTTTTCTAGAAGTGAAAGAATGCAACAATTATTTTATATAATTTACAATAGTCCTCCCAGGAAAAGACAAATTGAATGTCAAAACTTCAAACACTTCTTCAAGCAATGCTTTAAATTTAATATTTGAAAATGAGGAAAATTATTATCAATTCTTTATCTTTGTTCTTTATTAAAGAAAATGGAGGAAAGTTTAGTTAAGTTTCATTAACATAAAAAGAAGAAGAAATTATTAAAGTGTATTCATTTTAATTATATAAATTTCTAATACATGGATCGGAAAGAGTCATATTCATAATTACTCTTGCAATGCCTAAAAGTTATGTTTCTTTTGTACGGTGATAGTTTGTGATTACTTACAAATGCAAATGATATGGTATGCTTAAAATTAAAAATCTCAATTCATGCATAGTCGAATGAACCAAATCATCAACTCTATTCAAAATATCAAATTCCAAATTTCTAACCCAACACAAATCACAAATTCATACAATTTTTTTCCAACGTCCAACTTCCAACTTCCAACTTCCAACTTCCAACAATCCAACTCATTCACAATTACAATTCACAAATGCAATTAAGCAGAAAAATAATTAAAAATACACCCAAAAAATTCTCAACATATGTGGTTCGAAATTTTGGGTCAGGTGACTCAGGTCGGGTATGAATCAGGATATTTTCCAAATCTGGCGACTGTTAACTCCAGAAGCGGTGGTAACAGGCAGCGGTGGACGGTGGACAATGGTAGAGAGCAGACGGTCGACGGTGGTGGAGAGTGGACAGTGGACGGCGTGCGATGGAGCCTGAAAATGGTTCGGACGTGGTGAGTCCATAAGTAGAGACACATGAAAACTAGAGAGGAGGGCGTGCGGAGGTGTTGGCCCCTGAATTTTTATTTATTGAATAAGCATGTTTTCAATTTTTTTTAAGGTTTTTTTTATTAATTGTTTTTGGTTAGAGTTAAATTAGCTTGTTAATGATGGGAAGATTTATTGCTTAGATTGATGGAAATTAGAAGTATTAATTGGAGAAATTAAAATTAAGTTAGAGTGTAGTAGGTTGTTAATTAAATTGAAGGGATAAGAATGTATAAGGGCAAAGTGGGAAGATCACTTAAGTTGTTAAGTTGTAAGGCTTATAAGGAGGGGTAATTTGGTCTTTTGGCTTCATTAAATGAAAGAAATAAAGCTTGGAGTGTGTTAGGAGAAGAGGGAACGACATTTTGAAGGAGAAAAGGAGGAGAGTGGTTCGGTTGTGAGAAGAAGAAGAGAAAAAGAAGAACAAACTTAGGGTTTCATCTTTTCTTGCTTTAGAAGAGTGTTTTCAAGAGTTTTTCAAGAAGGAAAACAAGAAAGAGGAAGATTTGATCTTCCTTTAGAGCTAAAGAACACAAAAATCGTGGGAAGAGATTTAAGGTAAGTTGTTTCAAATCCTATGGAATTTTGAAGGGGTTTTGGTTCAAATGGCTTAGGAAAAGTATGGGAATGGTTGTTCTAGGATAAATTTCATGTTTTTGTTTCCTTAGGTTTTCCAATTTTTAAGATCCCTTTTGATTTAGGGTTTTGTGATTTTGAAGAAATTCAAGGGAGACAAGAGGAGCTAGAGGAAAGGCATTTTGAGCAAGGTGTGCAAGCATGGAAATGAGGTGGGTTTCATGTTTACAATTTGAGAAATGAGCCATAATATGTTTTCCGAAAAAGCAAGGAATAAAGTTTGTTTTGAATCAAGAGAATAAAATGATCTAAATGGCTTCATAAATATTGCATTATTGTTTTGAATGATTTGAGAATTTATTTTATGCTTAGTATGTGAATTGTGTATGGAGGATATGATTTGAGTTGATGAGCCATGAATATGAAATGTTGTTATGTATAGATATAAGTAAAGTATGGAAAAGAAAGATAGGATTTGTGGTGAATGATATGATGTTATGGAATATAAGGAGTCATATGAATTGAGGTTGAGTGTTGGATAAATTCCAATGGGAAGTTGAATCGTTTTGAATGATGTTGTAGTAGAGAAAGTGAAGTTGGGATAAATTGTAAGTTTTGCATGAGGATAAAATGTGTATGCTGACTTCCAAGGAAAAACTGTATTGATTTAGATGGAATTAGCCAAAGTTTCCTTCATGAAACTTGCAGTTCGTCTTTATATCTTTCCAACGCTATAAAGTATGCAATTTTTGGATGTCAGAACTGAGAGATATGATCATTACAAGTTAGGATGTCGTATACGAGGTTTTACCTGAAAGTTACACTTTCACGGCCTATTCGTGTTGGTTCTTTTGGTACGTGTTTTGGCCCTTCAAACGACATAATTTTATTTTGTGGTCTTCAGGAAAGTTGTAGCCTTAGAAGTCTGCTTTCAAACCATCTAAAAATGAAATCAATCCGACCTCTTTAGTGAGAGTTATGGCATTTGTACCAGGGAATGTGCAATGTGAGTTCGGACATGAACATGTTGAATTTGTTTAGTCATAACATTTTGCCCGACCCCGATCGAGGTGATTCTTGAAGCGATAGGTTCCTAAGACATGTTACTACCTCCCCAAGAAAATTTGTATTCATTGGTGTTGAATGGAAAAAGTTTGTCTGATTGAAAGTAAGTGGTTAGTTGGGAGAGCATGATTTGGCCATGAATATACTTTGAGTTTTTAAGCATATCTTGAGCTATAGAGCTCCGATTCAGGTGGTTCTTGTTTCTAAATAAATTAGAGACTAAAAGCTACTATTTTGAAGAAGTCAATCTTGATTTTTGTGATTCCATTGATTAAGGTGATTTTTTAGGCATTAGATTTATAACCTAGTGTTCTACCTTCCCACAAAGAAATTTATAGCTATTGGTTTCGAATTCAAAAAGATTAAGTGGAAGCAAGTGAGGGGTCAGTTGGGAGAGCATGTTGGGGCATAATTATCCTTTGGTTTATGAAGCATATCTTCATCTATAGAACTGAGGTTTTCCAAATTACGCTAGGAAGTTATAAGAAATGAGTTGATTTTGGTAGGTAATTTGTATAGGCATGGCATTGAACAAATTGTGATTGATTTGGTAAATATTTATATGCTTGCTACATGAATTGTGTGATGATTTATGAAAAGACTTTGAAAGTGATTTTTGTTTGAAAAGATAACATGTTTGTGAAATCAGGTTTTCTGAAATGGTTTTCGAAATATCTTAAGTTTTGGAAAAATGCCATTTTGGGCAACAAGTTTACAAGTTATGAAATATGTGTTATGTGGGTTTGTGGTGGTCCCCTAAGTTATGTCACGTGCA
>JAOTBA010000003.1:15791621-15802053 GCA_025629845.1 Erythroxylum squamatum | reverse complement strand
ATATAAGTGAGATGTGTTATGGAAACGGACCATAGAAATGGTATGAGACTTTCAGCTTTATGATTTCTTTGGATTGTGCTCACGTTTGTATGACGAGTAATAATATGCATACGTTTTATGGCATAAGAGGTTGGGCTCCGGAAACGGGGTCGAACATGTTAGGTATCAGTGCAAGAAGAGATTACAAGGAACCACGCTCAAGTATGATGATATTTTGTTAAGAGTTGGATTTCGGAAACGGGTGCCTAACATCTTTGAGACCGTATAACTCTGTAATTTATGCTAAATTAACATATACAATCATTTACACGCTCATGTAGCTAACTATGTATAACTATGCAACCCTAATTTTACACTATAAAAGGGCATTTAAGAGGACAAAAAGGGTATGAAGAGATTAGAGACTTAAAAGGAGGCAAATTTCCCTCCTTTTAAGGGCTATGAGGAGCTAAATTTCAGCCTTCCAATTTAAAAGAGATATTGAGGCCGAGCGAACATGTTTAGGCATTGATTAAGCTAATGATGTTGTTTTTAACTCTCATTTGGCATTAACTATATTATTAAGTGTTTAATGTTTTGGATTTTTATGTATGAATGATTTAGATAAGCCGACTAGATTATTCATGTATGGATTCATTTCCATAATCTAGATTACAATTCGTAATCGTTATAAATCTTTTTCACTTGTGGTAAACTAATGGTCAGGATAACGTAGCATAGGTTAAATGACTTGAGCTTATATAGTTGTTTCTTATATTAACTTATTTTCCTATTATGTAAAGTGATTTTCAAACTAAATCTAAAGAGCTTATTCTAGGCTATCTAATAGTTAGACCTAATCAAAGAGCTTGTTTTAATTAGATACAACCTAAGGAAAAACTGAGAATAATACAGCTTGTTATTAATAGATGGTTAATATTTTAAAAGAGAGGTATGAGAACAATGTGATGATTGATTATGGACATTTAGGTATAGGTCAAGATTGAACCGTAAATTAGATTCAAAACACATTGATTAATCTTTGTAATTTTGCATTGTTTGATTTCATTTTTCTTCTATAGTTTAGTTTTACTTTATTTTGTTAATTGAATTAAACCAACCCCCCAATCTTATATACTGATTTATTCATTACGAAAGCTAAACACACACTTTCTGTGGATACAATCTTTTCTCACTACTATTACAAATTTAGTTGTGCAGAGTTAGGTATTATTTTCTGGTAGGTTTGACTCATCGACTAGAACTTTAGAGCTGTTTATAGGAAGTGAAGTGATTTAGTTTTTGCATGTGATATTAATTATTATTTTGTATACATATTTGTTCATAATTAGTTTTTACAGTTGTTTCTTGATCTTTTTATGTTTGTTAATGTTTGTGTATGACAATGACTAGACCTCCTCACTAAGACCTTATACAATTTGATCTCGAGATTAAAATGACATGATAAAGGTTGTGTAGGAAAAATAGAACAAATCTAGAAATAGAGCAAGGGATTTATTTAGAAGAAGTTATGGCCAATCTATGAACTCTAAGAGAGTTGGCTGCCCTAGACATAACTCAAAGACACTTATGCATTACTTTCCCAAATTTTGGTGAACGTATTACTTTTGAGCTTAATTCTAGGTTGATACATCTTTTTCCTAATTTTTGTAGTTTTGTGGTTAAGGATGCTCATAAGCACTTTAAGGAACTCGATATGGTTTGTCTTAGTATGAAACCTCCAGGGGTGACGTCTTAAGAGCTTTTCTATTTTCATTGAAGGGTGCGATAAAATATTGGATGTTTAATTTACTTGCAAAGAGTATTAGCATATATATGAAAATGAAAAAGTTGTTTTTGGAGAAGTACTTTTCAACATCAAGGATAACAAGCATAGGAAAGAAATTTGTAGGACAAAGCAACATCATGGAAAATCCCTATATGAGTGTTAGGAATGCTTCAAGAAGTTGTGTGCTAGTTGTCCCTATCACAATATCACGGGGAAACTCTTTATCCAAAATTTCTACGAAGGATCATTACTATATATATATATGAATTTAGTAGATGCAGCAAGTGGTGGAGCACTAAGTGAGAAGATTCTCGAGGGGCCAAGGTCATTAATTGAGCATATGGCGGTAAACACTCAACAATTTAGAATTCTTAATGATGTTCATAGGGTAAATGAGATAAGTAATTCATCCATAGAACATTGTTTAGATGAACTAACATCCTTTGTTAGACAGATTGTTGTGGGGTAATCACAGGTGAAAGCTTACGGGATATGTGCAAATATGAATCATCTGACATATGGGTGCCCAACTTAAGAGGGAAACATAAAGTATGTTAATGCTGCAGGAGAAAATTTTGCCCAATAATGCAACCCATATTCCCAGACCTATAACCCAGTTTAGAGGGATTACTCGAACCTGAGTTATGGAGATAATAGGCAATAGAACTATTTCCCAAATAAATTACAAGGTGCACAATAATTTCAACATGGACCACAAGCCTCCGCTTTTTCCTTATGTACTTCATTGGAAGATATGGTTAAGTCTCTTGCAACTAAAACTTTTCAATTATAGTAGGATATAAAACTGTTTCAGCAAGAGACAAGAACTCAATTTCAGGAGATGAAATCTAGAAATCAGAATTTGGAGAACCAGATGAGTCAAATTATAGTTGATATCAACCATTTAAAAGCCTAAAAAGGAGAAAATTAACATCATAACCTGAGATAAATCTAAATAATGTTAATGCAATCAACTTAAAGAGTGGTAAAAAGCTTGAGGATCCCAAAAGAATCACACAAAGGATGGCTAGTGAAGAAGAAACTGAGAAGGAGCTTGAAGAAGAAAGGGATATCTCATCTAACTCAAAAGTAAATGTCGGAGCCCTAATTATTGTTAAGACTAACCCTCCATCTTCCCTGGTGGGTTAGCAAAGTCAAACGATGAAAAAAGGATAATTAAGGAGTTTTGAGAAGCCTTTTGGAAGGTTGAAGTGAACATACCATTGTTAGAGGTGATCAAGGCAAATGCCAAGGTTTGCGAAATTCCTGAAGGAATTATATACCAACCAGTGAGAGGTAATGAAATGATTAGGATGAGTGAAACTATTTATGCAGTCTTTAAAAAGAAATGCCTCCTAAATGGACCAAGACATGTTTACCATTCCTTCTAAAATTGGTAAAACTATGATTAAATAGGCCATGCTAGATTTAAGGGCATCGATTAATGTTACGCCTCATTCCATTTATGCTTCTTTAAATTTAGGCCTATTGAAAGAAACGAGTGTTATCCTATAATTGACTGATGGCACTAATGCCTATCATATAGGGTGATTGAGGATGTACTTGCGTAGGTTAATAAACTAATTTCCTACAAATTGTTATATGGCGAATATGGATGACAAATTTTCATCGACTCAAGCCTTGTCCTGAAGAATGGCAATTGGAGAATGTAGAACTTATCATCCTTAGAAATGAAAATTTTATCACATGATGAAGAAAATTTGGAGTCGAGCTAACGTCAATAAACAAAGTCATTGCCTAGGAGGTAACGAAGGGGAGTTTGTTCCTTCTCCTTTACGTTTTCACATTTTTATTTTTGTTGAATGCTCCATTTCTAATATTTAATGCACATTGGAGACAATGTAAGTTTTAAGTATGGGGGTGAGGATCTTATTCATTATGTTTGTTTTAAAGTTTGTTTATTATGTGTAATTAAGTTTTTTTCTTGTTAAAAAGGAAAACAAAAAAATACTCTCTTTTTCTATTTCTTCTAGAGTTATATAGTTATAATTAGAGAATAGAATCAATCGGAAAAATTCATAGAAACTTGAGCGTGTATTCTTGCTTTTGTTGTTAGTCAATGTATGTTTCCTTTAGAAGAGTAGTGATTAGTAGGTAGACATAAACTTGACTTTGCCTTGATTTGTTTATTTTAGACTACATTTTTATCACATGCATTAATATGAAAATTATATAGGCATTATTTTTTTTTATGAGCTATATTAGCCAAATAGCCTACCCAATGACATGATTTTTCCTATTGTTAAGCCCCTTAAGCATTATTAACATTTTCTTTTTATGTTAACCATATTAGGAGTCTTTAATGTAATAAAATGTCTTACCTAATCTTTAAATCTAGTGGAGCATTTATGATTGGTGATTTTTGTGGATGCACAAGAGAATAAGTGAAGGGTGGGCATTTATTCAAGTCAGTTATAGTTAATAAAATATGATTTTATTGCCTATTCAATTCCATCGTTGATGTAGTTCGTTTCAATTTTGTATTTGTTTCGGACCTTAAAAAAAGAGAAAAGAAAAGAAAAAGAGAATAAAAGAAAAGAAGTTATCAATGAGGAAAATCATTTATTTTGGAAAGTAATTCATGTTAATCTTTTCTCCTAAAGTTGTGTAGAATGAGTGACTTGATTATGATATAAATAGGGAAGAAGTTGTGAAGGATCACTCATTATGGTTATAGTGAATTATTCATCATTGTTCTTATAAGTGATTTTTCTAATTCCTTGTGCTTTATGAGGTTTGTGGTGTGAAAGTTTGAATTTAAGCTGTGGAACAAAGTTTTTGCATTCATCATAGCTGATGGCACCCAAATTTGATTAAATGTTAATTTTTTGCATTTGTTACCTTATTAAGTGTTTTTACTGCTTCACTATTTTTTATGGCTTTTGAACTACAAGATCCAAATACTTCTCACCTTAACATTTGCCTCATTACGACCATGAAAAGTCCTTTAATTCATGTTATACATGTGAATCTTTAGTGGTGGAAAAATAAAATGATATGCAAAGTCGTGGAAGATCTTGATCATAAAAGGTGTTTAAGTGTACCTGTAGTTTTATCTTATTTTAAAACGTAACTTGTCAAAGTCCCCCTTAGATTGCTCAGTTTTTAGAAAGAAATGGTTGTGGTTGTTGATTGATGATAAGTAAAATCATTGAATGTTCAATTCTTTCCATGATTTTGAAAGTTATTCCTCTTTTCTTATAAATGTCTATTCTTAGGAAGTATGGTTAAAGAGGAAGTATCTGGATTTTGATTTTGAGTGGGGAACTTGATAAATCCAAGTGTGGGGGAACTTAATAAGTACTTTATTATTGATATATTTATTCCCTAATACTTAGTGTTTAATGTTATGTTGCACTTAAGGTACTTATTTTTGTTCATAATTTGCTTTAGGTATAAGTCGAAGGAACAAGAACAAAAATGAGCTAAATCTATATCTTTGGTGCATTCTATTGATGCTTGATCTTATTTTCCTTCCTAAAGCAAGAAATAGATAAAGTAGGGTGGTGAAGAGAAAGAATGGACGAATTGCAATTACTGTGACTTACACAGCTGTGTATAGGAACATGTACAAACTCGAAGATGTTGTTTCAATTAACCCTGGGACTTACACGATCATGTATCTATCTGGGATTGTATAACTTTGAAATTTTTGCTAAATTAACATACACAGTCACTTGTACGTTTGTGTAGCTAATTGTCTATAACCACATAACCCTAATTTTGTATTGTGATAGGGCATTTAAAAGGCTAACAAGGGTTTGAAGAGATGAGAGAATAAAAAATAGGCAAATTCCCTTCCCTTTTGAGAGCTAGGAGGAGCTAAATGTCATCGTTCCAGTTCAAAGGGGATATCGAGGCTGAGAAAGAACATATTTGGGCATTGATTAAGCTAAAGATGTTATTTTTAACTCTTTTTTAGCATTGATTACATCATTCTATGTTTAATTTATGTATAAACAATTTACATATGCCTACTAGATTATTTATGTATAGATTCATTGTTAGAATCTTGATTGCAATATGTAATCGTTGTAAATCTGATTTACTTATAGTAAACTAATTATCGAGCATCATTAGGGATAAAATAATATATGTTAAATGACTCGAGCTTATGTGATTGTTTCTTAGATTAACTTGTTTTCCTATTACATAATGCGATTATCACATTAAAGAGCTTGTTCAAAAATAGTCTTTCTACTTGTTAGGGGTAAGACTACATATATTGAATCTCCCCAGACTCCACGTTTACTAGAATTTTTGTTGGGTTCTTGTTTTTGTTGTCATTATTGTGGTTGTTTTAATTAGATACAACCTAAGAGAAAACTAATATTAATAGAGCTTTTTGTTAATCTATGAATAGTTCAAAGAGAGGTACAAGGACAACATGAGGATTGACTATACATAGTCATGTAAAGGTGTTGATTTAACCGCAAACTAGATTTAAAATCTATTGATTAATTCTTGTAATTTTTGTACTTTTAATTTAATTTGTCTTCCCTTGTTTAGTTTTACTTTATTTTGTTAATTGAATTTAACCAAATCTCCCCCCAATCATACACACCAATTTATTCATTACAAAAGGTAAACACATACTCTTTGTGTATAGGATCCTTTCTCACCACTACTACAAATTTAGTTGTGCAGAGTTAGGTATTATTTTCTGGTGTGCTCAATGCATCAACCATATTCTAACGGGATGTTATAGAAATTCTCTCATATTGGATTTTGTTTCAATCTTTGTATGTCTAATCATATACTATATTTCCATAAAAATGTCAATGTTCTTGCTCCAAAATGTTCTTCATGCTTAGCTCATTGAAGAATTTAAAAAGGAATATTTCCCCATCTAGCTTTAGCTCATCTTTGTATATGGGAAAAGAAGGTCCTTTATTAAGAAGTATACCATTAATGTGGTAGTCCACCTAATTGCACCTACTTAAAGAACTTTAATAAGGGGATATCAATGAGAGGTTTAAAGTAGTTTATTGTGGAATATAGAAGAGTTTGGCAGATGATGATTTAATCTCAACTACATAACACCATGCTTTAGGAACAACTAGGGTCGAAGGGGGAAGAGGGAGAAGGAATGGAGGCTTGAGATGGTACAGGAGAAAGGAGAGAGTGTGAGAATAAAGAATTTTGATCAAGGGGACCAAGTCTAATAAATTTAAGGGACGACGAAAGTGAGAGGAAGGTATGAGTTAAGACCATTCGGAATTCTTATAGTCGGGTCAGTTCAGTAACTTATTCTCTAATAATCACCCACACATTAGTTTAAGTATCTCTATACTTTAATTAATGAGATCAATTACTTTCTTCATAAGAAAGAAACATAATGTGTGCTAATTTTACCGTTTCAACAATATCCAGTCTTGAAGAAACTACAATTAGGAACATTTAGGAATAATACTTAAGTGTATATTGAATCTCATAATTATGATCTCATCATAATTTCAATTACACAGTAATTATTCCAAGGATTTTATCTTTATGAATAATAATTAAATTATTAACAAATACATAAAGATAAAGAATGCCTTTCATTAATTAATAAAAAATGTCATACAAATAATTACAACCAAAATAAATTGGCTGCAAGGGCATAAACTAACACCAACAAATTCAGAAAGTACCGAACATGTTGCTGAAAACCAACATTTGAAGTTGAATAAAAAGAAATGAAAATTCCCCACCTTATATTGGTTCTTAATAATGTTAAACCTGATTCATTAAGAGAAGAAATTTGTTTTTAACATGTCAGTTTAACTGAAGTTCATCATCGATGAACAGACATCCGACAGAGAGGTAAACTTCAGCTTGTTCTAGAACAAGTTAAATCGCATGGACACAACAATCCTTATTCAGTGCTTCCAACCATGAATTTACTTCCATCTTCGTATCTCTTTGATTTCCTGCATCTCGCAAATTTGTTCATCTTTTTTCTTCTTTCTACCACAATTTGTTTGTGTGATTTAGAGCATGAATTTAATCTTAATTTTATGGTTCATAAGGTGTTTGATGTATTTGAAAGTGTTGGAAATTAGGAAATTGAAGAATGAAGAAAATATTGGAAGTATAAAAGGTGTCATGATCGTGCATAAAGAACACAATCGTGATAGGCGTGCATGGGCTGCACGGCTGTTCGTCACAATTGTGACAAAAGTTTTTTCAGGCACGAATTTTTTCATGTTTTTAGGGTTCAGTGATATTTTTTGAACCGAACAAAGTGCAAAATTCCAACATTCCATATCAAGGAGTCAAACAGTTTTTATTCTTTTCCTTATATTTTCTTCATTATCCTTGATGTGTAATTGGATTTATACGATGTATAATATGTCTATAGATTTCTAAATTTAGATTAGGAATTATTCTGGAGTTATGTTGTGAACTTTAATCATTGTAGAATTCAACGATAATTGTCGTGCATATACTTGATAATAAATCAAGAGAGTGAATCAAAGTTATTGGTGTTGAAGCATACATCAAGAGTTGGCAACTTAATAGACCCAAAATTGTCAAATTAACAATCAATCGAAGAGAGATCTTGGTTGTGAAATCAATTATCTAATTTATTGCTTCATATCTAATTGAATAAATTAGGAATAGTTTTCTGAATTAAGAGATTGCAATTCTGTAATTATCAAATTCAACTAGGTTTAATTGATTAGATCTTAAAAGAGAGTAATCAAAACATTAGCAATTCTAAATCAAACATAATTGAATTAAGAAGAATAAGGGACTCAAAATAAGGATAGAATAGTTCCTAAGAATTTAACTTTGATCAAACTCTAATTTTGTTGGCAACTCATTTGTTTATTTGTTTAATTGTTTTGTTTATTTAATTATTTCAATTTTTATTCAATCTAATTCAATTCAAATTCGTAGTATGTTAGACAAAGTTAGATTCAAATTGTTTAGGTGTTCATAATCCTTGTGGGAACAATAACCTTAATACTACAAGATACGATCCATGTACTTGTGGATATTAAGACTTTTATTATATATAAAACTTGCTTAAAGAGTTTTTGGTGCCATTGTTGGAGAATTTAGCATTAGGATGATTTGAATTCCTTTGCTTTAAGGAATTTTCACCATTCTTTCCTTGCAATTGCCTGAACACAAGAATCACTCAGAGTTCAAGCAACGTTGAAGAAACTCCAGCTTTTAACATCACCAGGCAAGAAAGAGAAATCTTAAGAGCTAAATGTCAAGAAGAGGTACAAAGAATGATGGCAGAACAATTCAATCATGGAGAGCAGCAAAGAACTCTAATGGACTTCATAAGGCTAGGGTTTAATGCGACATAACAAGGAGTCACCCGAGCACTTGTGCAAGCAAACTCATTTGAGATCAAACCAGTATTTGTTGAATATACTGCAGTCTAACATACAGTTTTATGTATTAGCTAATGAAGATCCCAATGCTCATCTAGTGGACTTTTTACGAATAAGTAATACCTTACGATATAATGGTATGTCAAAAGATGCTGTTAGGATAAGTCTCTTTCTATGTACACTTAAGGATAGAGCAAAGGGGTGGTACCATTCACTCAACCCAGTCAATGTCACGACATAAGAGCAGATAGTGCATACATTTCTAAACAAGTACTTCCCTCTGACAAAGACGACAAGACTGATAAAGGAAATTACAAATTTCCAACAAAATGAGGGAGAGTTTCTATACGAAGCGTGGGAGACGTAAAAGGACTTACAAAGGAGATGTCCTCATCATAACCTACAGAAGGAATGCCTATTACAAACTTTTATACTGGAGTTAATCAACCCACGAGGGTCACCATAGATGTAGCTGTTAGAAGATCCTCAATGCGTAAAAAAGTTGAGGAAGTAAAAGATTTGCTAAAGAAGACGACAAATAATATCTGTCTTTAAATGTCGGACAGAAGCAGATAGCAGTCGACCTTTTGAGATCAAAAGGGAGTGATTGTTGTCAATTCTGCGACAGCACTATAGGTTGAAATTGCTAACATAACAAATCAACTAAACAGCCTAAAAGCCTCCTCATCATCTCCACTTAAAGCAATTTAGCATGGATGCAAGATATGTGGGCAAGACAATCATGTTACCATTGATTGCTTCTTAATGCAAATAACAATACAGAGCAAATTAACTATATGGACACGCAGTTTGATCAATGAGAAGGGAATGACCCTATTTGAACACATACAATCTTGGGTGGAGGAACCACCTAAATTTGTCTTGGTCTAGTAATGCAGGGACTCAGTCGAGAAATTAATATCCACCAGGATTTCAATAAGATAAGTCCAATATAGGTGATTCAAAATTGGACAAGATCATGGACAAGATCACAAGTATGGAAGAGGCCTAGAAGAGGTTGGAAGGGCAATTTACACAAGTAGCAAAGAACCATGCCTTTTTTATTCATAACCTAGAGGTTTAAATGGGTCGGTTTGCAATTGAATCATCTACAAGAAGTAGGGGGAGTCTCCCATGTAATACTGAAGCAAATCTAAGGAAGCAACTCAAGGAAATCACACTTAGGAGTGGGAAAGAGCTAGAAGAACCAGTGAAAAAACAAGCTAAAACCCCCCTTTTAAAGGACCAAGAAAAGTAGAAAAAGGATGCAAAAAAGAATGAGGACCGTCCTTATGTCACCCTCCCT
>JAOTBA010000003.1:15781459-15791596 GCA_025629845.1 Erythroxylum squamatum | reverse complement strand
TACCCACCTAAAATTCAATTCACACAATGAGAACAGAAGAATAAGCTAGACACACATTTTGCAGAGTTCGTGGCGAAGTTGAAGACTTTTAAAATTAACTTATCTTTATGAAGGCATTGGAACATGTGCCCAAGTATGCTTAGTTCCTTAAAGACATATTGTCAAACAAGTACACTTGGGAAGATAATCAAACGATCACACTAAAAGAGAGTTGTAGTTCCATTATTACTAGCCATATACCTTCCAAATTAAAGGATCCAAAGAGCTTTACGATAACCTATGTAGTTAGTGAGTTAGAATTTGAAAAATGTCTATGAAAATTAGGCATAAGCATTAACCTTATGCCTTTGTCGATCTTTTGAGAATTGAGGCTAGGCTATGTGAAGCTAACTTTAATACTCATTCAGTGGGCAAATCAATCGATCAAGAGACCAATTGGTGTAGTGGAATATATCATTGTTAAGGTGGACAAATTAATTATTCATGTGGACTTCGTGGTACTAGATTTCAAAGAGGATAGAAATTGTTCCCTAATTCTTGGACGGCCATTCATGAACATTAGGAGAGCACTAATAGACATTTATGAAGGCAAATTGATTCTTTGGATTAATGATGATCACGATGAGTTCGATATGATCAAAATCTTGAAAATTTCGAAAGAAAATAGCTTTTGTATGAATATCGATATAATGGATGAATGCATTAAAGAGGAAGAGGAGAGCTGCGATGAAGTAAGTTCTGAGGAAGCAAGTTCTGAGGAAGCTAAAACTGAAGAAGAAGGAAAGACTAAGGAGTTGGGTGTTCTAAAATATCAAGCCATACTAGTGACAATCAAAGCACCTATACCACTCTCTATTGAAAAGCCACCAACTCTAGAGTTGAAGCCTTTACCCATATACCTAAGGTTTTCCTAAGTAGGGGCCAAACTCTAGCCATCATTATTTCCCACCGGTTGGATGGGGAATAACAAAGCAAGGTGGTGAAGATCATTAGAAAGTGAATGAAGGCCATGAGATGATAGATATCTAATATATGAGGTATAAGTCCAAATGTAGTTATGCAAAAAAAGTCAACCTCAAAGAAGGAAGTAGAGCAGTAAAGGAATGCTAAAAAGGACTAAACTCTCACATGAAAGAAGTGGTAAAGAAAGAAATGGTTAAGTTGTTAGATGCAGGTGTATATACCCTATATCATATAGTGAATGAGCCAGCATGGTACAATGCGTACCCAAGAAAGGAGGAATGAAGGTAATGGAGAGTGAAAGTAGGGAGATGATTGCCACGGGAATAGTCACAGAGGGGAGAGTATGTATTGACTATCGCAAGCTCAAAAAAATCACTAAAAGGGATCTCTTTCCTCTTCCATTCATGGATCAAATGATAGAAAAGCATGGCTAGCCATGCATTCTACTGTTTCCTGGATGGATATTTGGGTTAGAATCAGATTTTTATCCATTTGGAGGACCAAAAAAAGATCACTTTCACATGTCCTTATGGATCATTTGCTTATAGAAGATGCCTTTTGAGTTATATAATGCTCCAGCAACATTTCAAAGGTGTATGATGTATATATTCGCATATATGATAGAGGATATAATGGAGATATTTATGGGTGATTTTTAAGTTTTTGGAGACTTTTTTTAGTAGTGCTTGACAAACTTGGACAGATTACTTTAGAGATGCGAAGAATCACACTTGGTTTTAAACTAAGAGAAGTGTCACTTCATAGTACACAAAGGCATAGTATTGGAATATAAAATATCGTGCCAAGGTATTGAAGTAGATAGAGCCAAGACAAAGGTCATTAAGAAGCTTCCACCACTAGTTAATGTCATGGGCTTTATTAAGGACTTCTCATTAATTTCTATGCCTCTTAAAAACCTGTTAGGCAAAAACATATCCTTCCTTTTTCATGATAGCTATTTATTTATGTTTATTCGATTAAAGGAGGCACTGATTTTAGCACCAATCTTAATGTCATCGGATTGGCCATTACCATTCGAAGTCATGTAAGATGTGAGGGACCAAGAAGTGGATTACGTGTTGGGCCAATAGAAAGACAAAAGACTGAATGCAGTATATTATGCAAGTAAGACATTAACAGGACCCCAACTCAATTACACCACCACTAAAATGGAATTGTTAGCAGTGGTATTTGCATGTGACAAGTTTTGTTCATATCTTTTGGGATCTAAGGTGACCATTTTTACCAATTATGTTGCGGTTAAATATTTCTTTGCTAAGAAAGATGCAAAACTAAGGCTTATCTGATGGGTGTTGCTATTACAAGAATTTGATATTGAGAAAAGAGACAAGAAGGGAGTAGAGAATGTGGTAGCTGACCACTTATCACATGTAAAAGGAGGGGAATTAGAGCAAAGTGAAGACATTGATGAACGATTCCTATATGAAAACTTAATGTTACTGAACCACCTTATGGTTACTTGATACACTGATATAGCAAACTACATTGCAGGTGATATCCTCCCGTTAGATTTGTCTTACCAACAGAGGAAGAGATTCTTGTATGAGTGTGCCAATTATCTATAAGATGACTCAATCCTCTTTACGACATGTTCTGATAGAATAATTAGGAAGTTTGCTCCAAAGGAAGAAATGTTAGACATACTAACATAGTGTTATGAAGCTATCTATGTTAGGCATTACGAAGTGAAGAAGATGATGGCAAAAGTATTAGAAAGTGATTTTTATTGGTCAAATTTGTTTAAGGATGCTCAAGAATTTATGCCACAATGCGATAGATTTCAAAGAGTGGGGAACATTTCAAAATGAGATGAAATCCCTTTGTCCAACATTCTTAAAGTAGAAGTGTTCGATGCGTGGAGACTGGACTTCGTGAAACCACTCCCATCCTTTACGGGGAAAACCCATATTTTGGACAAAGTGGACTATGTGTCACAATGAGCTAAAGCAATAAAAACTACAATAAATAATGGTAAAGTGGTGCAAAAGTTTATCAAAAGACTATTTAATCGATTTGGAGTGTCACAAGCCATAATAAGCGATGGAGGAGCACATTTTTGTAATAAATCTTTCGATGCTCTTTTGAAGAGATATAGAGTTCACCATCATATAGATACTCCATACCACCCACAAATAATTGGACAAGTGTAAATCGTGAACCACGAGCTTAAAAGGACATTGGAGAAGACGGTAAATAGTTCAAGGAAGGATTAAGTATTGAAGCTGGATGATGCCCTATAGGCCTATCAAACCACCTTTAAAATTCCAATTGATACAACTCCATTTAGGTTTGTTTATGGTATGGCTTGTCACCTGGCCGTGGAGTTAGAGAATAGGGCATATTAGGCAATAAAAGCCTTAAATTTTGATTAGAAGCAAGCAAGTAAAAGAAGGCTTTTACAATTGAATGAACTCGACAAGCTACGATTGAATATATATGAGAATATCAAGCTATATAAAGAAAAAGTTAAGAAATGGCATAATGCTCATATCAAAAAGAAAGAGTTCAAAGTGGGAGATATGGTGTTACTTTATAATTCAAGATTGAATTGCTTCCCAAAAAACTCACGTCAAGGTGGAGTGGAACTTTCAAAGTGACCGACATATTTGTGCATAGAGATTTGGAATTGGAAAATCAAAATAAGGAAACCTTCAAGGTGAATGGACCGTATCTTAGAGGAATCGTTTTGTAAGAAAGGAAAGTGATTTCTTTCCTTTCAACTCGTTAAAAAAGTCTTGAATGATGAATGGTCAAGCTAATGACCATAACTTAGCATTTTATGTAGTTATTTATTTTTTCTTTCAAATGTGTTGTTTGGTTTCTCAAATTGAGCACAATGTTTTGTCTAAGTGTGGGCATGTTTATGCATTAGTATGTCATATGTGTGTGAATTTTGCATATCATATTGTGTTAGTTTTGATTATGCTGACATTGCGTGAACATTTTGTTGCATAATGTGTGTTTTGTGTGAAAGTGTCAATGGCAAGAATTTAATGGAATTAGTTTATCTTTGAACATGGTCATTTAATTTGTAAAGGCATATTGACTTACGAATTTTACGTTTTAAGTATCTTTGGGATGAATATATATGTTAATTAGGATATGGCATCTATTATTTTACTTTAGGAAATTTGTTGTATACATTTATAATTATAAGTCAATTGAATTGGTTAACATTATTAGTACCATTTCATGAGAATGATTGAATAAAAAAGAAATGAGGAAAGCTAAGAAATTAGTACCATTTTATGTAGTTTTTATGAAAGGATACTTAGTGCTAATTGCCTTTTTGATTGATCACTAGTCATAATTGTATGATTACAAGTGTCATAGGTGTATGAAGAGGGTGTTAATATTTTAATTGATATGTATAGTTAATTCCAAGTACTTAAACATGAAGGAATAACTTAGTATATTGACACATTTTTAATGATTAATGTTTGAGGTTAAATTGATTCCATAAGATTGATGACATTGTATCATTATTGCACGTTGCATAAATGTGTGATTATGTTTTTTTTGGCTTGAGAACAAGAAAAATTTTAAGTGTGGCGATGTTGATAGGTATAGATCATACTACGTTTTTCTATATGTTTCAGTGTGTTTTAAAGTGTTTCTTAGATGATTATTGTGTGTATAGGCTTAGAGTTGTGTTATTGTTAGTGTTTGATTATTTTATAAGTGTTTGTGTGATTTAGAGCATGAATTTATTCTTATTCTTACGTTTTATGAGGTGTTTGATGTGTTTGTGAGTGTTGGAAATTAGGAAATTAAAGAATGAAGAAAATATTGGAAGCGTAAAGGTGTCACAATCGTGCTCCTTATATGAGTTGCATGGCTCTTTGTCATGATCAAGACAAGGGAGCACAATTGTAACAGAGAGGAGAAATAGCAAGGAGCACGATCATGATTCCAAGTCATGATTGTCACTGAAGCTTTTCCAAACGCGAATTTTTTTGTGTTTTTAAGGTTCAGGGCTATTTCTGTAACTGAAAAAAGTGGGAAGACTATAGACACAACCCTACAACCCTAATGTACTATATAAGAATATGAAAAAACATCAAAAAGAGGTAGTAGTCATTCATTAAAGTGGATCAAAAGTGTGAAGATCAAAGAAACGCTTTAGAAAATTTCAGTAATCAAGATTAAGAAGTCAAACAATTTTTATTCTTTTCCTTTTACTTTCTTCATTATCCTTGATCTGTAATTGGATTTTTATTATGTATAACATGTCTATGGATTTTTAAATTCAGATTAGGAATTATTTTGTGAACTTTAATCATTGTTAAATTTAGTATATTTTTAATGTTTGATAATAAATCGAGAGAATAAATCAAAGTAAGTAGTGTTAAGGTATACAGTGAGAATTGGAAACTTAATAGACCCACAATTATCAAATTAATGATCAATTGAAGAGAGATCCTAGTTGTGAAATTAATTATCTAATAGATTGCTTCAGATTTAATAGGAATAGTTTTGTGAATCGAGATATTGCAAATCTATAATTATCAAATTCAATTAGGGTTAATTGATTAGATCTTGAGAGAGAGTGATCAAAACATTAGGAAATCTAAGATCAAACATAATTGATTTAACAAGATTAAGCCAGCCAAAATAAAGATAGAACAGTTCCTAAGTATTTAACTTTGATCAAACCCTAATTTTATTGGCAGCTCACTTATTTATTTGTTTATTTTTTGTATATGTAATTGTTTCAATTTCTATTATTTAATTTAATTTAAATCAATTTCATATTACCTTAGACAATGTTAGATTCAAACTGTTTAGGTGTTCATAATCCTCATGGGAATGATATCCTTAATACTACAAGATACGATCTGTATACTTGCGGGTATTGAGAGTTTTATCATATATAAAACTTGCTCAACAATCGTTCAGGATAAGCAATATTTATAGGTTAAATAGATAAATGCCTATTATATTAAAGGGAGGAGATTATAAAAGATCAATATTACCTAAGAATGCATCTGCTACAACCAAAACAATCTTCAAATTAAGAAGTAAAGTTAGGCAACATGTCATCAAAGTGTTAGGGAATGGTGTCAATACATTCTTTTGGTATAATAGATGGTTAGCTACTAGATTATGTGAGGTTGTTGATTAGCTTAATTCAATTAGAGAAATTATCAGGGAAGATTAATATGTTACTTATGCTCTTGCATATAAAGCTAAAATTTTATAAAGAATTAAAGACTCTAATTTGTATAATTAGATCAACGATACTAAGTTTAAGGAAAACAAGATAAACCTAAACTTTTGGACACTGTCTAAGAATGGTAAATTCACTAATGTGTCTTGTAGAATGATATTTCAAGAGCGGGGAAACATAATACCATGCTAAAATCTAGTTTCGTGCAAGTAATAATTCCTAGAGCTTCAACAATCCTGTGGAGAGCTATCAAGAATAGATTGCCTACAATTGATAGAATGAACAATATATGATAATAACAAACAGATGTGCATTATGCAGACAAGAGCAAGAAAGAATAACTCACTTATTTTGTAAATGTTAGTATACTCGGTCATTTTGGAAGGACATTACAAAAATATGCTTATTAGAGAACCCACCAGAAGAATGGGATCAGATTGTGATTTGGTGCTCAACATTATACATACATAACAAAGCAAAACAATGATGCTTCTTTATTACGTTATCATATCTAGTACAAGCTTTGTGGGATGAAAGAAATATCAGAATATCGAAAGGCAATGAGAAGCAACATCAAAGCTATTTATAGAGCTACTTAATGCAATCAATTTACACATTATCACGTTTGGAAACAAAATGCAGATAGAATTCAATCTTATCACAATATGGAGCTAATGTTTGTTTTATGTATATGTAAGTCTAATTCATGATGTAATATTTTTCTAGTTGTTTTGTGTTCCCATTCAAAATGATGGGCTATTTATGCTTATAAAACCTTGATATTTCCTTTTATCTCATAATTTAATTTACACTTTTTTTATTAAAAAACGAAAGTAAATTGCAATTAAAACATCCAGAATCATTTTTTTGTATTCATTTATAAACTTGAAATGGATCAGATTAGGATTTAGAAGTTAATTGAAAACTAGCAAATGTTACTGGGACGACTTTGATAACCTTACAACTTGGACAAAATATAGAACTAGCTGAGATGTAATTACTTTAAAATCTTTAACATTACCATATTTGTTTAAATTAATATGTTGTTATTACTGGGGCTCCAAGTAATAGAGCTCACAAGATATATGTGTTCACTGAATAAATAAAAAACTACTCATATAATAAAGATAAGTGAAAAATTATAAACACAGTATTTTAATGGAAAAACCCTCCAATGTAGAGCTAAAATCATGGGATAAACTAACAATAATGTCCACTAAATCAAATAGTAGGATTTAAATAATAAAAGTTTTGAACTCTCTCACTCAAAAACACCTCACAAGGTAACTACAGCTAATCTAGCTCTTTTAGCTTTTTTTAAATCTTTCTTGGAAGACTTATACTAACCACTTATAGAATTAAGTGCAAATTGATACACACACACACACACACACGTATATGAATAATACTCCAAAATAAATTCTGGAATCCAAACTTTAGTAAAACTTTAGTTGATAAAAACTATTTAGATTCTAAAACTCTTCTATCATCATGTGTTTCTATTTCATGTAACTTTTTTCTCTCAATCTTGTCTTTAAATCTCAAAAGGATAAGTTTTCATATTACACACTGTCACCCACAACTTCATTCCTTTTGATCCATAAAGATAGATAAGACTTCCAAAGTCCAAATTTAGTGGAATTAAATAAATAAACATCCATAAAATGGGGCTAGACATATAATAATCTCCCCCTCAACCCATTTTACAGGAGAAATCAACTGCCTTATCGATTAATCGAAAGTAATCCTAATGAGCCTACTATAAAGCTCAATTATACTCTTGGGAACTACATTTGTTAACATAATGGCACTATGCTTGTATCACTTCCGTAGAGTCCATTTGAGTTCATAAAATCTCTTCTTCAACTTCTACATTAAGTCCTCTTTTCCTTTGACTTTGAGCAACTGAACTTCTTGAAGATTTTCCGGCTCCCCCTCAATAATGACTAGGAGATATTCTAAACTAGGATATCTCGTTGAAGACTTCTTCTCTCTAATCGACCTTCAAAGTTAGACATCTTCTAACACTTAAGTGGGTTGCTCCCCCTACTCTTAATGCATATAGACCCTTTTTACATTATCCATAGGATATGACTCATGTATATCCTCTCCATTAAACAGGATTATTATCATGTGCCAGTTTATGTCCTTCACTTTTTCACAGGTTCCACCTGATTATTATCGTGTGCTAGCTCATGTCCTTCGGCTTCTTCACCTCTAGGCTGATCAATGGAAGTAGAAATAGGTGTAGTATCATCATAACCAAAAGATGAAATGTTGGATGTAATCATGTCTACTTTGACGAGATTAGCACCTTTCTCATGCTCATAGCAGACTAAGTCCCTACTTCTAACAACTTTTACTTTTTCAGGTTATAGGGCCTATATTCAAACTCCTCATCACCATATCCAATAAATACATTAGGAGTAGTGTACGAATCTAGCTTCGATATTTGCTCCTTTGGTATGTGCTTAATATCCTTACGTCCGAACAGCCTCAATTATAAATAGGTTAGATCCTTCCCTTTCCATATTCTCTCGGGAATGTCAAGCTCCAAAGGGACTGAAGGAGTTTTGTTGATCACGTATATAGTAGTTTTGACCATCTCACCCTAAAAGGACTTCATAGTTTCGACATTCAAAGCATACACCAAACCTTCTCTATAATGGTTTTATTTATCCTCTCGACAATGTCATTGTGTTGTGGGGTACTAAGTTTTGTCTTCTCATGTCTTGCATAGTAGTCTTCAAACTCATTACAGGTATACTCACCTCCATTGTTGATCTAAAGACACTTTAACTTCCTCTCCATCTCCCTGTCCACCATGACATGAAATCTTCGAAAGGTCGTTAGCACCTAACTTTTTATTTTCAGCATAAATACCAAAGTTTTGCATATAGTATCATCAAAAAAATGTAGAAATTTACTTTTTACCACCCAAAGACTCCACCTCCACAAGACCAGACACTTTGGAGTGCACTAGCTCTAACTTCGTCTTCCTCCTTGTAGGTTTCTTATAGGAAGACATTCGATGCTGCTTTCCAGCCACATAATGATTACAAGGGTTAAGAGAAAACATAGTCTTTACAGGAATAAATATTTTTTTTAGCTAGCATGATCCCTTTCTCACTAACATGTCCCAATCCCTAATGCCATAAGTCCAATGAAGTATTTTCTTAAATGACATGTAATTCTCCAACACACACCTTCAATTGTGTCTTGTACTAAGTGAAGCATAACCCACTATGAGTAACCATCAATTCTCCTTTAGATAGCTTCCATTTACATCTCCAAACATGTGCCAGCATCCCTTGTGGTCAAGCATATTTGCATACAACAAATTGAGGCACAAGTTTGGAATGTGTCATAAACCTTTTAAGGTCAATATGCACCTAATGTCAGTTTGAACTTAGATGTCTCTCATGTCCATAAAGCTAATGGAGCTTTGATTACCCGTTTTCATGCTTTCAAAAGCATTACTCCTATAGTTGGTGAAGTACTTTATCCTTGGAACACAATGAGAGGACTCCCCTGTATCAACAAGCCACTTTGAATTTGAGTAACTAATATGGAGATATTCACTGATTGCACAAATCAATGATACTTCATCATTTGTGTTTGATGTCATTATTGCAGTATTGTTGTTGTCTCCATCCTTCTAATTGTCTTGCTTCTTCTTGTCGTTCTTCCACTTGTAGTAGAACTTCTTTATATGACCAAGTTTGGTTCAGTGGTAACACATTTTGGTCTCCTTTCCGTCTCTTAACTTCATCATGTTCTTCAACTTGCCTTATTCTTTGGGACCTCTTGATCGGCTCCGTCATTCGATCTTAAGATCAGTCCCTTGAAAACCGAGTCAAAAATTTATATTCTAAGGATTGCAATATAGGATGCAACCTCGGGTCATCTCACTTAATTGGAACCTAGCGAAAAAGGTTTAAGCTAGCCTAATTGTCAAAAATGCAAATTAAGTTGATAAAAAG
>JAOTBA010000003.1:15757580-15778424 GCA_025629845.1 Erythroxylum squamatum | reverse complement strand
AGTAAACTCCTTTACTTATATGGAGATAAATTGCAACACTACAGTCTAAACCATAATCAAGCGACCAACTTGATTATGCAACTGTGAATCAATTAATTTAGATTCTAATAATATACATGTTTCCCATACATCTTCATGTATACGTATATTATTAACAAAACAATCTTGGTTCCTTATGACTAGTTATATTATGCTTATACAAATAAAACAAAACTCTTTTGGTTTATTAATAATAAATATTTTCATTACAAAACTGTAACTAGAAGAAGATTAAGTTACATGTAAACACACTTGTTTTCCAAGGCACTATATTTACATAACTCCAACAGTGCTTAGTGATTGTATTTGAGCCTTTTTCTTTGTAAACCTATTCCAAAGAACCTTGAACGAAGAAAAACAAACTCACCCTTATTCGATGGTTAGAAGAGCTATAAACATTGTGTATTCAATATTCTTATTGATAGGTATACAAAGGAAGAAGTGTGGGGGTGTTTTATATGGAAATTGAAGGAGGATGCTTGAAAAAAAAGTGAAGATAAAAAGAAAAACTGGCATCTAAATGGGGTTTTTGAAAAATTGAGCACGTTCACTTCAGATTCCAAGGTGAAAGAATGATGGAAATTGTGATAATAGAGTTGGTGGAGTTTCCTAAGTATTATGGTTGTTGGGAAATTTCTCAGTAAATTTTGCCAATGATGATTGTAATATTTGTAGTTTCTGTTCTACTAATTATTGAATGTTTAAATTCCTATCCTTTCTTTCTTAGCCTACTTTACCCCTCGTCCCTATTACAACCAAAGGAATAAAGAACTTTTTGATACATGGATATGCCATAGATGGGAGTAGTGGAGAAGTAGATAAGATGCAAGTTTATGGTAAGAAACATGCATTAGAAGATGATTAAGAGTCAACCTTAAAAACTTGTGTGTGAAAGTGAATGCTTTATGAGAAATTTCATTCATGGCATGTGATTTTGATTAATTGAAGCATTATGATGTCTTATTTTTGCTTAGTTTGTGATCCAATTCATGAAGTATTATATGGTCGTATGTCTAGATTTCAATTCTTACCTATAATGCTTTCAACTTATTGGATTGAGCTATGATGATGATTAGGTGTGGAATGATGGAAAGAAAATGTTTGTGGGTATTGTCCATTTTAAGTAAACCCTCAAGAGACTATAACTCCTCCATTATAGACGCATATTGGTTTAAAGGATTATGGCATATGCTAAATGCCACAGTACACCTATGAAAGTGGAATCAATAACTTGTTTGCGAATTTAGTAGTTAGTTTTCTTTTCTTTTTTTTGCTTAGGGAAAAGCAATAGTTTAAGTGAGGGGGAATTTGATGAGTCAAATTATTTGTCTATGATTTTGGGATGAATTGGAACTAATTGGACTTATCTTTATGTGAATTTTGAGCTTTATTTGGTTAATTCTCACACATTTCAAATTTATTGCTTAATATGTGCAAATGGATAGATTTTGGGGCAAGAGGCATAACTTTTGCTGTGGATGTCGGATTAAGGTCATTCAAGTATGATTTTAAAGAAGACTCCGAGGAGAGACTTTGTCATCTAAAGGGTTAAAATTGCACATTTCTGTAGATGCCCAGTGTATGTTTGCCTAACGGACATGATGTCCCTTCAAACGGATATGAGCAGAGCTAGAAAGCTGGAAGACCCGAGAATGTCTACTCAACGGACATGAAGTCCACCTAACAGACATTTACTAGCCAAATTCACTTCGAAAGATAGAAAATGTCCGCCCAATAGACTTAACGTCTGCCTAACGGACTTTGACAGCACTGTTACGATCCATTTGGCAAAAGCTAGGTTACTTTGAGCCCAAGACACTATACATACTCATTTTTAAGACCAAAAGAGTGGGTTATGCACTGAAAATGAGGCTGCACAAAAGGAGGCACCCAAAAGAGGCAAAGAAGAAGATCAAGGAGGATTGAATCAAGCATTGGAAGCAATCTTGTTTTGTGTTCTCTCTACTCTTTCTTAGATGTTGATTGTCTTTATTTGTTTGGATTCTTTTATCATGTTCTTGAACTAAACCCCATTTAGGATTAGGGATGTAGCCTACTTTGGGGAATTGATTGATATTTCATAGATTGATTGGTGTTAAATGAAAGTTCTTAGGTTATGTTTATCTTTCTTGAACTTTATTGTTGTTTCTATGCTTGATCACCATAGATGCAACCTTAGGAATCATATGATGAACTGAGAGGTGAAGTATGATTTATGCCTTAGGACACATTAGATTTAGAGATAGAGATATCCTGAACTAGTGTGATAACTTATGGTTGCTTGTTCTTAATGAATTTGACTAGTGAGGTTTCGCATTGAGAGATGGTAATCAACTAGTTAGGTATTCTTATATGTCTTGAGAGAGAATATAAGTAAATTTGTACAATTGTTATTATAACTTGTCATTCAATCAATTCCATAATTTATTAATCAATCTTTTAAATTGGTGAACCCCAAAGCCCTAAGTCTAAATCATCAGATTTCCCTTGTTTGTTTACTTACAGTATTTACAATTTATTGTCTGCTCTGATCCAATCATCATTTAAGTTTCTTGTTATTTTAGTTCAAGTAATTATGATCAATTCAGTAGTGAGTATCTTAGTCCTTGTGGGAGATGACTTTGGAATACTTGATTTGTACGTACTAGGAACGATTCTGTGCACTTGCAAATTTAATCGACCACTTAAGGTCACCAAAGTTATCTTGTATGGGGATTGTTATGTTTTGATATTACTTATAACCTATTTAATCATAGGTCGGTCAATCGGTAGTCATTGGATGTGACATGAACTATATGGAGGTAGTTGTGTGATCAAGATATGATTCATCATCCTAAAGTAATTAGGGAGAAAGTTTCGTTGTTCTCAATTAGTATTGATTCGGGAAATCCTTGGTCAAGGTAGAATGACGCTTTGCAAATAGTTTACAAATGTCATTAATTGAATCAATAACTAATGGAGGATAACTAATATGATTGGACTCAAAAAGAGTAGACATTAATTTCATGCTCTATCTAATTGGAACATTATATGATGAAATGATTGAATTATATGAAAAAATCATACACAAAAAGGTTATTAAAAACTACTTTGACATTCATAAATATTTAGGTAGTCATGACATGTGGCTAGATACCAATCTTGATTTATAAATATAAATTGTTTAATTGGAGAAATTAAAAATAAATTAAAAGAAGTTTTAGTTTATCTAATTATAATTATAATTTATATTCATTGCCAACGTATTTGAGAACCTAATGGATCTCACATATAGAATAGGTTGAAAAGAGCAAAGATATTTAATTAAGTTGGACTTGATTGTAAAGTTTGAGAAACTTTATGATTAAATGTGAGATATTTAATAAATAAGGATCAATATGAGATATTGAATCTTATTTGGGCATAATTAGTATTTAATTAGAATTATTTGTAATTCTAATTAAAGTTCAATTGAAATTAATATTTAATTTCAATTAAATTACCAAAACGTCCAAAAGCTTATTATAAATAGGCTTGAGCTCTATGGAGCTAGCACTTCATGCTTAACCCTCTCTGTAAAAGTTACAGAGTTCTCTCAACATATTCTGTGGATACCGTTAGAGGTCGGACACTTGTGCGGCTACGGTGGTTGAGATGGATCGGTTTCTGAAACGGTTCGAGGGATGCATCAAGATCAAGCTTCGGAATAAGGTACGAATTAAATTCCGTTTTATTTTGATTCGTGTTAATCATTTTATAGAATTAAATAGATCTTGGTTTTCAAGAAATCAAAAAATCACGAAAAAGTTTTGTGATTATTTCGCTGCGGTCGGATCAGATCCGGACCCGATTTCCCAACATGTATAAGATAATGTTTTCCATATATTCAGCCACTCGAGGACAATGCTATCAAATTTACCAATCACCATGATTGTGCTATGTCTCTATTGCATTAGATTTGAGTAACAAATAAAATAGGATACACCACCCTTTTATTGGCATCAGAAATCTTAGAAGCTCCGATACAATTTAAATTTTATTTAAGCGAGTTTTTAATATTAAGCAACATGGTATATATTTGTCAGTTTGAGTAATATTTTGTCTTTAAAGAAATCTTTGATTGAAATAAATTATATTTCGAAAAAAATAAGTTGGGCATTGATACGAAATTAGCTGAATTCATAACTTAAATTCAAATTAAAAATAATTTTTATAGAACGTTGAAATCCAAAAAAACAGATTCATCATTTGTTCTTTAAGTGGCTTAATTTCGAATCCTCTGTCTAATATTATGGTATTTTATTCTGTCATATAAATTTCAGCTATTTATTAATATAAGTTTTGTGTAAATCCTGCATAAATGACCGGCTAAAATTTATGAAATTAAATAAAAAATTATAATACTAGACAAAAGATCGTGTCCAAATACCTACAATTAATATCCCTTATCTTTACCCTTGACTGATAACATGTTACGAAGAAAAAATTGTACAACTGGGTGAAACCGTGCATTAAAAGCAGCGCGATCGGGTTGGTAGGGTCAAAGATAATGAGGAGGCAGGGTCCAAAGGCCAGCATCCGAAGCAGATTTTTCTGACATGTTGTTTTCTTTAATTGAATGAGGCACATGCTCGCACTGTGTAATTATTGATTTAAAAGGTTTTGCTACAGGAGACAAATGGAGAGAGTTGAGCATTTAAATTGAAGGGTCACGAGTGGGTTATCATTTGGAATGGAAATTGGCAAAGTCAAATACGCTTTGGATTTTCTGGAATCTTCCATTTCCAGTTGCTTTTACGTTAATTTAATGGGATATTTCCGTACCAATGGGTTAATTTATTCTATCCATATAAACCCCTGTTAGTCGGTAGAAAGAAAATCAACATCTAGCAGTGATGTTATTCCCTTGAATACTAAGGAAACCGCATATTGAGTTACTGTATTAAGTACTCAAAGTGCCCAAAAGTGGAATCGTACTTTAAAAAATATAATGAGGAATATACCAAGAGAGGAACTAACTTTCCAGATTATTTTTTAGGTGAGCTATTATACAGTATTAAGTAGATCATCCATAAAATACTTTTTTTAATTGAAATGAATTCATTGAATTGCCCAATCAAAAGCATAAACAAGGTGTTAATACAAAGTTGTACAGAAACATATTACAAAAATCATCATAATCTTACAATCAAACATCAATTAGAACGCCTAGTAGATATGGTTAGATAGATCAGTGCAGGTTCCCTATGCTTCTGACTGAGTAGCTTAGACCATTAGTTGCTTTGTGAACTACTAGAATTTCTCTAGTCCAGCAACAAATCTTATAAGCAAGAGCATATTTCTCTGTTTTATAATTTCTATACAGTCTTCGATTCCTTTCACACTAGATTGTATAAACTGAACAGTTTAAGCTAAGGCTTAGATATTTCTAAACTTTCCCCAGTCTTCAATACTAATTCTCAGCCTGCACAAGTTAGTTATCCCAATATGATGTTGCGTTGCATTATGGTCCAAATAGTGTTAGTGTAGCTACATTGGAAAAATAGGTGATTGATGAATTTTGATTTAAGAAAGCATAAAGCACATAGTGGATTAGTGGATCCCTTTATTCTATCCTTGGTTTTTAATCTCTTAGCAACTAGTCAAGTAACAAAAGAAGCTTTGGGCATCAAGGAGCCTTTCCATACAATGTTATCCCATTGTATATTAGGATTTTGAGGTGTGAAAGCTTTTAAACAAAAAGGATTAGTAAATTCACCACTGTTGTTGATTGTCCAAATTGCTTTGTCCTTCCTTGTGGGTTTAGGAGGAGAATCAAGGTAGTGTTTTTGTAATCTATTTAATGCCCCTGAAATTTATAGGCCATGCTTCCTATTCAACTGGAATTCTGGTTGTAAGAGAAGTAAGATCCTCCCTTAAGATTAGAGGACTTTAAATTGCCCAATTATCAAACCAAAATTAGGAGTCTTGGCCATTTCCCACCCGAATTATGATAAAATGTTAAATAGCTAGCATGCCTTTTCTGAAGTAATTGTATGACAGGCCAAGAATGTTCCTTCTTTTCCCTAATTTGCCAGAAGCTGGATTCTTTCAGGCAGTATTAGTTAGTCCATTTGCTTTATAGTGCTTGTAGTATTCTTTAGTCCATTTGTTTCATAGTGCCTCTTTATTAGTGAATAGTCTCTAGATTCTCTTAGCCACTAGGATTAACTGAGTCATTTACTAAGAAACCAAGCTTAGTCCTCCCTCGTGCTTTCTCCAAAAAAATTACTCCCATTTGATTTTTTCTCCTTTAGAGATATCGACCTTTCCAGACCATAAAAGTTATTGATACATTTCTCTAGCTCCTTGTTAATCTTCTAAGGTAAGAAGAGGCAAGTACTCTACTGAGTGTAAAGATTTTTTAATACTAAGGTGATAAGCTACACTCTTTTAGCTTGTGACAAGGCTTTATTCTGCCATGCATTTATTTCCCTCTTGTAAGTCTCTAGGAGAACTAGGCAATCATAAAATCTTAGCTTCTTAGAAGAAATTAGAACTCCAAGGTACTTAAACGGCAAGCAGTGAGCATTCAGTCCAATGATGTTCCTTATCCCTAAGATTAGTGAATGATGTGCTTCAGTGGTTCCTTTAGTATATGGGCTAGCAACTTAGGGATAACTTTGCATATAGTATTATAACATGAAATTGGACAAAAGTCTTTGAGACTGTTGGCATTAGGAATTTTTTAGGAATAAAAAATATGAGTTAAATTAATCTCTTTCAGCATTTTGTAGAGACTAAGAATTCCTGGATTATCTCGACAAGGAAACTTCTAGTGATATCTCAAGTACATTGGAAGAAGTGAGCATTATATCCATCAGGACCTGATGCTTTCCTTGGGTTCAGATTGAAGAGGGTCCTTTTAATTTCTTTGTAAGATGTATGATGCTGTAAACTTTCCAAAATATCCTGATGTAGGGCATAGAATGACCAATTAACCCTACTAGCTCCTGCAATTTAATTTGACTTGAGGTACTAGATCCTAAAAGATCTTTGTAGTACCAACCTTCTTTGGGTTTTTTTCCTTTTTTCCCTAATTTCCTACCGAAAACTAGAGATAATTGCACAATCAACTCCACATTCAAGTTGGGTTCTAAAGTTTCCTAGTCTTGATTTTCCAATTTATGCTTAGTGCTGTTAGGATCAATCTGTAATCTTTCAGTATTCCCCATTTCAGTTTGTTTTTCTCTAACTTCTCCATCCTTGTCATGCTTGTTTACTAACGCCTCTATTCCTTTTGTTGAATATCTCAAGGGATGAAGTTGATTAGTTGGTAGAATCTCCCCTTCTATCTTCTAATGGTTGAGATACCGATTTCTACATAAACCCCATTAGCTGATAATAACCACTTGCATTGAACAATATGCCTGTACGTTGTCAAACTTTCTTACCAAGCTGAGGTATCCAGTTGTAGGTAAGTTGAATTTTTTATTTTACCATTTCTCAAACTTCATTCAGTTTCATCACGGACAGTGCATCAGGGAGGTCATCCTTAACTTTCGCTTCCACACAAATCCTTACATAACAGATCTTTTTAAATCTAACAATTGGTGAAACAAAAGCCAGTGGGTTACCCACTGAGCTTGCTAGAAAACTCAGACCATCTAGCGTCCAACGCTCTAATGGAATATTATGGAAATTGATTCATAGAGGTATGGCTTCAATTTCAATTCTTTTAAACTCCATTCCAAGGGTCAATTTTTAGACAAACATTGGATGACCTCCAATGTGCCAATGAGCAGATTTAATAAGCATATTTATGTTATCCACATCTATAAATTTGAATAGGAATGAGTCCTCCTCAGTTAGTAGAATTTTATTAAGACATTTATTTCCCTGTCTACTATGTACCCAGTTCTGAACCTAAGGGAAAGAAAGCCTCTTGTTTAGAAAAAAAAAACCTATCAATGTGTTAAACTAGGTTTTAGCTTCTTCCTGCAACATCTTCAGTAGAGGAGTGACTATCCTATTAACCACAGTTGACTGGAAATGGGTTACATCCAATACATTTCTCCAAAGACTTGCCTGCTTCCTTTGGATCTATTTTTGACAATTTTCTGTTGGTTCTCTAGTTGTTTGCTTCTATGGATTCCAGAAGAGTTAGAAATGGGTTATTCATGTTCATATTCTCCCCTCGAGTCTCTCATGAGGTGAATAAGACTAAAGGAGAATTTAGAATTAGTGAATAAGTTAACTAGAACATTTTAAAGGCAACAAGTTTTATTATAAAGAAGGAGGATTTAGAATTAGTGAATCATAAATAATTGAGAAAATTAATATACAACTTAAGGTTTTAAGAAGATGAAAAGAGTTATTTGGTTTGTAAATTGTGAAAATAATTACACAAATTGAAACGAGTTTTTTATCAATAGTATTTGAAATTTAATGAGATAATTATCTTATTTGATTTTGTGGAAAATAAAATTGAAAGATATTTATACTACAAGGTTAGGAGAAGCAAGGTCATTTTTCTACTTTTGTATGTAGATGATATCTTGATTGCATCAAATGACTTAGCCATATTGCCTTAGATTATTAAGCACTTATTATCTAAGTATTTTGACATGAAAGATCTTGGTAAATATCTTTCTTCCTTTATATTTGGATAGATCTTAAAACTTGTTAGGTTACTTTCAATGAGCATATATTGATTGTGTGCTAAAAAGGTTTAATATAAAAATATATATATGTGCAACACCATTATCTTTCGAAGAAAAATTATCTTTGACATAGTGTCTTAAGAATGATGTTAAAGGAGAGGCCATAAAATGTTCCTTATTCTAATAATTGGTAACATGATATGCCCTCATATCTATATTAGATTAAACATTGCATTTGTTGTTGAACTATTAGGTAGATATTTATATAATCCTTATATAAACCTCTTAAACGCATTTAAATAAGGTTGAAATATCTTTAAAGGACAAATGATATTATGTTGACATACATGAAAATTAGGAAATTAAACTTGATTAGGTACACAGATTCTAACTTGTTAAATATAATTTATTTTGACTTTGTTAAATATCCAAATTACAGAAAGTCCACATGATTTTCTGTTAGTAAGTGTAGTTGTTTCATGAAAAAAAGTGTCAAGAAGATACTTATAAGCTCTTATAATGTGCACATTGAGTTTGTTATACATTATGGGACTGCTTCATATTCAGTTTAATTGAGAAATAATTTTTGGATTGTCTATGGTTAATTTAGTTACTAGACTTATTCAGTAATATTGTGATAATATCACAAGGTCCAAGTATTCGAAAGTCCAAATATTTGACTATAAAGGAACTTGTACAAAATGTGACATTAATGTTAAGCATGTTCTTAATGAGTATATGTTGGTTGATCTTTTGAGTAAAGGACATTTTCCTACTATTTTAGATAGATATTATAGTATACGTATTTTGAATTATTAGTTAGAGATAATTGTATATTTGTTGTAGATACAATTTTCTTCTGTTGTATTATGACTACATTGTTTTTATATATTGATGATTGTCATTTTATCCTTAATTATACAAATTATTTTACATTGTCATAATACAAGTAAAAGTCTTAAGATTTGTGTCAATCTTAAGCATGTTATAGGTCATTAGGCATATTTATAGTTTAACCTAGATAATATGTCTCCTAGCACATTTAAGTATATTGATAAATTTACAAGTTAATGAGAATAATGACGTATACGTTTTTTAATCTCAGAAATATTTTCTCTAATGTAAATTAGCATATAGTGAGAGAGCATATTTTCTATTACAATTTAGCATAAAGTTTAGAGAAATTAAAATCAACAAATGAAATATGATATATTATAAATTATTTAGGTACTATTGTTGTTTTTCACATTCCATTCTCACTCATATTAATAAAGTTATTAGATATACGCGATTATATTAGATTTGTATCACATTTGACATATGTTTTTGATATTTTCTAATCTTGAAAGTCTAACATGATTGAGCAATGGACTTCGAATATCTTTAGATAAAATATTTTACAAAGGTCAACCAACACATTATTAGTTTTATTCTTTTATCTTTTATTATTTTTATTATAGATATGAAAAATTAATATTTGTCCAAGACTGTTGAATTATTTTATATTATACATTTATTATTTGTTATTTTAAAATTAAGGATAAAAGATAAAATTTAATCTAATATAAGATAATAAAAGTGGTCTAACAAATGATATAATTAAGTGGATTGAAGTTAGTTTGAATGGATGCTTATTAGATCTGAGACGAAGACTTAATAAAGTTACAATAAAAAGTTATTAAATCTTTTGCGCCTATTCTTATAATCCTATCTTCATTCATTAATAAATTCGGTTTCTTATGTTTTTGTTCATTTCACGTTGGTGTAATTGGTGTGGGTTGTCTTTTACTAATATTTAACACACACCAACAATTTGGGAATAGGATTTACGGGTTGTGTTTGTAAAAGTTAATCAGATATTATAGCTGAACATAAAGTTCATGTTCTATAGTCTTATGCACAATACCTTTACTTGTTAATAAATCACTATTTAATCTTTTATAGTGCTTCATAGAAATACATACAAATTCAATAACAATTAGAGAGAGCACACGAGGCGCTAATCCATCTGATGCTTTTTTACACATGAGATATTCTTGATGCGGTAGGAGATATTCTATCGATCAAAGCATAGCAGATATTCTATCAATCAAAGTCTAGAAGTGGAAGACAACGATTGTCCAAAAAAAAAACACAAAAGAGATAAGCAAAAGATAGACTGTATAAGCGGACCCATGTACCATCATCATCACTTGGCAGAGATGGCCTCATGACACCTCGCATGCACCGGATGAAATTTCTCCACTCCCCTTAATTTAGCCTTCTATATATGTTCATAATCGACACAATCATATTGCGTTAATATCTTTTGATCAACATTTGCATATATAAATACATTAATACTTCACCGCAAGCTCAATACTTGTTAGCAGTCTCTTTCTTCGCAATTGACCAAAGACTTACAATGTCTTCTTGTTCTTCTACTCTATTAGCTTCTCTCTGCCTCACTCTTTTGCTTCTATCCTCGATCCGGTGTGCCACAGCCTCTAACATTGGCCAAGGTTACCGTCTCATCTCCACGGAAAAGACCTCTGATGGTGGCTTACTGGGTCACCTCCAAGTTAAGCAGAAGAACAATGTCTACGGTGCTGATATCTCACTATTGCAGCTCTATGTCAAGTAAATGTCTTGTCTTGTTTGCATTTTGTTGCATATTATGGTGAAATCCAGAAGTTAAAACACTAAAATGGAGCTGTCTTTGTTGAACTTTTGCAGGCAAGAAACTCAAAATCGTATAAGGGTTCACATAACTGACGCAACGAAACAGAGATGGGAAGTTCCATACAATCTCTTGCCAAGAGAGAAGGCCCCTTTAAAGAAGCAAGCTATAGGGAGATTGGGAAAGAACCCACTGAAGGTTCAAGAATTCTCGGGCTCTGAGCTGCTATTTAGCTACACAGCTGATCCATTTAGCTTTGCAGTGAAGAGAAAATCAAATGGGCAGACCCTTTTCAATTCTAGCTCTAGTGGGTCAACTGATTTTGGTGAAATGGTGTTTAAAGACCAGTACTTGGAAATATCCACGCAACTGCCAAAAGATGCTTCATTGTATGGTCTAGGAGAGAACACACAGCCTCATGGAATCAAACTATATCCTGGAGATCCATACACTTTGTATACTACTGATGCCTCAGCCATTAACCTTAACACAGACTTGTACGGCTCACATCCGATGTACATGGATCTTCGGAATGTGGATGGGAAAGCCTATGCTCACGCAGTTCTGTTGTTGAACAGCAATGGCATGGATGTGTTCTATAGAGGGACTTCTCTGACGTACAAGGTTATTGGGGGTGTTCTGGACTTTTACTTCTTCTCCGGTCCAACACCCCTGGATGTTGTTGAACAGTACACCGAGTTGATAGGACGACCAGCTCCGATGCCTTACTGGGCTTTTGGTAATGATTACGTTCTTCACCTCTTTTCTCTGTTTCAGGATTATCATTTAGTCAAATTTGCCTTCTTGTTGGTCTCAGTCTTAAAATTTGTTGGACAAGATTCTGAAAAGAAGTTTTAAGAAAATGATGGATTTGAAGTCATCACAGAAGAGAAGTGCGTTTTATTGACTTTTTAGACGCAATAGAAACAGAGTTCTTTTATAATAGCCATTCCCAATACATGTGCACCAGAATCGGGACAGGGATGTCGTTATTCCTACTAGGATATAAATTTAGCAAAAAAAAGTTTTAAGGTGTAAAATATCCACGTTAAATAATAGGACATTGGTCTCAGCCCAAAATGTTTTTCTTCACTTCCCCAAAACGTTGCAATGAATTTATCTTCAATCTCTAATGCATACATCACCCAGACAATTATTTTCTAAGCCTCCGTGCCCCCATGTAGACCGCTGTGCCCATTCTTTTATAGTTTCCCCAATTCTTCCACGTTTATATTGGTCCTATAACAATGCCAATAGGTTAAGAGACAACCTTATGTTTGTGTGACTACTATATTTTGATGAAAAGGTGTTCGCTTGTGTTGTGGCAATTGCCATCTCGGTAGATGGGCGATTGAGACAAGATTTAGGTACTATGTAACCGTGTTAGGACTATTGGACATATATGATAAAGCTCAAGTCGACAAGATTTAGGTACTATGTATCCGTGTTAGGACTATTGGACATATATGATAAAGCTCAAATCTTTCTCTACAATACAATCTAAAATTTCTGCTTGCTTGCTGGTTTAACCTTAAAAAGTCTCAACACACACGTGAATAGACACAAATTTTCTCAAAATTTGTCACAGTTGATGTTGACTTGTGGAAATCTAGATTTTCCTGGCCATGACTGGCCAAACTTTGCTTCTTTTCTATATTACATAAAACCCTCTATTTCTTATGAACCGTATAACCTGGATTTTAGTAGATATTGTTGTTCTACTTCCTCGAGATTACCTGCTCCATTTCCATTTCCAAATTGAGGATAAGTTATTTCAGTTCAGAATTTAACTAGATATTTCAAAGTTATGTTCAACACCTTTTCTGCCTCTTTTTGGTTGGTACCTGTAGGCTAGGTAATCGTGAATTTATAAATACGTTGTTTCATTGACATGCACCCTCTTTATGACACACAAGTGTATTATGATTTTGCATGCTCATGAACTGAAACAAAGGAGTGGCCTAACCTGTACAGCCAAGTGGTTTTTCTTTATCACAATCATCGTTTTATAATGTTTCAGTACAATTGTGTTAGAAAATTTCTTAATTATGAACAATTTTGATTGTCAATTTGTACTGTAAACTTTATTTAGGCTAAGAATAAGGGTTTCTCCCAGATAAGTTTTGATGTGTCTAATAATAAATCTAACTAGGGCGAGTCAAACTCAGTGGGTTGTGGAAATGGAAATACCCATTAGTGTTATAGAGTGTCATTGGACTGGTAATGGCAAGGTCCATATGGCACTAACACGAGGCCAAGTCTCCAGCCCTGTCAGCATTTATAGCAGAATCAGGTATTGAGTCACTGATAGTGCTATGCTACTCAAAAGGAACAGAAAGAATCTGGCTTATTTTCTTTCCGTATAATCCATCAGAAAAAAAAGGGAAAAAAAAGAACAGTAACAAAATGGGAAGCAGTCTCATCCTTTGCTATCTTTATAGTATTCAGGACTAACAATTTCATGTATGTAATCTTGGGAAAGAATTATATTTAAGTTTTTAACAGTTTATGCTACTGAGAACTTTGAAATTCATTGGAGAGCAAGTGATACTGAAATTTTGGATGCCCTTGTGCCATAGATACCCTGTTTCATCTCCAGATTATGGAAACCAAAAGCAGTTAATCTCATGCAGTTATGATATGATTTTACAGGGTTCCACCAATGCAGATGGGGTTACCATAATCTCTCTGTGGTTGAAGATGTTGTAGAGAATTACAAGAAAGCTCAGATCCCACTCGATGTCATTTGGAACGACGATGATCATATGGATGGCAAGAAGGCCTTCACTCTTAACCCTACTAACTACCCTCGTGATAAGCTTTTGGCTTTCCTTGAGAAAATTCATAGCATTGGCATGAAATATGTTGTCATTATCGATCCTGGGATCGCTGTGAATTCTTCTTATGGTGTACATCAAAGAGGCATTGCTAATGACGTGTTTATCAAGTATGAGGGTGAGCCCTACCTTGCCCAAGTCTGGCCAGGGGCTGTCAACTTTCCTGACTTTCTCAATCCCAAAACAGTTGATTGGTATGGTGATGAAATTCGTCGCTTCCACGAACTTGTTCCTGTTAATGGCCTATGGATTGACATGAATGAAGCTTCAAATTTCTGTTCTGGACTGTGCAAGATCCCAATGGGGAAGAAATGTCCAACTGGGACTGGACCTGGCTGGATCTGTTGCTTGGATTGCAAAAACATAACAAAGACAAGATGGGATGATCCACCATACAAGATAAACGCTTCAGGACAGCAGGTGCCGATAGGGTATAAAACCATAGCCACCAGTGCAGTTCACTACAATGGCGTTCTGGAGTATGATGCTCATAGTCTTTACGGATTCTCTCACACCATTGCCACACACAAGGGCCTTCAGGGGATTCAGGGCAAACGACCGTTTATTTTAACACGTTCCACTTTTGTTGGATCAGGCAAATATGCTGCTCATTGGACTGGTGACAATCAGGGCACTTGGGAGAATTTAAAGTATTCCATATCTACTATGCTAAACTTCGGTATATTTGGGGTACCAATGGTTGGGTCAGATATATGTGGATTTTATCCTCAACCAACAGAAGAGATTTGCAACCGTTGGATTGAACTTGGCGCATTCTATCCATTCTCAAGGGATCATGCCAACTATTACTCCCCAAGCCAAGAGCTTTATATATGGGAATCAGTGGCTGAGTCTGCTAGAAATGCTCTTGGAATGAGATATAAGCTTCTTCCATATCTGTATACGTTGAACTATGAGGCCCACATCAGTGGAGCCCCAATTGCCAGACCTCTTTTCTTCTCGTTCCCTGATTACACTGATTGTTATGGAGTGAGCACCCAGTTCTTGCTAGGGAGCAGTCTGATGGTATCTCCAGTGCTTGAGCAAGGTAAATCAGAAGTTACAGCGCTGTTTCCTCCTGGTACTTGGTATAGTATGTTCGATATGATTCAGGCCATTGAATCAAAGGAGGGAAAATATGTAACATTGGATGCACCTCTGCATGTGGTTAATGTGCATCTGTATCAAAATACCATCTTACCTATGCAGCAAGGTGGAATGCTATCTAAGGTTGCTAGAATGACACCTTTTAGCCTCATAGTTACCTTCCCAGCAGGGGCAAGCAATGGTGAAGCTAAGGGAACTCTTTTCCTTGATGATGATGAGCTTGCAGAGATGAAACTTGGCAATGGATACTCAACTTATGTTCACCTCTACGCAACTGTTAATCACCGAACTGTAAAGGTGTGGTCTGAGGTTGAGGATGGCAAGTTTGCTTTGGACAATGGTTGGACAATTGAAAAGATAACTGTGTTAGGATTGGGTGGAAGTGGACATCCAACTAATCTTGAGATTGATGGGGAGCCTGTGACCACTGCTTCAAAGACGGAGATCAGCACTTTGGAGCATAAGTACCTGCATAATCTGGATGATAAGAAGACGAGTGTAATGGTAGAAGTAAAGGGATTGGATATTCCAGTGGGGAAAAACTTTGCCATTTCCTTGAAGATGGGTCTCAGTCATTGAGGATTAAATATGGATCGGGAGTTTGCTTTGTTTGCAATTAATGATTTGATTGTCTTTCGCCGTCCGGATTGTTGAAGTAGTTTTAAGTTCCTTTAGTAGAGTACTTTATTGAAAATCAACGGTGATCGAAATCACTTACGTTGCGGAAAATAATTTTTTTTATGATTTTCAATCAGATCTCGATAATTGAATAATTTGGCTAATAAAATACAAATCGATTGGTAAGGAATTGTACCTTGTGTTTTTTGTCGATATTATTTTGAAACTTTTTTCTGATTTCTCAATTATGGGTTGTTCGGTTGTTTGTTTAACTTGTGATGGTATCTACAAAAACAACTTTAACATTTTGAGAGGAATAAGTTAGTTCCTTGGTACTTATTCCTATTTATAGAAAAAAAAAATATTAGGGTTTTTATATTTTTATTAAAATTAAATTTCCTTAAATTATAATTAAAGTCAAAATTAAATGAATTATAATTATAATTAACGTTAAAATTAAATGAATTATAATTAAAGTCATTATAATTCATTTAATTATAATAAGATATCCCTAAAATTTTATAAACTTTATAATTAAGTCTAACTTAATTAAAATTGATTTTTTCTTTACAAGTTGCTCTCCTATTAGGTTACTACTATATTAACTGACAATGATTAAAAATTCTAATTCTAATTCATAATTAAGATAAGATAAATTGAAACTTCTTTTTAATTCATCTTTAATTCTGCTATTAAAAATGTATAATCATAAATCAAAATTGACGTCTTGCAACATATTATGACCATTCAAATATCAAGAATGTCAAAGTAGTTTGACTTAATTTGTTCATATATGGTTATGATGTATAATTTAATACTTTCATCATTCAATATTCCAATTGGACAGAGTATGGATATAGTGTCTAATCTTTTCATTCAATTATGTTCGTTCTTACTAATTAATAATTAATTTATAATTGAAATTTGAAAATGCCTTTTTAAATGTCAATTCACTATAACTAGATAATTTCATAAATCACTACTAATCAAGAACAGTAGAATATTATCTCTAATTACTTTAGAGTAACGAATCCTTTATTGACTTACTCAATTATCTATATTGTTAACTCAAGGTTCATATTTAACGATTTTGATGATAATCTTATAATATTTCAAAATTCAAATTGGATTATTTCCTTACATATAAACAATGGGATAATTCTTAAAAGAAAATAAAATCATGGAATAATTGTTTTCCTTCTTATAGGAACCTTCTTTATGAACTTACCTTACTAAAAAATGGTTTATCCGAAAGGATCATACTTATTATGAAGGTCATATATTAATTGCGTAATTACTGGAAGATTTTTGGCAAAGATGACATCGAAGTTATTCGGAATTAAATCCATCCAGTTGATTAAGGATGCAAGTGAAGTAACGGCTAGTTGAAAGAAAGACCTACTTAAGGAAAAGCAACTGCTTTTGCGAATTGAGATTGAATTTTCAAAATACAACTATAACATAAATTCTTTTGAAAGTGATATCATTATAAAATCTCTTGTGCTTTAGAAAGTGAAAATATTTTTGAGAGAGATGAGTGTAGCTCATACCGAGCAAACTTCATTTTCTGTTAAGAGCTTGTAGAGGCTAGCTAAATATTACTAGTTTGGAAGGTTGGAGAACCTTGAAAAATATTAACTTTTAAGCTTGGAGAAGCTCGTCAAATTACTATTTGTTTTTATAGTGAAATACTCAAATTGGATACTTGGGGACTGGACGTAGGCTTGGCTTGTAAGCCAAACCAATATAAATCGACTGTGTCCTTCTCTCTCTTCTCTTAACTTTTATATTTCCACTTTATATTGTGTATGTGTTTATTTCAGCAAGAGGCTCCTTCACTATTATAGTAGGCTCCTTCTATTTTTAACTTACTAAAAGTTCCTTTCATTTTAACAGACGCCTTCTATTTTAAATTATTTTTAACAGGACTTTTAGTTTAGCAGACTCCTGTCATTTAAAAGGTTTTATCATTTAACAAGCTCCTTTCAATTTAACAGGATCCTATCACACAATAGGCTCCTACTGTATTAATTGTAAATAGGCACCTGTCATTTCCTTTTGAACTAAAATAACTTATGGAAAAAAATGTACACACATAATTCCCCTCGCTCTTGCGTGTGTTTGCTTTATCATTTGGTATCAGAGCAAGGTTTCACATTTATTGTGCTTTACAGCACGTGATAGATTATGGCAAACACCTTAAGAAGTTTTGAAGGACAATCCGTCTCAAAGCCTACTTACTTCAATAGAAACAACTACTCATACTGAAAAGAGAGAATGACCATATATCTTCAATATGTGGATATCGAAGTATGGCAAGCGATTAAAGTTGGAGCTACAATTCCCACTTTCGATAATGTAGAATTATGGACTAATGCTAACATGAAAAATGCACAACTAAATGCTAATGCAAAACATCACCTGATATAGACGTTGTCTCTAGAAGAATATGAAAAGATATCATACTACTCCACAGCAAAAGAAATATGGGACAAACTTCAAGTTGCCTTTAAAGGACGAATGAGGTAAAGAAACATAGAATAAGTCTTTTGGTACATCAATACGAAACTATTGGCATGAAACAGGGGGAGACCATATACGAATTCTTCGAACGCTTCAACAACATCATCACCGCCTTGAAGAATCTGGAAAAAGTATATCCCAATGATGAGCTCGTAACAAAGATTCTAAGGTCAGTACCAAAGGAATAGAGACCTAAGGTGACAAGTCTAAAATCAACAAAAGATCTAGACACTATTTCACTCGACTGGCTACGAGGAAATCTGATGATCCATGAAACCGAGCTTAGGTAAGATGAAGGATCCTCCTACAGAAAAAGAATGATACTAAAAGCAACTGACAAATCAAATTGTGATGAAAGCGACAGTGAGTTGCAGATAGATGGAGATAATGAATTCAATTTCATTGTCAAAAAATACGCATGCTTCTACAAAAAGAAGTTAACAAAGGAAAGAGAAGCAAACAAAAAAACTGGAAATAGGAGGCCCCTATCAAAAGGCAGTAACAGCAGTAGCAATACACAAATCATATGCTACCACTACAAAAAGCCTGGGCACACTAGACTTGAATGTCCTCTTCTTCAAAATAATAAAACAAAGAACAAGAAACCTAGAAAGCAAGCTATGACTGTAGCTTGGTCTGACGAGGATTTTGAAAGCTTTGAAGAAGATGAACTTGAGGAAGTTAGCAACGTCTGCTTCATGGCTGAATCAGGAGACAATGAGGTATGCTATTCTGACTTTGATACTGAAGTTGATGAATTGAAAATGCATATCATGAATTGTATGATCAGCACAAAAGGTTTATAGTGAAATATTTCAAAGAAGTTGAGAAGTCCAAGAGCAATGATGCATCTCTGAAGAGTAAGATTAAATCATTGGAATCAATGAATAAGAATCTAGCGACCAAGAATAAGTCTATCAAAGTTGAGTATAAGCAAAAGGTCTATAAAAAGGTAAGTAGTAGAAGAAAGAATAGCCAAGTTGGAAAATACGTTGCTAAAAATGATTCTAAAAAGGTAAAATAATTATAAGGAAAAGTCGTCGCCTTAGAACTTAAAAAGGAGAAAAGTGTTGGAAAGATTTTATCTCTAGAGAAAGATCTGGAAAATTTTGTTGATGGAAGGAAGAATCTTGTTGCATTGCTTAGTAGCGATAAATGCATTTTGGTAAGGTCAGAATATGATATAATGAAAATAACAATATCAAACCATACAAAAACTTCTTTGTTAAATCCAGCAGCAGTTATAGCCAAAATAATAGGAACCTGCTAAGTGACAAAAATCATAATAACTATCATTCATCTGTTTTGTGTGATTACTGTGGTGAACATAGTCAAATTAGTCATTCTTGTAATTTTGTAAAAAGAAATTATCTGAGATATATATTTGGAGACCGAAAGGTCAAAATACTAACCCAGAAGGACCCAGAAAATTTAGGTACCTAAAAATGAGATAATATTATTACATATATGCTTCAAAATAGAGACAAGAAAAAATCAATGGATAGTTGATAGCGGTTGTCGATATTCATAATGATAATATTGTGTTTGTTGGTCTTAGAAATCAGAATGTATATTGTGCTCAAATTGAAGACATGTCCTCACAAAATGTTAAGTGTTTTGTCTCTCTAGAAAATGATTTGTTTATTTGGCACAGGAGATTTAGACATGCCAGCATGAGCATTCTATCAAAATGATCCAAAAATGAGTTAATAAGAGGACGACCTACTCTAAAGTTCAAAAGCAATCAGGCTCGTGAGGCTTGCTTAAAAGGTAAACAAGTCAAAAGCAGCTTTCATCCTAAAAATATTGTGACTACTAGCCAACTACTTAAACTTGTGCACATGGATTTGTTTGGTCCTACTGGGACTCAAAGTTTTGGTGGTAAACATTACGGCTTTGTTCTAGTAGATGATTACTCCAGATTTACATGTGTTTATTTCTTATTAAATAAGGATGATGCTTTTGAAGTGTTTGAGAAGTTTTGCAGAAAAATTCAGATAGAAAAAGGGTAATGCATTACTTCAATTCGAAGCGATCATGAAGGAGAATTTGATAACAGAAAGTTTGGAGAGTTCCTTGACAGAATGGAATAACTCATAACTTCTCATGTCCAAGGATGCCTCAACAAAATGGAGTTGTAGAGAGAAAGAACAGAACTTTGGTTGATTTGGCCAAGACTGTGCTATGTGAAAGTGGACTGTCTCATGGATACTGGGTAGAAGCAGTATCCACAACATGTTATGTATTCAACAGATGCCTTGTTGGACCCCGAACTTTTGGTGAAAATTTGAAATATTAAAATGATTTTAAATGAGAAAGAAATTGGTGAGAAAATTTATGAATTTAAGAAAATTTGATGAAAGTAAGAAAAATTTATGAGAAATGAATTGTTTAATTTTGAGGACTTTGATATTTGAGTGAATTTATATGGATTATGAGA
>JAOTBA010000003.1:15731415-15746882 GCA_025629845.1 Erythroxylum squamatum | reverse complement strand
AACAAATTAATAAAATATGCTTAATTAGGGTTTAGGCCGAGATTGAACCGAAGAACCGGGTCCCTACCAAATTCCCCGTTTTTATTATTTTTGCATGTTTTCTTTAATTAGTTTTTATTAGTTAGTTTTATTTTTATTTTTCTTATTTCAAAAAAACCAAAACCCCCCATTAAGTGTAAACATCGGTTAATTCCATTTCCTAAACTTTACACGCACTCTCTGTGGGATCGACCTAGATTCACCACTGCTACAGTAGCAGTCTAGTTAATTAATTTTGACTAGTGTTATGACGCGCGGTCAATAACTTTACAACACATTATGTCTTTACCCTAAAAGTTGCAAGGTTCTTGAGTTGTGCACACTGGGTCCTCCAAGTTTGAAAGATACTACAATTTGAAATTCCCATTCGGTTTGATTTTAAGATTAGATTTGGCAGTCATTAAGGTAGAAGGTGGAAAATTCTTAGCAATCATGCAGAGTTGCATTAAATATTCAAGAGATGTCACTTTTTATGCTTTCCATGATGGAGGTTCTGAGGCTAGAATTTTTGCATTAAAAATCCATATGGTTTTGTGGGTGCAATTGTTAATCCCTTATGTAGAGCCACTGAAGGAATTACATTCCAAGATGCTACAACGTGCATTAGATTGGTGTAGCAACAATAATGTTTCGGGCTTGATATAGGCATTAACTAATATGTTCATGATCTTTTTCATTACCTAAACCAATATATTCATTATTCCAAAAGGTTACTTCAGAAAGTTAAGTGAGCTCTTTGAAAATTATGACCTATCAGGGATAGTGTTTTGGTGAGTAGTTTGGAAAAGTTTTTATTTATAGACATGAGCATTTAATCTTAGCTAAATCTCCTTTTATCCTTTGACTTATAAATGACCTCCAAGTTGATAAATTTCACTTCAGATAGTCAAATAAGACCTATCCGTATTCATGTTGTTTGTTTTTCTTCCTGATGAAGGTGCTCGTTTTTCCAAACGCAACTAGTTCAACTTCTTGCTTCTCTTTGCTCTCGTTGGAGCATATTACAAGGAAAGCTAGAGTTAAAGCCAATACTTGTATTAGAATTGTTTAGCTCATGAGTCCAAAGATCCTTTATGGCGATTATACTTGTAGACTATGATTTATTCTCAAAACTAACTAGTGTTGTTTTAATTTTAAGAATACTACTTTCAAGATTGTTACCTATAAATACACATTTATAGACAACTTGGTCTTTTTTCCATTCCACCATGAGTTTCTTACGGCTTCATTTACATTTTCAATTTTGCGAATATTTTCCCCCCACAATGTCATCCCAAAAAAAATTAGAAGTTTGATGTCCATTTTTTCCATATTATTGTCAGAAGTTTCATGACAATTTTAAGAATTAAACATTTTGCACTTTGGCACAAAATATTTTTTAACATAAAGATTCAACGTTTATAGACAATACAGAATAATGAGTATATAATAAATTACATAATAATGAGAGTATAAGAAAAAATTGCCAATTTTTAGTAGAAAACAAAACATGCACCTTGTCGATAAAGATGCACAAATTAACGTAAACACTCTACTTTCTTTTCACTTTGTATTTACAAAACATGCCTCTTGCATATGGAACTAAACAATCACATGTCTCAACGAAACCACCTATATCTACACTACCATAGTTAACATTACTATTTTATCGTGAGTTATTTATCATCACGTTGCTCACACTATGTGGTTGTTGTGCTTATAAGAATCATTAAAAAACAGTATCATTAGTAAATTGTGAATAAGTCACTAAATAGAATGTCGTTATTAATAGTATTCTGGCAAAAGATAAATACCAATTGGGAGTTGTCATGTCCATAGAAAATGGAACACCTTCAATAGAATTCTTTTACTTGAATTAGTAGAGACAACCTATCATCAAAAATGTTAAAGAGTATATAATCAAAATACTTAGACTTATTGTTAAAACATTGAACCTTTTCTATTAAAAATTACACATGTACCTAGAGAAATTGTTTAGAAGAATAATACGGTTGGAGAATTTGAACCATATTTAAGTTATCAATATAAATCTCAATTCCTTGCATTTGATTTGCATACTAAAAAGCAAAGAAAAAATTGATGAGAAATTAAATAACACATGACTAGTGCGGTTTAAAATACTAATCAAACCGCAACTTGATTATCTCTTTGATAAGGAATTGTATATTAACTTGATGTAGTTTGAAATTTTTCTCTCTACCCTGTCTCACCCATAAAAAGGGAAAGAATAATAGCTTTATATAAGGGACATAAAATTCAAGAATATAAAATTCTTATAATGAAACCAAAAGATTAGACGGTAATGTTAGTGTTGAGGTTGTGACATTTATTGGAGAAATTTGAACATTTTCTATTGTACCCTGTCTCACTTATAAAATAGAAAAAAATATATCATTGTATAAGGGGCATGGAATTCAAGAATTAAAAATTTTATGTTAAGATATGTGTTATGATATTTTGGGCATTATTTGAAATTGAACACCTTTGGTTATTTGTGGAATTTCATTATGACAAGTATTCTACCTTGTGTGGGACTCTTGAAAATAAAATTACATGAAAGATAAAATCCAGGTGAAGATAGGATTTACTATTTGAGATAAAATCACCATTTCTAAATAAAGATAGTGTGCAGATTTTTGGTAATTTTGTATCTATCTTTGGAAAGCCTATTTTGGGGATAATGGTTAAGATAGTTAAATTTGTGAAGATTATGATTGATGACATATAGCTTCGTTTCTGATGGGTAGCATGAATTTTCTAAGGATGTATTGTTGTTGTTTTTAAGCGGAAAAACGATAAGTACATTGTGACTTGGCAATTGTTATTTTGGGGGATCTTGGGATATCTTTGGCAACTACAATTTCGATAATTCTAGTTATCTTTGGCAACAGATTTTGAGGTGATTGGTGTTGTCTATGTGAGATGTGTTTCTCTGTTGGTGTGTGAATTTTATGGATAATTAAACTGTTGTTGTTGTTAGGGAAAAGTGTGCAGATATCTTGTGTGTGTTCAACTCCATTGTTTGTAATGTTTTGGTGGTGAAACATTCAATTTTTCAATTGATGATTTCTTGAAGTAGTTTTGTTTTCTTTATGAGTAGGAAAATATTACATGATCCATCCACATCTGCAGCTGCATTTTGCCCCTGAGTTATTGTTTGTGTATGAAAAACTTCAGCAGTTTTCGTGTGATTTTACAGCTGCATTGGTTTAATGTTTAGGTGATGAAATGTTTTTTGTTTTGTTGAGTTTTCGTTGTTGCGTTTTTTTATTTGGGGCTGCTGGTTTGATTGATGATTGAGTGTTGTACAGATATTGTTTTTGTGCAAAAAATGTTCAGTATAGGCATGGTGTTGCAGCTATATTTTTGGTGACGTTTCAGTGATGAAACATTTGTTCGATTGATGTTATTTTGATGCTGCTATGAGTGGACTGATCGTGATTCCTCTCAATAGTTCTTAGCAAATATTGTTCTACCACTTCCCACACTTTTGGCTGATGGAGCTACATATTTAGTGGAGTGGTTTTATCTCAAGTGTTTTTCTTTGTTTATGTCTTTATTGCTATAATCACTTGAGTTGTTCAATTCTCATTTTTATTATCAAACATTGTTGTGAAAATCTTCTGTTGATATTAGCACGAGGTGGTCGTGTTATTAGGAGTGATTTACTTTCATGGGGTGTGAGGACAAGGGCTAGTGTCAAAGGTTGAGTGAGTCAGCTCAGTAAAACTTTGTATAAAACTATTGTCGTCAAGTGAAAGTGATTAAGCTGGGTAAGGGCCTCATAGACGTAGGCAAGGTGTGCCGAACTACATTACCAAATTTTGGGTGTTGATTTATTCATTTCACGTTTAATTTTTCTGTTTTCATTTGTGCTAGAAAATTTATACATTGTTGATACAATTGCTTTACATCAAGCAACCACAAATACAATTCAAAACAACTGCGACAAAACCAAGTTTTTGTGAATGTACATCCTTTCAAATTTTCAATTTACAAATAAAACCTCAAGATTAAATGGTAATGTTCGCGCTGCAACTGTAAGATTTGCTAGAGTCTGAACTTTTTTTGGTTGATTTCCTTTTTTTCAAAACCTTCTCCAAGCCACCCTTAATCTCTTACCTAAAACAATTTTCTTTTTGATTTTGATTACTTTAATTCCAATATTGTTTTTTTCACGAATTTCAATCCCATTTTGGTTCAAGTGATCTGTTATAACACTTGAATATTGAACCATCTCTTCAAATTGTAATATAATATTGGAGCTTGTGTTTAAGTGTTAGACAATTGATCCATTATCTTATAGTCTAGCATCCACGATTTCCAACATCTTCAAGATACAATCTTTAACAATTTTGTAAGTCTCTTCACTCTCAGATGCTTTTGTAACCAATTGAACATATAGCCCACACAATTCTTTATACTGCATACTTTGACATATCTTAGGATCCAAATTACTTATACTGATTCCTAAATTTTCAACTCCCAAGAATCCAAGTTTTACTTTATGTGTCCACCTTTTCAATATGTACTGACTTGGGATTTCCATAATATTTTTCACAATAAAAACTTTCAAAACATGAGAACATAAAAATCCCAATAAACTCGAATTTTCTATAATTACAGTCAACTTTTCCATTTGATGAATCATAAGTAACTGTATGGTAATAACTCTTCTTATGAGGGGTAGTTTGATATTTTATGATTGATCTAACTTCTCCAAAACTTTCAATACAAGAATTATGAGACTTACACCACTCATTTTGAAAGCACTTAAACACCTAAAGAGTATAAACACTTGCTGCATGTTTCAAAGTTTTAATTAGATACAATAATGAGGGAGTACTTGTACTTCATTTAAAATCAACCTTTAACTCTTTATATCTATAATCTTCAAGGAGACTTTCAAAGTGATGAAAAAACTATAAGAAATACTATTCATACTCTCAGTTCTTTGTATTGTCGTCATGTTTGCACAAAACATTTGTTTTCCATACACTAAAGCTCATTTTTCCTTTATCCCAAACGTGCTCCTCGGCTAATCATTGTCCTCAAGTTTGTATTTACGCAACATCTCATTCCATGCATTTACAAAATCTTCCTCTTCTTTAAAATCATATATGCATAAGTTAAAATCTTTAGCAAAATCTTTGAATTGAGATAAAACACTACTAAAATGGATGGTTGCTTTTTGATAAGTGTGCCAAATACATAAGCGATGATGAGTTTCAGGCCATCTTAGAACGAGAGCCTTTGCTATTGCTGCATCTTAGTCTGTAAGAATAGTTTGAGGTCTTTTATCACACATAGCTTTCCCAAAAGCATCAAATATCCATTCAAACGTGAGGGATGTCTCATCATATAATAATGTAACACCAAAGAGTGTAGTCTACTGGTGATGATTTACACCTACAAGTAATGTAAGGGGACAACCTTCATTGTTCTTCCTATAAATTATGTCAAAGCAAGCCACATCAATAAGATTTGAGTAATTTGCTCTCATCTTTGCATCTGACCAGAAAATGTTAGTTATTAAATCATCTTGATCAACTTGGATAACATAAAAAAATTTGGATCATCAAATTGCATTTTATGTAAATATCTATAACACCTCTTGTATCCCCTCTTTTCGCATCTCTCGTTCTTTTAGACCGTAAGTAATTTTTGTAATCATCTGTTATGAAACCTAAGATCTCTTGATCACCTACTTACCTAACCATGACATCAAAAGATGCCTTTAATGGGATTCCTACGTCATTTGCCATTTCAATTTGCATTGCTGCTGATAAACTTATCTTTCAATAAGATTTGTGAAAGTGCGTCTTGTTTGGACTCGAGAGGTAGTGATTATGCTCCTCATTAAACTGAACCACACAGAGTTTTCTACTTCTTCGACGACTGACACTCATTTTAGTTTCACAACCAAACCTTGCTTCAGGGCGTGCTGCTCTCACATACATATCTCGTTTGTCATTTCCTCGTTTGCCTTCAACACTATAACAAAACATTCTATCAATAAAGTTTCTGGATTTATCTTTGTGGTTTTTGCTTTTCCTTATCCCAAACCCAACTTCTTTAGCATATACCAAATAGAATTGGTAAGTATCTTCTTTTGTCTTAAACTCCATTCCAATTTTTGGTGTTAATTCTTTGGATACAAGCTCATCTTCAACTTCAATACTGTCATCTTCATTACCATCTTTAAATTTTAACTGACGACAAGACAAAGATGCAACCGTCATAGAATTATTAGCTTTTATCCTGAAGCAATAACCTAAAAATAATAGACCAAACTTTAAGAATTTAAAAACTTATATTATCAATTAATTAGAATTTGTCGTACGGTTTTTATGGTACATTAAATGGATACATAAATGTTTACCTATCATGCCAATTATCGACATTTAAACCTTATGGCTGAAGGAAATATACATGCTTCATTATGACTAGAGTACTAAATATTTCTAAAAATCATTAAAACTCCCTTATTTCACACAACATAAAGAGAATAGTTGAATTTGTTTAATTATCTAGTTGAAAAGCACTTAAACGATATGCAGACAACAACAAACCTCGAAGGATTGGTAAACATTTCCTACTTATCCCCCCAAAAGAAAAGAATAAGGACCAATTCTTTTTAATGATTAAACGCAATGAATCATAAACCCATGATCAACTAAAATCTTTGAAATTGAAAGCGGAAGGGAAAAATCAAAACAAGGACAGAAAACCGCGTCTAGGATTGCAAACATTTCTGTTGTGTGTTTTTCAGCTTCTTCTCTTGCTGCTGTCATTTCTGTTGTTGTCTCTCTTCACTGTCATTTCACTCCTCCCTTTCCAGCTACTAACGTTATTTTTAATTTCTGTTGAAGCTGCGTCGTTTTTGTTATGCTTTTGGTCCTCCTTTACGTTTCTATTTCTATCTTGAATATTACTGTGCTTCCTTTATTTCAGCTGACGTTTTATTCTGCTTCCTCTACTGTGTTGAGCTACTGCTTCTTCCTTACTGTGTTTGTTTATGTTGTTTGTTTTAATGCTCTGCGTTTTACTCCATGTAATATTGTGTTTTAGCTTCATCTATTGAATTGTGCGATTCATGCCTTCTTCAGCTATACATCAGTCCATTTAGCCTAAAAAGAAACATTTGAACTTAGGCCAATTTTACAGTAAAATTCAGAATAAATATTTTTGGGTCTTAATTAATAAAATATGAGCAACCATGCCCAAATGTGTAATAAAAATAATTAAATGGACTAAATTTAGGAGGATAAAATATGTAATATTTTGCACTTATCAAATTTTCTCACACTTAGCTTTTGGTCGTCCTCGATCAATGAAATACACGACTAAAAAGATAAAAAAATTATGTTTGAAAAAATTTTAAACTAGGCACATGAGTCCACCTCAATTCATCAACAAGACAACTATACCAAAAAAATCAAGTAGAGATTAAAAAAAATTATGTTAGCAAAGAAAACAATGAAAATACTTGAATTAGGAGACATCACACCATCCACAAGAACTAACGAAACCATTGAGATTCTTAACATGTAGGCAAGGTTGCTTTACATCTTATAAACAATTAATTAGCATTAGAATAAGGTGATTTCAATGGACAGACCCTCACAAGGATATGTTTTTATGCACTCAACACTCATAATGTTTTAGGTTATGTGTTTCACTCAAAAGCTCAATCCCAATAAGAAACTCATCTACGAACTTGCATATCGACTCAATTCTCCACTACTAAATATGGGATAACACACAACACAAATCAAAGGACTTTAGAGGTTGTAACGAGGCTTAGGGTAAGGTTAGAAAAATATTTAGGGATGTAGACTAAAATGCCAAAAACATGTGGAGCACAAAGAAACTCTAAAAAGTGAGGGAAAACATCAACCATGCATCTCCATCTCATAATCATTGTAAAGCAAAGACCTCCTTCAAAACTCCTCAAATTCACATGAAAAACCATCCACCATCAAATAAATCCAATTGCCTTTTTTTTTGGGTAAAAAACTCGTTAGTATATTCAAACGTTTTCTTCACCAAAATGAAGTGAATGAACATATGTTGTGATGGAACAAAATAAACAAATGACAAACTTGTAACATACTTACAGAAACAAACGAAATTGAAATTCACACTTTTTATATCTTTCATTTCTTTCGTTTTTTTTTTGCTTTTGGAAATAACAACTTACAATTACAATAAATGTAAATAAGAACATGACTACGATGACATCACAAATGATAAATCACAACACTTCATTCACACAACTAAGAGAACCACGACTTTAAACATATGCACCCCCTTACTCCGCTTCCAACCACTTATGTTAAAACTTCATATTCCATAGTTCAAGGCAAGGATAGGGCATAAAAGTTAGGAATAAGTTTGTAATGTTGCTAAAATTAGAAGAAATAGGCTATTAGGCTCAAAAAGGGGTTATTAAAGGATAAAATAAAGCATTAGGTGGTCATTGGCTGTGTAGGTTAAAACAAATGAATACCTTATCATTTTCATGTTATTGTGTGAACCATATGTGTAGTCTCGAAGAGTACCAAGGTAAGGTCAAGAGAGACATCCCACGGAAGAGCACAATGTATACACTAAAAAAAACTGATGCAGATGTGTCAGTCTATATAGGCTACCTCACCAGCTTTTTGGTCTATCCATTTAGTCACATGTAAAGTTCATTTTAAAGCACCTATAAAACGCAAGTACTTTCTTGCCTAGGGTAAGCAACGTTAGTTAGTACTTGGAACGATGTTTATTCTCAAAAACAAAAGTTATTTCATGAAGAACATTTTAGTTTGAAAACAAGTTAGATTAGAATTTCTACCTAGTGACATTTAGTTAGTTCTCTTGCCAAAGACTTTGAGCTGATCGACCTAAATGAAAGCAAAAAAGCACAATATGTAAAATACAAACAAATGCAAACTATTTTATATGAAAACTTTTTTTACTGATTTTAGAACAGTCATGAATCATTTGTGAACTAACACTTAAGTAACCACAAAAGTCATGCTTCTAACCACACCCCCACACTCTTACATTGTCCTCAATGTAATATCGACATGATGAGAAATGAAAACAAAATCCTGAAGCCGTAGTTATACAATGATGTGAAGTCAAGTTAACAGCAACACACAACATCATGTCATTATAGTAGACCAAATCCGACCATTTCAACATATAAAACATGTGTATAAGCTAGATCAAAATGTCCAACAATATAGAAACATGCAGGATAACTTCAAATCCCTACTAACAAAGAGCAATAAATCTCATGATCTAACATAAACGAAAATTGAAATAACTACGGAGTGATAAAAAGAACTAAAATTAAAAAGAAAAGGGTAAAGAAATGCAAATCTAATTTATTATTTCATCTGGGGTTGCCTCCCAAGTAACGCTGTTGGTTTACGTCATTAGCTCGACGTACTGCTGACTTCACAGTTCTTCAAACAAAATCTCCTCCATTAACATAACCTAAGCTTGATCATAAAATGGTTTGAGCCTGTTCCCATTCACTTTAAAAATTTTGTCAATTGTTAAGTTGCGCACTTCAACTGTACCATGCAAAAACACGTTAGTGACAACAAAAGAACCTAACCATCGAGACTATAGCTTACCAGGAAACAATTTAAGCTTTGAATTAAACAAAATCACTTTTGGCCTAATAGAGAATGATTTCCTAGCTAGCTTCATATCATGAAAGGCATTGGCTTTTTCTTTGTAAATCGTAGCATTTTCATATGCTTCCAACCGTAGTTCCTCTAATTCTTGCAACTATAACTTCCTTTCTTTTCCAGCCAACTCATAGTCTAAATTGCATTTTTTTCATTGCCCAATATGACTTATGCTCAATCTCAACTAGTATATGGCAAGCTTTCCCAAAGACTAACCTATAGGGAGACATTCCTATTGGAGTCTTATATGCAATCCTGTGGGCCCATAGAGCATCATGTAAATGATTGCTCCAACCCTTTCTATTAGGTATCACCATTTTCTCCAAGATAGATTTTATTTCCCTATTGGACACTTCAGCTTGTCCACTAGTCTAAGGATGATATGTCGTAGCAACATGATGAGTCACATGGTATTTTTCCAACAAAGCTCCTAAGGTCTTGTTACAAAAGTGTGTGCCACGATCACTAATTATAGCTTTGGAAATACAAAATCGATTAAAAATATGTCTCTTAAGGAACTTGATTACAGTTTTGGCATCATCTAACTTAGTGGCGATGGCCTCTACCCACTTAGAAACATAGTCTACACCAGCTAACTGTAAAGATGCTCACCGGCTAAGTTCTCCCTATCTTCCTTTACTAATTTAGAACCAAACGAACACGACTCTAAATTGATTAAAGCAATTCTTTCTAAGAAGATATCATTAACCCCAAGAATTTCAACCAACCAGCTAGCGAAATTCCTAGATCATGCGAAACTCTAATTAAATCTTAGCCCTTTGACTGATTAACGATTTAATAGTTGATACTCGACTCACCAAACTCAATAGCAATTACAGACTAAAGAGAAAGTGATAGCAATCAATTCACATTCAAATTTATCTAGACGCCTCTCAATTTTATAAGAACATGAACCGTAAATAAATTGCTCAAGTATCATTTAAATACTCAAAAAAACTCTTAAGATTCAAATTAACTCGATAACAATTGTTTTAAATTATCTAAACAAAGAACTAAATTGAAATTCTAAAATTCTTAAATAAATTAAATTTGAAGAACTAGATATAAAGAGAGTAAGAGTGAGAGAGACTCATTCGATTGATAGCCTAGACTTTACAATTCAACGATCGCTTTGACCCGATGGCTCGAAATGCGAAATCCTCCTCCCAAAGGTCCTGAGCCAGCTCAATTCTGATGGTTTTGTATCTCTCGTACCACTCGAACACCTCATTGCACTAGCCTACTTCACCAAAATCTCTCAAGTTTTATTTGATTCCTAATTTCAAGTGATATGCTTGATACCTTCTCTCTTTCCCCTGCTAGCTTTTTGTTTTCTCCTGGGACACACCAAGAGTTACACACTTGATAAAAGTCCCCTTAACTCTTCCATAACGTCAGTCTATTGGGAACTTTTATGTTTCACTCCACTATTGTGCATCTCTTCTTCTGTGTGTTTCTATCATTGTATCTATTGTGTTTCCAGGCATTTTCTTATAGTTTTAATGCCCTCTGATAGGTCCCAGTCAAAGCCAAGAGAATAAATTCTCAAAATAAAAAGTTTAGATAATTTTCATTCTTTTTTTTCCTCCCTCTGCTGCATATTACATGTAATATAAATAGAAAAGAAGAGCAACTACTTAATCCTACTCTTAAGGCCACATAATCAACACTTACGAGATATTATTGCTATTATTGCTAACTGCCTACTCTAGTCGATCCACGATCCACTAGTCGATCCACGATCCACTAGTTGATCCACGATCCACGTCATGGCCTATCACCCTCCTTATCTGCTTTGTCCAGCTACTAACGTTCTTAATTCCTTTGTTGTTTTGGACTGTCATTTTTAACTTATTGTTTACATTTTTCTTCTATGTTGTGTGCTTTTTAGCCTCTTCTCTTGCTGCTGTCGTTTCTAATGTTGTCTCTCTTCACTGTCATTTCACTCCTCCCTTTACAGCTACTAACGTTTTTTTTTTAATTTCTGTTGAAGCTGCGTCGTTTCTGTCATGCTTCTGGTTCTCCTCTACGTTTCTGTTTCTATCTTGACTGTTACTGTGCTTCCTTTGCTGTGTTGCACTGCTGCTTCTTCTTTACTGTGTGTGTTTCTGCTGTTTTTTTTAATGCTCTGCGTTTTACTCCATGTAGTGTTGCGTTTTAGCTTCATCTGTTGTATTGTGCGGTTCATACCTTCTTCACCTAGACATCAGTCGATTTAGCCTAAAAGAAACACTTGAACTTAGGCCAAATTTACAGTAAAATTTAGAATAAATATTTTTGGGTCTTAATTAATAAAATATAAACAATCATGCTCAAATGTATAATAAAAATAATTAAATGGACTAAATTTAGGAGGATAAAAGATGTAATATTTTACACTTATCAAATATCATAAAGATCACAAGTAATCTTCATTACATAGCACTTCTTTTTCATTACGTTCTAAATTTAATATTGTATCATTATAAGCTAGTAAGCATCGGAGAAGATATTTACCTGTGCAGTACTTATAGAGACTGTACTAGGATGTTCAATAAAGAATTGCTTATCCTCACGCAAATCTACAATGGTAAAAGACCACGATAAATTGACAACTTTATATGGTAAAATAGTTTACCTCAATACAATAAAACATAAAAAGAGGATTTAAAAAAAAGGAGAGAATGGTTGTTGAGGCTGGATCAAAGTAAGGTTCGATTACAAACAAAAATACTTTTGTTCCATACCGTAAGACACAAAAGTAAGTTTAACAAACAAAAGTAATCTAAAGAGCCCTCAGTTATTCACCCTTCTTAATACTACATCCATTATCTCCTTATGAAGAAGTAGGAAGCAATTGTTATATAGTAGCGTCGACTGATTTTCTAGGGACTTTCTCTGGAAGCATCAAATTGTTTGTTTAATGTCTGTCTCTATTCTTATGACCTGTAATCGAACCTTAAATTCCTTCCATAACATACACATTTTCTTTGTTACCCTGTTAACTGTGAATTATCTGTCTTCCCATATGCTACTACCTTTTTCTTTGTGAAACTAAACAGTGAATCCTAAAAGGTATAGTCATCACATAACTCGATATATATTTTTTGGTTAACAATCAAAGCTCAAACGAAAAATAAGTAAAAATCAAGACAGAATCAGCCACACATAATCTAAAATTTTGCAGATCCCATCTAACACAGAAATTGCAACACCATATCTATGGAAAATTACTTATTAACATAGAAACTTCCAACTAAATACTGATTAATTAAACTTTGAACCAACCAGAGGGAAAAAGAAGAGACTAAAGCAGCTCTTAATAAATTCTAGAACAATACAAGAAATGGCTAATGAAGATGTTGAAGAAAGTAATGAAAAGAAAAACAATTCCTTGTAAGAAAGACGTAAACTAGATCCGGGAAGAGGGTGCCAAAGTAAAACTGAAACAAAGAAAGAAGGATAAGTTTGACAGATCTTACCTCTAATTCTGCCATATAACTATTGTTTCCTTGCTTTGAAAAAAGATCTTCATAAACAGTTGAATGTTTACTCGGTTCATTAGCTGTCGATTCTCTCGCATACTTTAATGATTGACTCTCAAAGTAACCAATTCCCTTTCTGAAAACATACAAAGCAACCCAATTTATGTTCAGAATCCAAGACTTTAAAATCGTTCATATGCTTTGCAAACAGAACATATACCCAGAAGAGTTTTCCATTTAAGAAACAAAATTTGACATTAAAAAAATGTCTTTTCTAATTCTCAAAAATTCCCATCAAAGACATTGAATTAAAAAACACATCTTTGGCAAAAAATTCTAGCAGCACTCATTATAACCCAAAATTGGGGACCAAAATGCCTTGGTGATTGACAAATAAAATTTTGAAAAATGAGAAAGTTCACTACAGGAACATAAAGTTTGAGAAAGGACAAGACAAAAAAATGTTCACGAAATGATGCAAGATAAAACATTTAGTCGAATCTTCCAAAAGAGATAGCGCAAACGATCAAGTGAATTTTGAAAGACTGAATGATTAAAATGTTCATTATCTTCTAAATTCAGAATCCAAGACTTTAAAATCGTTCATATGATTTGCAAACAGAACATATAAACAACCTCCTAATAACAAAAATTCTTCGTACGCTTCAAAGCATAAAACTTTTATTCAGTCCACAAAGAATGATTACGCATCACCATTTTGGAATCAACTAACAAGTTGATTATTTGAAAATTAAACTACTGATAACAATAGCAGTCACCTCAAAAAAGAAGATCATCTGCCTAGATAACAACAAAACTAAGACAACTCAATCATTAAACTACAGCTCCTTAAAGAAAATTAAATCCATTAACACACAAAATGGAAGGTCTAATACCACCCATAGGCTAATCAACACACAAACAAAACTAGCTCAGAGAAATATCATGTATCTGAGAAACTGAAAGTTCCCAGAAAGCTAACGCCAAAAACCAATATGTCAACTTACAGTCATTAATCTTGTTACATAAATTGTTAAAACAAAAATTCAAGGACTTGTGAATCAACTGTGGTTTTCTTTGTACAACAAAAATGGATATGACCCAGAAGTAACACTACCCCTCACCTCAAAGTTTCAGGAGACGTTCCATGAATTAACCCAAAAAGGGGATGGAAAGAGTTGAGAAGATGTTATCTACAAACTCAGGACAAAAAGTGCCTGACTACAGAGGCGACCGCCAAAGATTTTGTGTACCAAACTCTTCTCATAAGTAGCAGGGGATTCACTGGGCACTCCAGAAGGTAAGCAATACAGAAGCGACCAACAAAGATTTTGTGTACCAAACTCTTCTCATAAGTAGCGGGGGATTCACTAGGCACTCTGGAAGGCAAGCAACATCTGGCGCAAGATCAAAGAAAATTAAGAGTTGAGATGGGGAAGTAAAGAGGGGAAGCAAAATCAAAGGAAAGAAAATACATCGCCTTAGCTTAGGCGAGAGCAAAGCTGACACTTCTCTATCAGTATTAAAATGTCGTTGAATTATATAGGAACTGATACGGGAACAGGTGATATGAACCCTTAATGACATTTATGTTCTGTTAGGAGATGTGTCAAATATGAAACAGAAGAAAGTAATTGATACAAGAGCAATGCAAATCTAGATACATGTACGTTTCTCGGAGCTTGCAAATCTTCCTCTCCTCTTCCAATTATTATTTCATTTTCCTCTTTTTCTAGGGCACTATTCATACATATTCTCATATCAAATAGATCGTTCTTAAAAAAAGAATGGTTAAATATCTTTAAGAATTTGAGCGTGATCTCTGCCGAACTTTTTTTTTCCTTTATGTGAAAAGACTATGTAGTCTCTTTATAACCGTTGAAAGTGTCCCACTAATCCAAGAATTTTCCTTTTATTGGGTGTCAAGTACTTCCTTTAGCTTCTCCACGAATTTATGCAAACAAAAGATTGCCTCAGGCGAGTAAGAGCGGGAGATTACCATGTGAGTATAAAAACTATGATGTTTTATGTTAGTTTAGGATAGTTAAGCAAGATAAATAAAACTAGGGAAATTATAGTCAAGAACTCGCGGAGAATATGACTCAGACAATTAAGAACAGTGAAATTGCGGCCAACGCAGAACAGAAGTGAAAAAGACGTTAGAAAAATATGTTAGAGTAGTGCCCTAAAGTCAATCTCCTTTAGCGCATTTTGTACAAAGTTTTGTATAAATAAAGAAAGGCTTTTTCATTAATTTGATATTCATTAT
>JAOTBA010000003.1:15688437-15700424 GCA_025629845.1 Erythroxylum squamatum | reverse complement strand
ATGCTTAACCCTCTCTGTAAAAGTTACAGAGTTCTCTCAACCTATTCTGTGGATACCGTTAGAGGCCGGACACTTGTGCGGCTACGGTGGTTGAGACGGATTGGTTTCGGAAACGGTTTGAGGGATACGACAAGACAAAGATCAAGCTTCGGAATAAGGTACGAATTAAATTTCCGCTTTATTTTGATTCGTGTTAATTATTTTATAGAATTAAATATATCTTGATTTTCGAGAAATCAAAAATCACGAAAAAGTTTCGTGATTATTCCACTGCAGTCGGATCAGATCCGGTCCAGATTTTCCAACAAGAATAACTAAGTAAATTGAGATATATCACAACATGACACTTAAATATATTTAAAATTGCCTGTATCTACTTTCGTATACATTCTATGGAGGGAAAAAGAAAGCAAAATACCAACAAATAAAGTCATTTTTATAAGTAAAACTTGGAGTTGGATAAGAGAAATTATATTTAGTATAAAGTTGGCCAAAAGTGTATTTTAGACCTTAATATACTTTACCAAGCAAAACCCTAACATTTCATAATGTTCAAAATAAAGGCTAAAAGTACGTTTTGAATCCAGTCATTTGTAAAAAAAATATAGAACAGACACTAACGTTTTGAAACGTTAAAATTAAACTCCATTATTTTCAAAACGTTCAAAACAGAACATAAATAAGTGAAAAATTTAACAAGATTAATTCTTCATCAGTTAATCGTATTAACGACCGATATGATTTTATTTTTATTTTTAAATAAGAGTGGCCCCATTATCATATGATAAATAGGACCCACTGTCTAAAATATATAAATATGGACTGTATTGTTATATTATAAGTAAGACCTGTAAGACTATTTTATGTCCCATGTCACTTATAAATTTGAGTCCAATTAAAGCACCTAAGATAATGGTTATTGGGTATTATAGACTGGGTCTCAAATGGGTCACGAACCATTTTTCTCTTTCTTCTACTTACCAAAGGACATGTCCATTAGAGATGCTATATAAGTTGAAATAACTTATTGCATCATAACGCTTCTGAAACTTTTCTGAACCATTGAGGAAAACACTAAACGAAAGAAGACGAGAGAAAATAAAGATTCATTCAAACGAAATCATCATCTAACGAACACGAGATCATGGATACAGGTACGCACAAAATGAATTGACCCGTTAAATGTTTTACAAGACCTACTGTTTGAAATGTATGAATAATAGCCTCGTTATTTCGTGGCTACAAGACTGCTTTCTTTTCTTTTTTTTTTTTGCTTTCTTATTAATTTAAAAGTTAATTATACAATTTTTTTATTTAAAATTTTAAAAATAATGTTATGTCAGTATTAATATAGCATTTAGAATTAATCTTACCATATTATTCATCTGTTTAAGCATCTATTATAAATGTTTTGAAAACGTTAGATTACAATTTGAAAGCTTTTAAATTAGTATTTGACAAATTTTCCTTTTATCATATTTCCTTTCCCATAAGCATCTCTGTTGGGTCCGGGGCACCGCAATTCTCTCAGGTTGGTTCAACTAGACGGCATCACAGAGGAGCATGCGGTGATATGCAGCGACTGAGAGGTCGAGTAACCTCTCTTTTGAAGGGGAAAGCTGTTAATTCATGGGCTGCTGTGCATGACACCTTTGTATCCACCAAGGTAATGTTTCGTTTCTCCTTAGGTTGGGATTAATTGAACTTCTTGGGATTGAACTTCACCCTTTTCTTTACTTTTCTTTTGTGTCTTTCCTTGGTCAAATTGATTTCCATCTGGGTTTTTTTTTTTTATTAGGACATTTTTGAGAGGCATAGAGTAGTGTTCACCGTGGGAACTTCTATGGCGTCAGTCGCTACGGCATGGGCAGGTAAGTTTTTTCTCTTCGTTTAGCTTATTCCTTTTTACTTTGTCACATCCCTTTGGTTTCGCTCAAAGTGTTTTGATATTAGCACTTAATGGGCCTTTGGGACGATTGCTCATGTTCTTCAAATAAATTAACTGTTTATTTCTTTGTGTAGACTTGATATTTACTGTCTATGAACACGTTGATTGTTAACCGAATTCTGTATGTCAAACTAGTCTTGTCTATATCAGAATCTATAACTTTGATTAAGTGAACTATTGTTGGACATATATTTATCTGTCAGTTGATGTAATTTTTGTCAGATGGGTTCACTGCTTGAGTGAGAAGATTCCCTAGAAGAAACTGGCTTGTACTTGATGAATTGGTTGATCTTATACTTGTTTTAGGTTATGTGTATTGAAGCTTCTAGATCATTGATTTCTTCAATTTGATTGGTTCCAAGTAGATTTGGAATTGAACATTACGATGGCCTAATTAGTGAAGGAGTTAAATAGTTATGAACTTTGTGGCAATTTTAGAGTTTCTAGGGCTTCTAAAGCCTCTGTACCCATGTCTTCTTCTTGAAGAGGAACTTTCACTTGTGAAAGACAGTGTTTGTCCGTTATCTAATGCATAGGAAACAAGGAAATTATTATTGTTCTAACTGTTTTGATTGTATCTAGTACTTGAGTATCTTATCAATCATCATAATTTATTTATAGGGTATTGCATACGCCATTATCATGAATCAAAAGTGGATCAAAGGCTTGAATCAATTGAACAAGTTGTGAGTTTCTGTATATTGTAATACTTATCTTTGATTATGTTTCATATTGGAATAGAAGTGTGCAGTATTATCTATCGTCAGTATTTTTGTTTTGGGCCATGCAAGGTTCTGCAATCCAGTCAATGGAGTTGTCTCCTAGGCCATGGAAATGGTCTGGTGACTATACTACTATTTCTGATTGATTCCTTTTGGAAACAAATGATTGCCCTGGAAAATATAGAGTAAAGTTTTAAATTACAGATTGGGGGTTATACTGCAATTGTAGGTTATTATGGACACAATTGTGATAACAGAGTGGACACACAATTGTAGTATTGCGGCCCACGTATTTAAAACCTTATAATAAAATATTGAATTATGGAGAGTTAATGCTATTTAAAGTTGTATTAATATCCATTAATGTCACTTTGTTGTTTCAGTCTTATGTTGTTTTTTGAAGTAAAATGCTAAAGTTTCCTTGTTGTGGTGAGAAGCTTGTATGAAGTGCCCTTTTCTTTGCAAGTTGCATTATAATCTTGTTTCACTCATGTCAAGAAGCCGTTTAGCATAAAAGCTTATGCTGTTTCTCGAATCTAATAATGGTTTAAATATTTTTAACATGTCAACTTAGATGAAGATTGAATACAAATCACAAATCCACCAAGCAAACAACGCAATTTGATTTGAACTCTAGAAACCCCAGTCATTAAGGCTTTGATACTTTGTTAAGGAATCATTTAACTCAAAAGCTTAGTTTGTTGGGTAAACTACAATATCAGTGCAAATACTTTAACAACTATAATTCCTTTCAAGTTATTATGATCTGGAACAAAAAAAAAAAGGGATCAATTTTGACTAAGCTCATAAGAACATGCCTTTGTTAGCCTCTTTGTTTACTTCCAAACGTAAACAGCTGTTGAATGCTTTGAAATTTTGCTTGTCTCTGAATTTTTAACGTTTCATTTCCTCGACTCGTTTTTTCCCCTCTGTATCTCAAGTCTTCTTGTTTCAAGTCTGAGTAAATTCTTTTTGTTTTATGGCAGATGAAAAGCAATTATGAAATTGAGCATGCAGAATTCAAGAAGCTTGTTAATCCTGGAAATTCAAGTATTGCTGCTTCCATTGCTACAGCTGGAACTACATTTATCATTGGGTATGCCTTCACATACCTTATCGCACACAGTGTAGTTGCACCTTTTTTGGTTTTTACTTTTTTCACAATTCTTAAGTTCTTTAACCTAGCATTAGTTGTTCCTTTTGCGAGTCTTGCTTTGCTATGCTTAAAGACATGGATACCCTTTTATCATCATCAATTGATTTGGGACTAGTTAATTGCAACTGGAAAATGGGATAACCATTTTAGCCGAGTTGTAATAACGCAATGAAGCTTTCCCACCCCCCTTCCCCTAAAAATGAAAGAAAGAGGAAGATAAGTCAATAATAGGCTTTGATTGATTTATTGTTTTGCAATGCATATGATGAGTTGTTTTTCTGAAAAGTAGGGCGTCTTAACCTTTGTTTATAATTACTTTTTGGCTGCCTCCTTAGCCAATGTAACCCTTTTGTACTGGTATTACAAGGCTGTTTGTAACTAGTTTCTTGATGTGTGTTAGAACCCCAAACTTAGAATACTAGAGTTCTTTGATATTACTTCAATATATTTGTAATATATATAAATCACTACCGAATAGTAAGGTAGTAATACTCCCTAACCTGAGCAGAAATGCTCCTTCTTCCCTAAACTAGAGCAGCTTGCTCCTCAGCAGGAATGTTCTCCCTACTGTCACACTTTTCTTACTTCTTTTCTCCCTACCTCCCTCTTCTCTGTCTCACCCCTCATATGGTCCCCTTCCCCAGTACATTCCGTTAGCTAACTAACTTGGCCACCTCAGCTAAAACTAACTGTTCTCCTACACTGCCCTTCTGCCCATTGTTCTTCCTTCTAGAATAATCCTCTCCCTCTTTCTCTCCCGAAGATCCTAACATTGCCGCCTCCTTGAAGAGCAGCCTTGTCCCAAGGCTAAAGTGAGGAAAATGACTCCAGTTCACCAAGTCATCCTCCCTTGTAGCTTGTGCCACTGTCTGGCTCTTCCCTTTGACCAACCATTGCTGTGTTGTGTCTCCCAATGTAGGTACTTTGCTGTTGGCCAGCACATTATTAGGTGCAGGAAAATTATTCAACACCTGGATCAGCTCCCCTTCCTCTATGCTGGTAAGCTGAATCTGTTCCTCGCCCCTTATAGCTATTCCTTTAGTCGATCGGAAACTCCCATCCAAAATAGTTAGGAGACCCTGCCAATACCCTGAATCTTCGTGGTAGCCATTGCCTTTCTTCGGTGTGATTTGAAGTCCTGCATTGCCACAAAGTTGAGCCTTCTGTCCCTCATATTCGAATTGCATGGTTCTCTCCTTCCAAACCACCATGACCTTGCCTAATGTTTGTAACCAAGCAACCCCTAAGATCACATCCATTCCTTCTAAATCTAGGACATAAGCATCAATAATCCACTCCCTTTCTCCCATCCGAATAGGCACCCTCATACACCTTCCTTTAGCAGCCACCTTATGGCCATTCCCCAAACTGATTCTCAAAGCTCTACGTAGTCCCACATTCAGCCCAAGACCACTAGCTAACTTCGGTGAAATGAAGTTATGGCTGGCCCCGCTATCAACTAGGATCACGATAGGGACTCCATGTAATTTCCCTTCCAATCTCATAGTTGGCGTTTCAGGTATCACTGTCTCCCTAGCACCGAAGACTCCCATAGCTCGACATTCTATGGCTGTCTCTCCTTCTTCTTCGGTTTCAGCCTCCAGCGCGATGATTTCTCCTTCCTCCGTCAACGTTTCATTGTCATCAAAAAGCAAGAGTCGCAGCTGTTTCTCGGTGCACTGGAGGAGAGCGTGGAATCTCTCCCCGCACCTGAAGCAAAGGCCCTTGGCTTTTCTGTCCATCAGCTCATGATAAGGGAGATGGCGTAGGCGCTTATTCCTCTCCGTCGAAGCCCTCCGGTCACCTTCCGACCGGCTTGCTGGGGTAGCGAGAACGGAAACTCCCATTCTGCGGTGCGCATGGGCGTCGGGCTGAGACCCGGGTGGCTCTCGGGTTCTCCCCGCCCCAAACCCGCCAGTCAACTGTCCACGACCCATTGGATGTGGGTGATCCGTCGTCTATCTGTCACCAAAGTCAATTGCCACGTCATGCTAAATTGGTCCACACGCCATGTAATTTGTCATATCAATTGTCATGTCATTTCCCACGTAAACGTCATTACTAGTTTAGTCGATTCGGTTGAGACTTGTTGACCAACTTTTGATTGTTCGGTTTAGCTATTTTCTTGCCCCTTTTTCTTTAGTCAGATAGATTCTTAAGGTTTGAGAGGTATTCCACACTCATTTTTTAGAATAAATTGGTCAAATTCCATCTCTAGACACAAGTTTTTTCATTTTCTTGTGTTTTTCAAACCTTTTTAAGAGTCTCTTCTATGCATTACGGATACTTTCAAACTTCATAAATACAATGTTCCACCAAGTAATGTCATTTTTTATGAATCCAACTATAATTTGTGAGTTGTGAAAATATGCAACTTTCTCAAAGATAAACGTCTTTGACATATTTTTACTAAAATAGTCAAACCTACTCAAAGGCCAGATGAAGTAAGATATATTCGTAGAACATCTAGTACCTTGTGATGGTATAAATTATCACTTGTGCCAAAATAATCAAACTTGAATTTTGACAATTTGATATTGTCAAAGACGCATGAATCTTTTAAAAGGTTGTCATTCTCTATCTGATGATATCAATCAATTTCAACTTTAAAGACGACTTTATTCTATGCAACAATAACCTGACCAAACTTTTTGTAGTTATGTATCTAAATTATAAGAGCATTAGTATTAGTTGGCACTTTGAGATCCTACTTAGCCTAATGCTATAGTTGCCACTATCTAAATCGATCTATGTGATCAATAGCATATTTGACACTTGTGAATGACTCTTAGAGATGACGTAAGTCTATTTGCAATTCTCTTCTTCATCAAGGATCTGTGCTAAGTTTTCATACTATAATCAAAGAACTAATTATGAAAGAGACCCGACTTAACACCTAGTTCATCTACAGATGTTCTTGCCACTCAAACATCCTCTTATCATACTTCTACATCTCAAAACTAAACTATGAATGTATTTTGTAACCATGGTAAAAAGAATAGTCATAACATCATTAGGAAACAAGCTTAATAAGGTTATTCTTTCAAGACCTCTAAGTCTATTGCCACTACTTTTATCATAGAGGATGCAATAGAGAATAAATCTGTATCTCTAAAATTTTCCTTGAAAGATCTTCAGGTCTACAACAATTTCAATCAAATTTAGGTACTGTTTTCTCTTCTACTTTATTTGTCACATTAGGAACTTCTTCTCCATGGTACCTTGATTTTGCTTATTGTAACTATACGACTTCTAATTATTTCATTTTTTTAAAAAAAATCCTTCAATTCACGTACTTTCTATATTGCATATAACCCTACTATGCATGTTCAAACCATAGACACTATTCAAACACCTAAATTATCTTTGTCTGATACTTTTCTTGTTCCCAAATTCTCCTTAAATTTCATCTTATTGGTCAATTATGTAAACTCGATATTAACTTACTTTTTTTGAGTCATAGTTGTACTTTACTAGATCCAAAGATAACCGAGATTCTTGAGATGGGCATAAGATTGGATGACTGTTTGAACTTACCTATTTGCATCTTCCATTCAAACTTATTGTAGTTGTTATATCTCATATATGGTACTCTCGTCTTGGTCATCTTTCCAATATTAGACATGGATCATTAATTTATAATGGTTTTCTAAGTTAGGTCAAGTCTAAAAATTTTGATAGTATCTCATACCAACTTTCTAAAATTCATAACTTACTAATCATTAATAGTGATTATGTCTCTTTAGTCCTTTTGATTTAATTCATTATGATACTCCGAGGCCTACCCATCATATTACTTTGTGGTTTGCAATCAATTGTCCAGAAACCTCTCCTTGACATGTCTCCCACCTCTCTCCCCCACTCATCTTCCCAGAAATTTCTGTTCCCCACGACCAAACAGGCAGCCTTTCGACCGACCAACCAACGATAAACCACCAACGACCAAACCCTTCTCTTCTAAATGGAGTAGGAGAAACTAGAAATAAACAAAACCGATAACACCCAACCCCCCGCCCGACTCATTTAAACTAGAAAACAACAAAACCCAAAACAACCAACCAACACCTATCTCGAATTTCCCCCCACTAAGAGGCTCTCCGGACAAACAGAATCACGGGGTTGAGAATAGGAAGACATGGAGCTCCATAGTGGGCGATTCTAGGAGTTTAGGCAAACTAAGGTTTGCGGAATTTGAATATGAGAAGACGATTCAGGTGCCTTTGGAGGTGCTACACTAAAGATCTCAGAAATGGAGAACCTCATTTGTGGGTTTCTTCCTAGAGAAGCATGGCACGTGATGGGGCATCCAATACTCATCAAGAAGTGGCAACCGAGGGTGAAGTTGGACAAGCTTGATTCTATACCATTATGGGTCAATATACATAAGATGCCTCTGGGATATTGGTCAACGGAAAGTATGAGTTATATAGCAAGTAAAATAGGGAATCCTTTGGGGCTAGATGAAAATATTGCATTAATGAGGAGAATTGGGTGTGTGTATAGATGTTGACATTTCTAGGAAACTTCCTGATAATGTGAGAATCATGAGATTGACTGAGAATGGTGAATTGGTAGAAGATACCATAGGTATTTCTTATGTGGAGACCAAAGTCAAAAGATGAGAAACAAGTTTGGAAAATAAAGGATGGCCAGGAGGGAAAGAAGGATTTGGAGGATGGTCCAGTTCACTTACAGACAAATCTAGTAAGAGAAGTAGTTACAAATGAGAGTGGATAAGGAGGATTGTAACCCATTAGGAGGAGGGAAACAAAAAAAAGTAACATATCTTAAGAAGGATATATATATATATGGGTGATAATGACAAGGCAGAGATTGGATCACAAGAATTTGTGACTTAGGTTAGCGAGGACACAAAACTAGTGGGAAATAGTTAGGAAGTATTAAAGATATGAGGAGATGAGACACGAAATAACAGAGGCAACCCTCGAGGGGATCAACAAGGAAGAAGCTGAGGAAAAGGAGGTTGAGGATAGGAATACTTTGGATACAAATAAGGGGAGAAGAACATAGTTGGGCAAGGGAAACAAGTACGTACTGAAAAAGAGAGAGTACAGGTGGAAGAAGAACTTAATGGGACTCTTGTGTAGGAAAGTGGAGAAGCTTCAGGTTCTAAGCATGGCACCGATTCAATCTCCCTAGGATTGAGTAGGAAGTCTAGGAGGAAAAGGTCTGGCAAAAAGAAGAAATAATGATACTAGTAGCTTGGAATGTTAAGGGGCTCAATATTCTAAATAAGGAGCTTGCAATTAGGGAGTTGGTTAAGAATAGCAAAGTAGATTTTGTTGGTTTGTTTGAAACCAAAATAAACAAGGAGCACCTAGAGAAGGGGTTAGAATTCCTGGATAAACACTGGAGGCTAATCTCCAATCATGATCAGCATGTGAAAGGTAGGGTGATAATAGGTTACAATGCTCAGAAATTGGAAGTGGTAAAACTGTTTGAAAATGATCAATTGATACGTTGTAAAGTCTTGAACAAAGAAACAAGTAAGGAGATTATTGTCATAACAATTTATGCAGATAATTACAAGTTTCAAAGGCATTGTGCTTGCAGTGAGATTGAAAGGGTTAGAACAACGTTGAGAGTCCCTAGACAGTGGTAGGGGATTTCAACTGCGCTCTCAAAACAAATGAATCAAAAGGAAGGAGAAGATGGAAGAAGCAAGAATGCTGGGAGTTACAGGAGTTGGTAGAAAGCTCACGGCTGACTGACTTGAAGTGGTATGGGAATGCCTTTACTTAGAACAACAAACAAGCTGGGGAATAGTTTTTAATGCGGAAGTTAGATAGGTGGATGGTGAATGGAAAGTGGATTAACATGCTGCAAAGACTAAAATCAAGAATGACATGGTTAAAGGAGGGGGTAAGATGCACGAAGTATTATATGAGTTCTATTTTAGCAAGAAGAAATAAGAATACTATCAAGGAGCTGGTGGATGATACTAGTATGAAATATAAGGATCAAGAGAGTAAAAAAAGAATTGCTTTTGACTACGTTAGCAAGCAGTATAGAGCTGATACACAAGTAAAGGAGTTACCAGGAGAGATAATTACAAATATTAAGAAGGTGGATGAAGAGAACAAGAGTACTTGTTAGGGAAGTTACAAGGCATGAAATAAAGGAAGTAGTTTTTACAATGAACCTCGATAAATGCCCAGGAACAAATGGGTACAATGGAATATAGTGGGAGAAGAACAAGTTGGGGCAGTGCTAGAGTTTTTCCAAACAAAAATCATTTTAAAGCAGTGGAACAAGACATATGTGTGTCTCATTCCTAAACAAAGCAATGCGACAAGACTAGAGCAGTTTAGACCTATTGCCTGCTGCAATTTCCTATACAAAACTATTACAAAGATTCTGGAAAATAGATTTAGAACCAGCTTGGAAAAAAAAATCAATCCTGAGCAGAATGCCTTCTTGAAGGGGAGGTCATTGGATACCAATATACTCCTATGCCAAGAATTGCTGGAAGGCTATCATTCAAAGAGGAAGACGAAAATTGTACCATTAAAATGGATATAGCTAAGGCTTATGATTCAGTCAACTGGATATTTCTCTTTAATATCATGAAAGCTGCAGATTTCCCAGACTTGTTTAGAGAGTGGATGGAGAAATGCATCACTACTGCCTCTATGGCTATTTTAGTGAATGGGGAACTAACCAAACTGATAAAAGCTAGGAGAGGGCTCAAGCAAGGGGATCATCTCTCCCCTTACCTATTTGTTATTTGTATGGAGGCCTTGACCATTCACCTTGCAAGGATGGTAAGAACACACACTAAATTCCAATTCTACTACAGATGCAAAGGTGTGAAGTTAACCCACCTAGCTTTTGCAGATGACCTTTTATTGTTTTGCAAGGCTGAGAGAAACTCCATAAACTTATTATTGAAATCCATGGAGGATTTTCAAGATATGTCAAGGTTATGGAGTAACCCTATGAAGAGTAGCTAACATCTTTCAGGTAATTCCAGCAATGAGGAAGTGTACAAAGCAAGAGAAATGGGAGTGAGACAAGGAACATTACCTTTCAAGTATCTAGGGGTCCCAATATCACAAAGAAGATTAAGTGCAGCTGATTGCAAACCTTTATTGGAGTCCATTCATAGGAAAATCAACCAATGGAATAATAGGTTCCTAAACTATAGAGGTAGGCTCCAACTTATACATTCAATACTTAGTAATATTACCAACTATTGGCCGAGTCACTTATCAATACCCAAGAGCATACACAAGGAATAGACAAGAAACTTCGGGAGTTCCTTTGGAATGAATCAAATCAAGGCAGAAGCAAAGCAAAAATAAGTTGGAGCAAAATATGCAAATCAAGGGAGTAGGGGGCTTAGGATTACATTCTACAAGGGGGATCAGTAGAGTTTGCCTAGCAAAGAACCTATGGTGGTTGTGTAGCAAAAAGGAAGACCTTTGGGTGAAATGGATACATAATGTAGTCATTATAAATGACAGTTTATGGACTCTGAAGCACAAGCAAGACATGTCAAGGACTTTAAGGGAAATTCTAGGCACAAGGGAGTGGATGCAAAGCCTAGTGTTCCACAAAATTAGAGATGGCAACAGAACACAAATTTCGTATGACAATTGGCATTGCAAGGGACCTCTGTATAAAGTGATGGAACTCCAACACCTGAACCTTGTGGTCTCCTCTGGTACTCGAGTAAGCAATTTGGTCAACAACAATTAGTGGACTTGGCCATATCACAATTGTAGGGGTGCTGAAATTATACTGAATCAGGTACCAAGATGCAACCAGGGCAAACAAGATGAAGTTAAGTGGATAGCCATCAAATCTAGAAAGTTTAACACAAAAGATTATAAACTCCTGCTACAGAAGGAACAACAAACAAGAGCAAAGTGGATGAAACTAGTATGGGATATGGACATAAGACCAGCATACTCCTTTGTACTATGGATGGGAATAAATGATGGATTACTTACTATCAAAATTTAGGGTTTTGTTAGGGCTCTCTCCCAGAACACTAGAATATTACTATATTATTGTATTAAAATTGTGACGTATAAATGTCACTACAGTATAGAAATATGGTATTCCTCCCTAACCAGAGCTGAATAAGCTCCTCCCTAACCAGAGCAGATGCTCCTCAGAAGGTGATGATCCTTCT
>JAOTBA010000003.1:15630752-15641709 GCA_025629845.1 Erythroxylum squamatum | reverse complement strand
TTTCGCACAAAAGTTTCTCTCAATAATCGCTAAGCTCTTTTAATGGCTTCAGTAAATTCAGTAACTTTAGTAACTTTTCAATCTTCGACTCCGACTAGTATTTATAGCCTTCGTTTTCAACTGCTTCTTGAAAACTGCTTCTTGAATCATTAAAGAAATGGTTATTCAGTTGAGTTTTGTAACTAACTCAGACTGATGCGTCTTTTGATTCTTCCGTCTGCTTTTTGCGTCTGCTTTTTTTGAGTCTAATTTTTGTGTCTGCTTTTGCGTCTGCTTTTTGCATTTTTGCGTCTACTTTTCTTTTCTTTGGCTTCCGTCTGCTTTCTTATCGTTTGCTTTTCATATTGTCTGCTTTCTCTCCGTATGCTTTTCATTTTAACTTCATTATTTATTTTTCATCAAAATCATTTCGTGAAGTCATTCAGACTTAACAGGCCATGGGATGGCAAATATTTGACATTTGAGGTATAAGCCCAAATGTTTGTATGCATAAGATAAACCTCGAAAAAGGGAGTAGAGAGGTGAGGGAACGTCAACGTAAGTTGAACCCTCACATGTAAGAAGTGGTCTAGAAGGAAGTAGTGAAGCTCTTAGACGCGGGTATCATATACCCCATATTTAATAGCGAATGGGTCAGCTCGATACAATGCGTACTGGTGAAGGGCTGAATGACCGTTATGGAGAGTGGAATTGGGGAGTTGATTTCAAAAAGAACAGTCATAGGAAGGAGAGTTTGTATATATTATCAAAAACTTAACAAACTGACTAAAAAGGATCACTTTCCTCTCCCATCCATATATCAGACGATTGAGAGAGTGGTTGGTCACTCATTCTATTGCTTCCTAGATGGTTACTCGGGATTTAAGTAATCCAAAGATGTGAGGAATCACATTTGGTGTTAAATTAGGAGAAGTGCCACTTTATGATGCATGAGGGGATAGTGCTAGGGCACAAAATTTTGCACTAAGAAATTTAAGTTGATAAAGCAAAAATGGAGGTCATTGAGAAGCTCCTACCTCCCATCAATGTCAAAGACATGCATGCATTCCTAGATCATGCTCTGTTCTACATCGTTTTATTAAGGAATTCTCATAAATTGCAAGACCTTTAACAAAGTTATTAGTCAAAGAAGTACCATTCCATTTTGATGATAATTGTTTACTTGTGTTCAATCAATTAAAAAAGGCACTCACTAATATGTTCTTAAATGTTGATTCATTTAATCTACTACACTTAGTGATTAATGCCTTAAAAATGCTTAAGATACTCACTTTAGCTCATAGTTTATTTTAGGTACATTTCAAAAGTAATGGAGCTAAAAGTGACCCGAAAGCATATTCATTAACCCATCTTCTCAATGTTCATAGTCTATTGATTCATGGAGCAAGAAGAAAAAGAGGAATAAAAGAAGAAGAGACAAGATATATTGTTAAAGTGAAGAACAAAGCAAGGAAGTAGCTCACAGCCTAGTGAAGTTGCATAGCCGTGAGCAATCTCACGGTCATGCAATCAGCTGTATGGGAGTGAGATCACTCTCACGCCCATGCAGGGGTGTCTCATTAGTGTGAGAAAACACTCACACCCTTGAGGGTTCATGCACGACCGTGAAAGGCACTATCTGTCCCTAGGTGTTAGTATAAAAGGGAATAAGTTGTGCTGGTGGATAGAAGGGAGAGCGGACAGAAACGAAAACACCTCCATTTGTCACCATTTCTCTTCAGTTTTTAACAAGAATGGAGGTGACACAGGCTACTCCTTGGAGCATGATCGAGAAGGTGGAAGGCTAACTTCCTGATACTGGTTTGAAGGTGAAATCGACACCTAGGATGCACGGTTAAATTACCTTATCTTTGTGATATGTGTTTAATTGTTGATATATTTAATCATTTACACTTAGCGATTATTGACATAAAAATGCTTAAGATACTCACTTTAATTCATATATGATTTTAGGTACAATTTGGGAGAAAAGAAATTAAAGTGAGTCGGAAGCATTACATTTGGGTTATTTTTCGAAGATTTATTTTTGCTTGTCTTCATAGAGCAAGAAGTAGAAAAAAAAGAAAGACAAGAAAAATTAAAATAGGAGAATTAAAAGTGCTTGCTTAAAAAAAAGGAATTGATGCAGCGTGTAAACACAACATTGCTACTTAATTCACACAATGTTAACGCTGCGTGAAAACGCAGCGTTTGCTGCTTCACGCAGAAAAAAAAGCAGCGTTTTTTTAAGACGCTGAAAAGGGAGCAACAAAGCAGCGTTACGAAAGGGGCATGACCAAGAGGCTACAGCAGGTCCATCCACGCTAGGGAGGAATGATGACGCACAAGGAGCTCCAGGGGTAGCGTATAAGGGAAGCAAGGGACGCAGTCACGTAGGCATAAGAGGATTTAAGAGCAAGAAAAATTAAATGGTCAAATCAAATGCACAGTGTCGGCATAACAAATACAAGCACAGTAGCGGAAACAGGAGGGACGCTGTGTAGGCGTGAAGACAAACACAGTGGAGGCGTAGCAGATGTATCTTTGGTGGGCTTGCGTGACGCCGAAGCTTGTGGTATTGAATAGTTAGAAATTAAAGGGGTATTTAAGTAGGGACATTAGATGGGGGCTGAAGCAATTTTTTGGAGAAGACCTATGAAGGGCTAGGTATCCCGACTCCAGTTCGAAGGTGACGTCGACGCTGATGACCCAAGTTAAGTAATTTTTTATTATTTTATTATTTCTTTCTCTCATTAGGAATTGATTGTGTTATCCTATTTTAATTAAATTGGGTGTTGTGTATGAATAATCGAATTTTTGTTATTATTCGGTTATTTGTGTATAAACCTATTGGGTATTGTGAGTGATGATTTTAATGCATTCATTGAATCGTTAATTTCAAATCCATTGCTAGAATTTCAACATAGCAAATACGATATAATCCGTAATTGTTATGTTGAAATTCATATGTAGCGACTAATGATTCGGAATCATTGGGGAAAATATGACCTAGGTTAAATGACGCATCATATGTGGTTGTTGCCTTGATTAATCGATTTTCCTAATTCATAATGTTACTGCCTAATTAAATCTAGAGATCGTATCCTAGGTTGTTAGTTGGTTAGGTTTAATTAACGATCGTATCTTGATTAAACAAAACCTAATGGAAACCTCGGGTTAATTATTAACCCACGATTAATAGTTGAGAGCAGAGTTTAAAGAACAACAAATTAATAAATATGCTTAGTCAGGGTGTAGGCCGAGATTGAACCAAAGAACCGGGTCCCTACCGAATTACCCATATTTATCATTTTATTGCATGTTTTCTTTAATTTGTTTTTATAAGTTAGTTTTATTTTATTTTCTTCTTTAAATATCCAAAACCCCCCTTAAACCTAAACATCGATTAATTTCATTTCATAGACTTTACACACACTCTCTGTGGAATCGACCTAGACTCGCAACTGCTACAGTAGCAGTCTAGTTATTTTATTTTGACTAGGGTTACGATGCGCGGTCAAATTTTGGGTACCGTTGTTGGGGAGTGCTGTGTTTTAGTTTTTGTTTGTGATTTAATTGGTGTTTTGTATATATTTGTTTGTAAGTGATTTCTTTTTTGTTATTTTGTGATCTTTTCTTTTTTTTTTGTTTGAAAAAAAAATTCGATATGGACCGAAGTAATTTCTTTTATAATTCATATTCTCAATCCTATAACAATGTTTGGACTGATCCACCTAACTTTTGTTATGGATGGGATAATCGTCAGAATTGCTTCCATGATAGTTTGCAGGACACACAAGAATTCTCATACAGTCCATCTCTGGAAGAGTTGATGTTGCAATTGCAGGAGAATATTTTACAATTCCAGAAGGATGGAGGGTAATTTCCAGAAAACACATGGTCTAGCACCCAAGGTCCGGAGAGCCAACTTGGTTCAGGTGCATCTTTGGAAGAAATTGTTAACAAACTTGTTGCTAACAATTTGCAATTTCAACAAGATACAAAAGCAAGGCAACAGAGGATGAAACACCTAATGGGTCAGATGGCAATAAGTCTTGATCGCCTAGATTCGCTAAGCGAAGAGGAGCAGTCGTATAAACCCGAGGTGTACCCAATTGACATTTGCGCGGAAAATTTGCAAAGTGATGAGGAGCTTGAGGATCTTTAGGTCAACCCTCAACGAATTGTTTGTGTTGAAGAAGTGGAGAAGGAGCTCGAAGCAGAAAAGGACACATTTTTTAGCTTAGAGATAAGTACTGAGTTTATGATTATTTTTGATACTAACTCTTTACCTTTACATTACAGATTGGAGGAGTTAAATGATAAAGAAAAAGGCGAAGAGACGGTTGAAATATTTCTGGAATGTATAGACTCAGTCGAAATTGAGAGTTTGAGGATAGGGAAGATGCTAAAGGAGGATGATGATCAACTAAGGCCCTATCCGGAACTACCTCACTTAGAGGAACCGCATGTGATACATGAAGATCACAATTTTGTCACGTGAGGAGAAGAAGGAGTCGAGCCAATGACCCTAAACAAAAGCGCTTCTTGGGAGGCAACCCAAGGGAAGTAAATATCTTTTCCTTTACATTTCCGCATTACTTTTTATATGCATGTGTGTTTTTGAATTTGTTTGTCTTACTAGTCTTTAATTTTTCAATCAAAATGAGAGAAAGAATAAAACAAATGAAATAAACATTTTCTCATTTTCTATTGCTTCTAGGATTATATAATCATGATTAGATTGTGGATTGACTAGAGAATTTCATAGCAACTTTAGCATGTACTTTTACTCTTGTGATTGGTTGATATGCATTATCTTTAGAAGAGTAGTGACTAATAGTAGACAAAGCCGGTTAGATTTTGAACCTTATTTGACTGACACATCCATATGAGTCTCATTGCCTTTTGATAATATGTGACTTTCATGACTTGTACATCACAATTTTGCATTGAATTTCTATTCGATACCACATTTTTATCACATGCGTTAACATGGATATGATTAGGCATTCTTTGTTTTTCATAAACTACATTAGCCAATGAATCCTATTGACATAATTTTTCTATTGATAAACTCCTTTGAGCTTTAGCCTTTCTTTTCATATAAACCACATTTTTTGCTTTTAAACTTAACCCAATGTCCTACCCAAGTCATAAAGCTAGTGGAACATTTGTGATTATTAAGTTTGTGGATGTACAAAATTCTAAGTGTAGGGGTGTACATATGTGAGGGTTGGTTATAATGTTGAGATGTTGTTTTATGTCCTATCATCGAAATTCCCGTGTTGATTTAGTTTATTTTAATTTTTATAAGGAAAAGAAAGAAAATGAAAAGAAAGAAAGAAAGAAAGAGAAAAAAGTTGTTTAAAATAAATGTATCAAGGAGGGAATTGCACTTGTGTTGAAAAGTTGTTTATGGTTTATGCATCTTCCTAGAGTTGTAATGAATGTGTTATTTGTGTATGTTGAATATGAGGTAGATGTTGGCTTGGAAGGTTCACTCTTGTGATTTCAATGTATTGTTGGCATAAATTGTATGAGTGGTTCCTTGGATTGATATATGCTTCATGTGGTTTGAGTGTGAGAGCTGAATGGGGTTGTTAAATATAAATATTGCATTTGTTATAGCTGACGGTACCCAGTTTTTGATGAGTGTTGCTTTGTTTCACTAGCGTTGTTCAATTTCGTGTTACTTAACCTAAATACATCTTACCTTACCTTTGTCCACATTACAACCCTGAATAGTCCTTTGATTCATGATTTTGCATGTGAATTTTAGTGGTGGAGAAATAAAATAATATGCAAAGTTGTGGATTGTCATGATCATGAATGGTGTTGAGTGTACCCGTAGATATATTTTAGTTAAACACATTTTCTGAGTCTACCATTAGATTGCTCATTTTTTGAAGATGATGAATGTTGATTGATCATGAGTAAAAGAATAGAATGCTGATTTCTTGTTATGATTTTTGAAAGTCATTCATCTTTGTTTATGATTATATATTCTTAGAGAATATGGGAAATGAGTAAATGCTTTGGGTCGATGAGCTTAAATTTGATATTTTGCCCAAGGACAGTCAAAAGCTAAGTGTGGGGGAAACTGATAGGTGCTTAATTGATTATGAAATTATCCTATAACATTTAGCGATTATTGACATGAAATTGCTTAAGATATTCACTTTAACTCATATGTGATTGTGAGCACAATTTGGAAGCAAAGAAATTAAAGTGAGTCAAAAGCACGACATATGGGGCATTTTTTGAAGATTTATTTTCACTTGTCTTTATGGAGCAACAAGCAGACAAGAAAAATCAAAATACAAAGAAGGATAATTAAAAGTGCTTGTTGGAAAAAATGAAGAAATGACAAGAGCGCCAAAATCGGCCTAGACTCGCCACTGCTATAGTAGTAATTTAGTTATTTTATTTTGACTAGCGTTTCATAATCAATTAAGCACCTATCAGATAACATGACCTAGGTTAAATGATACATCGTATGTGGTTTTTGTCTTGATTAATCAGTTTTCCTAATTCGTAATGCTACTGCCTAATTAAATCTAGAGATCGTATCCTAGGTTATTTGGTGGTTAGGTTTAATTAACGATCATATCTTGATTAAACAAAACCTAAGAGAAAACTCAGGTTAATTATTAACTCACGATTAATAGTTGCTAAGAGAGATTTGAGAACAACAAATTAATGAAATATGCTTAATTAGGGTGTCGACCGAGATTGAACCAAAGAATCAGGTCCCTACAAAATTCCCCACTTTTTATCATTTTCTGCATGTTTTCTTTAATTTGTTTTTATTAGTTAGTTTCATTTTATTTTCTTCTTTCAAAAATCCAAAACCCCCCATTAATCCTAAACACTAGTTAATTTCATTTCATAAACTTTACACACACTCTCTATGGGATCGACCTAGACTCACCACTGTTATAGTAGTAGCTCTAGTTATTTTAATTTGACTAATGTAATGATGCGTGGTCAATTTTGGCACCGTTGCTGAGAAGTGCAGTGTTTTAGTTTTTGTTTGTGATTTAATTGGTGTTTTGTATATATTTGTTCTTAATTGATTTCTTTTAAGTTATTTCGTGATATTTTCATTTTTTTCATTTAAAAAAAAAATCGATATGGACAGAAGTAAATTCTTTTATGACTCATATTCTCAATCCTATAATAATGTTTGGACTGATCAACCTAACTTTTGTTATGGATGGGATAATCATCTGAATTACTTCCATGACAGTTTGCAGGACGCACAACAATTTTTGTATAGACTAGAAGCTTTCTATCACAACTCCGATCCATCTCTGGAAGAGTTTATTAACATTGTGAAAGCTAATACTTTGCAATTGCAGGAGAATACTCTGCAATTCCAGAAGGATGGAGGCCAATTTACAAAAAACATATAGTCTAGTGCCCAAGATTCGAAGAGCCAACATGATTCAGGTGCATCTTTAGAAGAACTTGTTAAGAATCTAGCTACTAACAATTTGCAATTTCAACAAGATATACTGCAGTAATTGCAAGAATTCCGACAAGAGACGAAAGCAAGCCAACAGATGACGGAACACCTAATGGGTCAGATGGCAATGAGGCTTAATCGCCTAGAATCGTAAAGCAAAAAGGAGCAGCCGTATCAACCCGAGGTGTACCCAATGGATGTTTGTTCAGAAACATTGCAAAGTGACGAGGAGCTCAAGAGTTTTGAGGTTAACCCTCAACCAATTGTTTGTGTTGAATAAGTGGAGAAGGAGCTCAAGCCGAAAAGGACACATCTTTTAGCTCAGAGGTAAGTACTGAGTCCATGATTATTTTTGAAACTAACTCTTTACCTTTACAAAACATATTGGAGGAATTAAATGATGAAGAAAAAGGTGAAGAGACATTCAAAATATTTCCGAAGTGTATGGACTCAGTCGAGATTGAGAATCTGAGAATAGGGAAGATGTTAAATGAGGATGATGATCAACTAAGGCCCTATCTGGAACTACCTCACCTCGTGGAGCCGCATGTGACACCTGAAGATCATAATTTCATCACGTGAGGAGAAGAAGGAGTCGAGCCAGTGACCCAAAATAAAGGTGCTTCTTGGGAGGCAACCCAAGGGAAGTAATTTTTTTCCTTTACATTTCCGCATTACTTTTTATATGCGTGTGTGTTCTTGAATTTGTTTGTTTTACTTTTTTTAAGTTTTCAACAAAACAGAGAGAAAGAATAAAACAAACGAAATAAACATTTTCTTGTTTTTTATTGCTTTTGGGATTATATAATCATGATTAGAGTATGAATTGACTAGAGAATTTCATGGTAACTTTAGCACGTACTTTTGCTCTTGTGATTGGTTGATATGCATTATCTTTAGAAGAGTAGTGACTAATGGTAAACAAAGCCGGTGAGATTTTGAGCCTTTTTTGACTGACACATCCATATCAACCTAATTGCCTTTTGATAATGTATGACCTTTATGACATGTACATCTCGATTTTTCTTTGAATTTCTAATCGAGACCACATTTTTATCACATGCACTAACATGGATATGATTAGGCATTCATTGTTTTTCATAAACTACATTATCCAAATAACCTATCCTATTGACATGATTTTCCCTTGATAAATCCCTTTGAGCTTTAGCCTTTCTTTTTGTATTAACCACATTTTATGCTTTTAAACTTAACCAAATGTCCTACCTAAGTCTTAAAGCTAGTGGAACATTTGTGATTGTTGAGTTTGTGGATGTAAAAAATTCTAAATGTGGGGGTGTACATATGTAAGGGTTGTTATAATATTGGGACGTCATTTAATGTCTTATTATTGAAATTCCCATATTGATGTAGTTTATTTTAATTTTTATAAGGAAAAGAAAAAAAGAAAAAGAAAAAGAAAGAAAGAAGAAAAAGGAAAAAATGTTTAAAATAAATGTATCAAGGAGGAATTGCATATATGTTGAAAAGTTGTTTATGGTTTATGCATCTTCCTAGAGTTATAATGAATGTGCTATTTGAGTATGTTAAATATGAGGTAGATGTTGGCTTGGAAGCTTTACTCTTGTGATTTCAATGGGTTGTTGGCATAAATTGTTTGAGTGATTCCGTCGGATTGGTATATGCTTCATGTGGTTTGTATATGAGAGTTGAATGGGGTTGTGAAATGTAAATGTTGCATTTGTCATAGCTGACGGTACCCAGTTTTTGATGAGTGTTACTTCGTTTCACTAGCTTTGATGACTTTCATGCTACTTGACCCAAATACGTCTCACCTTACCTTTGCCCACATTGTAACCCTAAAAAGTCCTTTAATTCATGATTTTGCATGTGAACGTTAGTGGTAGAGAAATGAAATGATATGCAAAGTTATGGATTGTCATGATCATGAATGGTTTTAAGTGTACCCATGGATATATTTTTGGTAAACACATTTTCTGAGTCTACCATTAGATTGCTTAGTTTTTAAAGATATTGAATGTTGATTAATCATGAGTGAAAGCTTGGAATGTTGATTTCTTGCTATGATTTTTGAAAGTCACCCATCTTTGCTTATCCTTGGAATGTTTCGGAAATGAGTCAATGTTTTGGGGTCTTTGAGTTTAATTTAATATTTTTCCCGAGGATGGTCAAGGGCTAAGTGTGGGGGAAATTGATATGTGTCTAATTGTCGATATATTTAATCATTTACACTTGGCGATTAATGATACGAAAATGCTTACGATACTCACTTTAACTTATATATGATTGTAGGTATAATTCGTAAGAAAAAAAGTTAAAGTCAGTCAAAAGCTCCATATTTTGGTTGTTTTCTGAAGATTTATATTCACTTGTCTTCGTCGAACAAAAATGATAAATATTAGAGCAAGAGAAGACAAGATAAAACATAAAAGTCATGGAAGAGGGCTGCTGGAAATCACTGGAAAAATAAAGGAGTACGTGATTGCATGTTTTTGCATGCAATTATATGAATTTAATGGTTGATAAAACAAAGGTGGCCATGCAAATGAGCAGCCAAGCAATGAGCTAAACGACACCAAGGAACCAAACAAAACAATATGAGAAGCAATTGGGAAAATATGAAGCATGAAACGACAACGTGATGGAAAGCAGTTAAAGGAAGCAACCAAATGAAACGCAGACGTTGTGCGTTAAACGCAAACAGTGACTGCGTTCAACACAAACATTTGCGTTAAATATAAAACGAAGAAGGGGGGGGGGACCAAAACCCCCAAACCTTATTCGTCCCATCAAGCTACAAGAACAAGGGAACAGTGTAGTGGCGGCATTGTGGGCGTGAAGCAGTAAGTTTAAACCCCAAAGTTAATTCGTCAAGTCAAGCAATAGTGAGGGATGCTATAGTAAACAGAAGAGGGCTGCATAAGAGGCAAAACAAAGGGGTCTTCGGTGGGGCTACAATATGGCGGCTGAAGCATTTTTCTAGGAAAGACTCATGAAGGGCTAGACGTCCCGACACTGGTTCAGAGATGGCATTGACATCGACGACCCGAGTTAAGTATTTATTTATTATTTTGTTGTTTCTTTCTCTCATTAGAAGTTGTTTGTGTTATCCTATATTAATTGATTTGAGTTTTGTGTATAAATAATAGGATTTTTGTTATTGCTCAGTTATTTGTGTATGAACCCATTGGGTATTGTGAAAAGATTATTTTAATGCGTTCATTGAATTGTTAATTCAAAACCCAATGCTAAAATTTTGATATAATCTGTAATTGTTATGTTGAAATTCATGTGTAGCATATAATGATTCGTAATCACTAGGGATAACATGACCTAGGTTAAATGACGCATTGTATGTGGTTGTTGCTTTAATTAATCAGTTTTCCTAATTCGTAATACTACTGCCTAATTAAATCTAGCGATCGTATCCTAGGTTATTCACTGGTTAGGTTTAATTAACGATCGTATCTTGATTAAACAAAACTTAAGGGAAAACTCGGGTTAATTATTAACTCACGATTAATA
>JAOTBA010000003.1:15604286-15615024 GCA_025629845.1 Erythroxylum squamatum | reverse complement strand
TGTCGAAGCTGTCAAGGGAGGGATGCTCGCCGCGACGTGGAGAAAAGATGAAGTCGCGACCTACAGCCTAAAAATCAGTTTTCTCGGGATTTCTTGCAACGTTCGCCGCGACGAGTTCAAGGGGGTCTCATACGTCGCGACGTACAACAAGGAACAAGTCGTGACGAGTTCAAAGGTGGTTCATGCGTCGCGACATACAATAAAGATTAAGTCACGACGAGCTCTAAGGTTAGCTACACGTCGCGGCGTACAAAAAGAATTTAGTCGCGACGTCTGGTTACAGAACTCGTCTTCTCCGATTTTCCTCTTAGCAATATTCTGCATTCCTATGTTTAATCTCACATCCATTAACTCAGACAACATTCAAACAAATCCTCTAACCCATTTGAAACACAACTCAAGAATCAAGCTTAAAGGCAGGCACTAAAAACCGATGCATGCATGTACAGTGACAACAACCCATGTTCGGTTTCTCTAAACCATGACAGAGTGTATTCATCCTCCAAACTAGAGTCCATTCAACACAGTTTCGGGCAAATCTAAATTCTAAAATCAACTTCATGAACTCATGCATGCAGGTACATTTCTACACCGAAAACTAAACATCAACGAAGACCACTCTCAATCAATCATCTCAACACCGAAACCAACTTCTCTAACCTCATATGCATGCATTCATGTCCACTGAAAAACCTCATTTACAACAACATAACCTAACTTAAACATAACTTACTTGAATCGGCTATGGTATCCAGCAAGGAGAACAGATTAAAACAGCAAAAGTCCCACCATTTTCATTCGGATGCAAGTGTTTCTTCACCGAGAATAATTGCAGTGCATTTTTCCCCAACTCAACTCATACTCGTGAATACTATGCATGCCACACACGTGTCTTAACCCCATCAAGCCATATGTCACAATTAATAGGCCATTAGTCACATATATACAAGTTGCCACATGCCACACTATAACTAGTCCACTTGTCACAATAGGATTGGTCCAAAATAAATATTTTTCACAAAATTCACCAAAATTCACTAAAATTCTGAAATATCCCAAATAATACAAAAATTGCTAAAACACATTTTAATCACATTTAACAATTCAATTGTACCCGGAAAATGCCAATGAATGCATGTACAATCATATGAATGTGTAAAATGTGCATGTCACAATTAATTTTGCATGATGTGCATTTTCCTAATTTCTCAGAAATTCTCATAACTCACAATTCTAGCCTCATCAAGGGTAACGGGATGTTACAGATGGCCCCTTGGAAGAAGGGTTTTTTCATTAATGTTTTCGGTGAATCGAGAAATGTGAACGTTGACATCAACGTGGCTTGTGGTCAAGTTGTCCCACCACAGCATCATAATTTATCAAACGTTCACCAGGAGACCCAGGACCCTCCGTAATCATCAGGTCGCTTTTCATCCTTCACTTACTACTTACTTTTGCTCTGTGATTGAATATGACATTGTGGATGCAATAGTTTGTTGAATAAGTGTTGGGGAGAAGTCATTTCAGTAGGACCTAGGTTTAATTTTTAGTTTATGCAGTTTCAATTCAATAATTCCTCTTCCTTTTATGTTAGTTGTGTTTTTGGCTTGATGCATGATACATCTTCCATGATTGACAAATTTGATGTGATTGATTGGTTGGCACTTTGTTTTCTGATGCCTAAAGACCTTGTATATGAATTCTAAGCGAGTTGAGTATCCACTTGAGTCTTTGGAAGTAAAATTTTTCATTTCTGTCTTTGTTTATTTTACTTTCGGGTCCTTGTCGCCACAGCGAACTTACCTTGTTTTCCTCTTGTTGCTTTCAGAAAAATTTCACCGCAGCGTGGTGCATGTCCGTAGCGAAATTTCCTTAGAAATCTCTCAGGCAAATTCATCGCGGTGTGAATTAATTCTCACGTTGCGGAAAACACCTTCGGGCAATCTTCGCCACGGCGTGAGTTTATGTCGCCGCGGAACACATCACTATTTTGCTAGATTTCGTGATAAGGGTTAGTTCACCACTGCGAACTATATCTCAACGTTCTCCGCTGTGAAAGTTCAATCTGTGCGACATTACTGCGATGAAATTTCCTTTCCACCCTTATTTTTTTATCCTTCATCTTCTGTCTGTCCCTTTTTGTAATTTTCCTCTTCAATCCTATATAAACCCTGACCCCCTTCTTTTTCTCCATTTCTTCTCCTCTAGTTCGTCGGGACACTCCCCACCAACCCACCTCCTCCGATTTCTTTTCTTTTCTAGTGTTTTTTCCATCCATTTTTCGTATGTTTTCTTCTCTTCTCCTTATTTCCTCTTAGTTTATGTATTGTTTAGTGTAGGTTATGTTTATATTTTGCTCTCTTTTCCATTTTCCTCTGTCGATTCACTTTGTTTAGGATAGTTTTGTTTTACTCGTTTGATTAAGTTATGTTTCAATGTGCATTTTTGTAGGACAATGGCTCAAACTAAAAATCCTACCCATACTACCTCCACTAACCCTTCTAGTCCACCTAATGATTCCAGTTCTTTGGATAGTGATGGTTTCAGTTTTATCGAACTAGACAAAAAGGTAGATACTAGGCCATTCATTAAAGAGCGACCTTTCCCTTTAACTCCACCCGACTATCCCTTTGTCCAACAACTAGTAAACTCTCAACTTACGGGATTAGTCCAACCTCAAGATCAAGGCAACGGTAAATTCGTTCGCCATTTCTATACCTATTCCTGATTCCATAACACCTTGGAACTTAATTTCCGTGGTGTGAAAGCCCCCAATGCATTCACCATAGCTAACATTTGCCTCCATTACAACCTTCCTCCTATTTTCCATTTCCACTACGATCAGGTGATCCACCACTATCCTTTGGACGATGTTATTCGCACCCTCTGTCATGAGGGTGCTGTATGGGATCAACCCTGATATTATCAACTTTACCTTGAATGTTCTGATCTTTGACCCGAAGATCGTCCTTGACTCCATCTTGTAAGTAACAACATCATTCCGACCACCCATCTTGCCTACGTCCCAAAACAACAAGCCCTCTAACTTTACCTTCTCATGACTGGTCGCCCAGTCGACATAGCTCATGCCATTGCCTCTACTCTACATGAATCCATCACCACCGTAAAATTCACCAATGCCATTACATTCCCCCATCTCATCATAGACATATTCCAAGCCCACAATGTCCCGAAATTCAATAATGACAGCTATTTTGACCCGACTCCTCTATTTCGATACGCCCGCCTCAAACAACCTCTCCTCCATCCACCCAACCTATCTACCTAACTTCCTGATGCTGGTACAACCTCTACAGCTGTGTTACCAGGTGCGGATGATCCTTTAGCTCAGGCCACCCTTGGGCTCGTGACCTTACAGACCCTCACTGGCTAGGTCGATGGCCTTTGTGTAGATTTTGCTACTAGTCGGGACTCCCTCCTTTAGGAGATAGCTAGGCAGGATCGAGATCGGTGGTATCGCCAGCGGATGGATGCTTTGCTCGCTGAGCACTTTCACTTCTAGCTCCCTTCTGATGAAGATGATCCACTGAGTGGTGCTGGCACATCTGGGGTAGGTCCCTATGGCGCTGGGGATGATCATACTATGGAGTAGCTCGAGTTGCTTGTTCTGGTGTTTTCCTTCTTTTTGTTTTCGTTTTTAGTTTTTCGGATACTTAGTTACATTTTGTCATGTACAAACTTATGGCTGGTTCTCAATGCCTAATTGTGTTAATTGTTCTTCATATTGAGGACAATATGATGTCTAAGTGTGGGGGAGGTTGTTCCAATTTGCAATTCTTGTTTGTTCATCATTTTTGGCCATTTAACCACTTGTGCAAGTCAATTGTGCATAATATGGAAAATTTTAAACTTGGTAATTAAGGGAAATTGCTTGTTTCAAATGTTTCTGTCGCGGAATTGATGTTTTGCCGCAGCGACACCATCCTCTTTACAGAAACCATTCTAAAACTTCCTCATTTCAATAATTCTCCCTAATTAGATTCTTTTCACCCTTGTATCTTGAAGATTTTATAAATTTCAAAGTGGTCCTTATGTTTTTGAAAATACCATCTATGTTTTTAAATGATAGTTGAGTTCGGTTAATTTCATTTTTAATGTTTTCAACATAAGTGAGAGTACGCTGAAAAAGTAGCACTTTACGTTTTTAAACCTTGAGATTGCCTAATTGAGATACTAAGCTTGTTGGAAGGATATTTGGGCCTAAATTCTTTCATTTTTGTGTGCATCTGCTTAATTTCATATCTCTCTAGAACTTGTTTTAATTCTTGATCAAAGCTTGATGAACTAGAATTTGTTAACATGATAGAGGAATTCTTTCAAAACCCTGTTTTCCCAAACACAAAACCTTAAACACTTAGCCATTACTAGCCCCTTGAGCCATATTTTTGAGTGCATGTCCATGTCTTAATATTGTTGTAAATTTTTATTTCTCGTTCTTACTTTAAGTTTATCTTTGCATATAAAAAAACAGAAAGCTTTCTCACAAGAGATTGGTTATTGAGGAAAGCGAAGAAAGAAAAGAAAGTAAAAAATATAATCAAAAGGCTTCCTAAAAAAACGAAGAAAAGAAAAATCGGAGAGCTTTCTTTAAAAAAAAGGAGTTTTCTCAAAAGAGAAATGTTAAGTGATAGATTATGCTTGTTGTTTGTGTAAATATTTTCTTACTTATAGTTGATGTTTATTTCATGAGCAAAATAATTGTGGTGTATGTACTCTTTTTTTTCTTCTATTTCATCCATTTCATTTAGCCTTCTGTACATTACAACCTTGAAAAGTCCTCTTGATTTTTGAAATTATAGTTCTTGAAGTGGAGAGGTAGAACTATAACAAGCTTATGGTAGAGAATGGACTAAGCAGAATTTAGAGTGAAATTATCCCAAAAACAAATGAGTTGAGAGTAAACACCATTCCTTGAGTGAAATCTCTTTTGCCCAATCTCTTGGATTAAATGCTTATAGTGTTTATGTTCTTCGCGGTCCTTCAGTATGCTTGGGTTGATTTCTGAGGAAGTGACTTAACTGTTTTTCCGCTCTCATTTTTAAGCTTGGTACGAATTTCTTTTGCACTTGTGTCTCATTGACTTTTATAAACTTTATCCAAGAGTACAAAGGTCTATGTGTGGGGGAATTTGATTGAACCCAAGTTTCTTATATAAACTGGTGACATTTTCATGGTTTTTACTACACTTATTGGCTTTAATTTTTAGATTTTATGCTTAATTTGACTCTTGAGTGCTTGCCTTTACTTTATGTAATTTGCGAGTAAAATTGTCACAAATAATTAGTAATTGCACTAAATTAATTTTTTAAGAACATTTGATACTGAAAACTACCATTTGTTTATTGTAGGAGACTCAAGAAGTAGAGGCAAAGAGTAAAGGCTAAAAATGGTAAGTCAACAAGTCAATCGGGCAATAGGAAAGTTCGCCATGGCGAAAGTTGATGTTTCATCGTGGCGAATTATGAAGAATTCATGCAGAAACTCTTCAGGTTAATTTCGCCGCGGCATCAATTAATTCTATCGCCGCGGCGAACGCAGCTGATTATTAAAGAGACCTTTCGGGAAAAGTTCGTCATGGCAAACCTTCAAATACCCGAACTATTTTCAGAAGTTTACCCACTGTGCAGCCCAATTCATGAACTCGGTTTATAAAAAATTACCTATTTTAGGTTAAGTTGAAAGGAGAGCCGACAATAGATATCCATCATTCATTGTCTCTACCATTCGAACAACTCTTCTACATACACCCTCATCTCCTCTCATCCATACCACTGTTTTTCTCTTTCCACCATGAATTGCTACCATGGATGCTTCCAGTGGGTCCTCGGTTGTGAAGTCTCCTGGAGTTATTTGTGGCTTGGCACCTCTCTCCTTATAAAGATGTAGCGATGGCTTGAGTTCAATGGGCTTAAAAGGGGAGTGACTTAATCCATGCTTAGCTATGATTTATAAAGTATTGGATACTCATCGTGTTGTTGGGATTTGTTAATGTAGAACTTTGAGCTTAAATATATGAAGTCTCATATATGTTTATTTGTGATCTTGTTGAATCTCTTTTATCTTGCATAATTATGTTTGATATTAAGTTGATTTGAGATCCCAAGTAACTTGTTACATTGATTTACCCACTACATACACTAAGGGGCATTTAACAAGGTCTTAAGCGATGGAGTTCATTGATTAAGACCTTGGACTTAAAGAGTTCTTTAAGATTTACTATTTGAAACTTAGTGATTTTCACTCCACCACAATTTATTTCGAACTATGATAGCTAAAGCTCATTTTCAAGAGGATTCTATCACATTTGATCATTGTCTTTATCTTTCCAATTTCTAATCCCAAAATCCAAAAAATACTTTTTACACATTTTTCTTACAATTCATTTAATTTTGTTAAGATTTCCAAAAATCAAAACCTCCTCCTTAGTAATTTAGCTTGCATTTCATGACACATAGGCTAGCTTAGGTCTATTACATTAAGTTTTGATTAAGTGAAACGACCCAAGGTTGCAACCTATATTGCAATCCTTGGATTATATTTTTGATTTCACCTCCAAGGGTAAGTACAAAAAGGATCGAATTAGTTGCTCATATGATAAAATAAACGCTCAAAGTTACATATCGTTCTCCTCTCAAATTCCTGTCTCTACCTACGGTTTGGCTATTAAAAGGAAACGAAAAGCAAGGTATGTTTACTTAGTTTTTATGTTTTCCTCAATACTTAGTTATTTTTTTTATACTTATTCTTCATACATTCATTCCTATTATTATCTTTTTATTTGTAATTTTTATTTAATAAAAGAAGGCTCAAGAATTATGAAGTTGCAACTTTAACTAAGGATTAAAACGTAGCAACTTATAATAAACCAACTCCAAAGCTTAAGGACCCTAACAACTTCTCCATTTGTTACATTATTGAAGACATGAACTTTCCTGACATACTGTGATCTAAAGGTAAGTGTTAGCTTTATGCCCTTATCTATTTGTAAGAAGTTCGAGTTGGACAATCTCCATTTGCTGCATTATTGAAGATGTGAACTTTGCTAACATACTCTGATGTAAAGGTAAGTGTTAGGATTATGCCCTTATCTATTTGTAAGAAGTTAGAGTTAGACGATTAACCTTAACTAAGGAGTAAAAAGCAACAACTTATAAAAACCAACTCTAACGCTTAAGGACCCTAGCAACTTCTCCATTCGCTGCATTATTGAAGACGTGAACTTTGTTGACATATTGTGATCTAAAGGTTGTTGGTCAAATATGTTGGCTCATTCCATCCCGCATCGAAAATGTGTGGGTTTGGATGAGGTTTCTAAAACCATAAAAGGAGCCTCCCCTCCTTAGTAAAATCCATCCCAAAAATTTGATAAATACTCAAAAGTTGTATACATATCAAATTTAGTATTCTCTTCTTACTAAGAGCGGGCTGCCTTAAGTGGTGCTCAGAGAAGTAGGCAAAATTGGCCGAACTCCGTTATCAATTTTCGGGTGTGTTCTTTCCTTATCTCTTTTATTTATTCCGCATTTATAGTATTCAATATTATTTGTCGGGTATATTTGTAGTGTTGTGTTTAATTATTTGGGTGTATTTACTGTTCCTGTGTGTACACGGGTTAGGTTGTGATAAATACACTGTGCACGTAATTTCTGTCTAGGAGGCCGGGTTTTAAGTGGGACCGTTTGTGACCCCTCTGCCCTTTTCTGGGATTTTACGTGGAATGGTAATACTATCTTAGGAGTTCGTTCGGCGGTCTTTCCTGGGTATTACTAAATCGGTTCACTTCACTAGTTGCTTACTTTAGAGGAAAAAATTACCTGATTTTTTCAACATTGAATATATACTTCCTTTTAACCATCTCTGCCTGAGAGTTAGGATTAAGTAGTAATAACCTTAGCTTAATCGAGTAATGTGGTGATGGCTTGACGCCAAAAGTTACAACATGTTTTTCTTTTCATCAAGCATATGAGTATGTGAAACATTATTATTTTTGGGCCGGGCAACTAATGGACAGAACTTGGTGTATACATAATCTTCTTATGGAACATTTAAAAATTTTAAACTTTGAGATAAACATTATTGTTGTCCTATATCCTACTTATCATGTATTTTAAATTGGCAAAAGGTGCTAATATTGGGCGTTGTAAATATAAGTTGGTGGAACAATGCTCCTGATCAGTTTGTCATTTTAACACTAACTTGAAGCCAAAGGAAGAGTTTTAGAAATTATATACCATTTAATTTGTGAAAACTACAGATGTAATTGCCTCTCTAATTAATAGTTATTTGACTTTAGCTATTATTTAGCTAAAATTTGTTTCATTAATATTTCCTTTCGCTTTACCCCCGCACTAGAATAAACACCACAACAATCAATTACACATGTATTTATGTGAGTATTCATAGCATTTTAATTTCAAGATAGTTAAATTAATTAATATTTAGTATATTCTCAAATATAATTTAAAAGAAGAGTGAGTGAGTAAACTGATATTCTGGAAAACAATGGTAATCTAGATCATAGCAAATATATTTTGATATATTGGAAAGCACACGAGTCCCTTGTTCCATACACCCTTCAAGATCAATTCGAGTTCAGAATGAATTATATACCAAAAGAAAAGAAAACTATTAAACTCGTATGAGTGAGTGTAATATAGTCTAAAAATATGCTGCTCGTGGCCTAATATGTCTACGTTGGACGCATATTAGTAAGTCTGATACTCGTAGCACGAATATCATTGGTTCTTCCTTGGAGATCGACGGTTTTCAATGACTACATCCCCATTGGTTAATGAAGAGGCAAATTTATAACATATCAGTTCACATGGACCACTGTATAGATCCTTCATTTGACTTCTGTGTGTCCGTCATGATTGCTGTAACATATTTGTATGGCCAGGCCAAGCAGGTAGCTTAAGACCGTGTGTGGCCAAACATCTGAAATATTTCTTTGCAGTTACCTGGACTCTTAGTAGGTTATCCATTCCACCACACATATATGTATATGAACACAACTTTATTTTAAACACCAATAATGCAAAATTAAAAGCGAAAAAAACGTTTTATAGAAACTTCACCAACCAGAATTTGTTTAATCCATGATGTAATTTGTTTAAAGGTTTTGGAAAAAGAAAAAAGCGGAAAAAAGACAAGGATCGACCTAGTGAGTGAGGGAACAGAAAACAAATTTTTTTGGAAGATTTTGTCCGAAGATATCCATGTGTGCCCTTGGTCTCACGTCAATACCTCTCATTTGAATCCTGTTTTAAGCAGTCATTTTGGGTGATTGAAGTCTCGGAGTTTATCTTCAGATATTCAAGTGACGAGCCTAACTTGTATTGACTATCCAATTAGCGTGATCGTCGTACTAAATTTGCCTAGATCCCATTCTATATAGGTATTCTTTGGAGCAGATTGGATTCGCTTCTCCAATATCCTTCTTGTTGAGTTACAGATCATCTTATACATTCATGTCGACATGCTGCTTTAGAAGTTGAAATCCAATTTTTCAAGACGCGACATGTACTCCAAAAGCTCCTCATATCAACCAGCAGCACAGACGTTAGTTTAAGAAGAATAAAATTGTTCTTGTTCACCACCTGCGATTGCTTTATAGACTTGTTATTACGTTATTGTTACTTAACATACTAACCTATCAAGATTCTTCGTCTGCATCATAAACCCCCCGCGACCCTCAACCGCATAGACAATGCAGTGTCAACATAACAAGTATAATTCAATTTGTCATCTATATCTTTTGGTCATGGGTCCTACTAAGACTTCATCTCAGATCCTACTTTGTCCTCCTTTCTTTTTCCTTTACTACGCTCTTCTACTTCCACACTCATGCCCTTTAAAGTCTTATTTTAATATAATCATATTTAAATTTAAAAAATGAATATAATTAGTTAAGACAAGGGTGCGTGAATTTTCTATTGAAATGTTGCTATTGTTGTTAAAGATTTAGACGTTTATTTAAAATTTTTATCTTGCTGAAATATGTTACAATGAGTAAAAGCTTTAACACATTATTTTACTCCATGAATTCCACTTGGTTTTAAACTCAATTCAATTCAGCCTATATAAGTCTTTTAGATGTTAATATTGTACTATAAGCTTAATGAAGCTCAATAAAAGTGGGATTGAGTAACAATCTACGATCCAACCTAATACAACTTGCAACAGTAGGTACATATTATATAATATGACATGTATGTTTAATTTGCATGTTGCTAATTTGCATGTTGCTTTTACCAAGAAAAAACATTTACATGATACAGGGGAGCCAATTCTCTATTCTTGCACTATTTTGCAAAAATTTGATGTGAAATGGATTTAAAGGAGAAAACAAAAAGAAACCTGCAGCCTCCTCTGCCAGTTATCTGAATTGCTTTTAGCTACAGTTCGGAAAAAACACATTTGTTATTGTTTGCTAGAACTGTAGAACCCAAGAAAGACTAAAATTCTACTGGTATCAATTGGGAGCCCCAAATTGAGTTCCACCTTATGCAACAGGAGCGCATGGCAATGGTTATTGGACCCAAAATTTGAGGATTCATAAGACTCTCTCTCTTTTTTTTTGGACGATAAATGGTAAGAACTATTATTGGCTTTCAAGCCGAATATAGTCATAAATACACATAGGCGGTCGTTGGGACCAAACCACCTTGTCCGTCGAGATGGTAACAGCTCGAGCAAGCCTATGAGCTATTCCATT
>JAOTBA010000003.1:15567427-15592028 GCA_025629845.1 Erythroxylum squamatum | reverse complement strand
CAGGTTACTGATTTTATTATTTTACTAATACAATGTATTGCTGTATAAGATCGTCTTCATTTTTATATAACATACTTACATTAATTTTATATAAGTCTTCGTTTACGATCAAAATATTAGAATTTAATTCTTACATTTATTTTTAATACTAATTATTTTCACTAATTGATATACGCACTTATTATTCTATCCGTTTTTTTTTTGTTAAATCATTCAAAAATTTATGACCAAAAGAATATTCTAATCGAAAAATTATTCTAATGTTTGATAAACTTTTTCTATACTAATCATTAATATCATCATCATTTTATATTTTGATTTACATGACATTATTACTGTGCAAATGCGATGTATTTTTCTGTGGCAGGGGATCCTCTGTCTCCCTTGCCCTGGCCCTGCTCTGGCCCCCGGCCCAGAGGATCTGGCCCCATTTTTCTGCTTGTTTAATATTACGAGGCAGCTCCATATAAGAATGATGACCTTTAAGAAATGACGGATGTGTGGGCCTAGATTACAGAGAGCCGCAATTCTTGGAAGGAAAAGGAAAGTAGCCAAGAAGATGAAACAACTTATTTAGGCACTCACGTGATTGTTGTAATGTCACTTGTCATGGTAGGAGTTTTCAGTTAGCAACTTGCAAGAGAACCAATGTAATATCTATCAAATTTTGATTGGTGGGGTTGCAGAGACTTGAGAATTAATGGGTTTGTTAGTACAATTCAAAGTAGGGATGGCAATTTGGCTCCTGATCTAGGTCAACGCGTGAAATCTGAATTGATCGAATTTTAAACTAGGTCAACTTGGCTCGAGCTGATTTAGGTCGAGAAAACTTTTTAGTAATTAAAATCACATTGTTTTTGTTCAAAATTCGGTTAAATTTTCAAAACCTGATTTTAGACTAGGTCAACTTGGCTGGAGCTGATTTAGATCAAGAAAACTTTTTAATAATTAAAATAACATTGTTTTTGTTCAAAATTCGATTAAATCATCAAAAACTGATCAAACCAGACTTGAGCGATAAAGCTTAGACCAAAAAATGGTTTGGTCCATTGTCATCCACAGTTTATTGTTTGTTTTTGATGGAAATAAGCAGCAGTTTGCACTACGAAAGAAGTCTAGCCTTGCAGCGTTAACATTTTATTTTAAGCTTCAGGAAAAATATTTGCTTTCTAAAAGAGTCCCCGGTTCATTGTTTAATAGAAGGCAAAACTACTAAAACGAATCGATGGGTAATATAAATTCTTCAACCCTGTGTTGAGATATAAGCTTTCTTATCAATGAAAGAGACAATGTTTAAGGGTGAGCAAGTTTAAGATTGGTCAAGTCCGTTGGCGCTTAATGTTCAAGCTTCAACTTGATTGACATTTGTTAGTTGCACATAACATGACTCCAAGTTCTGATTTCTATACTGGCAATAAAAATGTTTGGTCCCACACAAAAATATCCATAAACAATTGCATATTTACAGTAGAAGTTCTTAATTAAACAACAGATCATAATGTCTTAGGGAAGCTCCAGGTTTTGGTAATATTTTAGATATAGCCTTCATTCCTTATTAATGGGCTAAAAGGTGTGACGTATGGTTTAACTGAACTACCATTTTCTTTATTCAGAGTGTATTACCTTATCTAATTTCTTTCTTGGCTTTCGCCTTCTGTCTTACATGAAAAGAGTTACTAATAAATGATTTCATTGCTTTTCTCGTACCATGTAAACAGTTACAAAGTGAAGCCAGGCCAGAATATTGAAACAGTTGCATATGCTAAAAAGTTGATCCCTTAAAGAAGATGCCAGATTGCAAGCAAAGAATATATAGCTAAAGAATTCCAATGGTTCAAAACAGAACAAACAACCATTTGAAGTGAGGTTCAAGTAGGAGAGAACGTCCCTTTTCCTAAGCTTCTGATTCAAAACTGAACTTACGAGGAAGATGTTCTGAGATAATTCTTTGTTACCAAGAAATGACGAGTTGTTTACAATCCAGATCATTTCGTTATTCAAAAACTGATCGGGGCTACAAATAGGACCCCTGATATGAAAGCACCTAGGAGAACTAGATAGGCAGCACCAAGTGTTATTCCTTATAATTAATTAAGCTTTGGTGTTGGAAGAAGTTTTTCCAGCTAATTGTCTTTATCCCGAGTCCATAAGGAGTTTGTCATCCAATTTTCAAACAATCTTAAGATATAAGAAGATGACTTGCCCTTAAGACAAGGAGTGAAGTAAACCTGTCAGTATAAGAAAGTAATTTAGTCGTTTAGGTTTCTACTGGCTCATGAACATGTTGAATAACGAAGGGTATATAATGTCTTGGTAATAAGAAGGTACCTAATTGAAAACTATAAATTTGTTAGTTTATGACCTATAACCAATCGATTGGTTGTAGTTTAGTTAAAGACATTTTTCGTCTTGTACATGTTTAGATATATATGATAAAGTTTATAGGATAATTATACACTGCAAATGAAATTATAATAAGATTATAATTATAAGATTTATATTGTATTTATGTGTTATCTCTAAATTGTTCCTAGGTATCATTCTATTAAGACTGAACATTAATAGAACATAAAAAGGTTGGCACACGTTATGCTTTTCTTTATGAAGGAAGTAGTGGATCTTATAGACTAAAGTATGGAGATATTTAAACAAATATATTGGTGCTTATTAGAGAACAAGTTCACAGAACTAACCCGACATAAAAAATTCATTTGAAACATTACTTATATGTAAATTCTCATTGTAATGATTATATAAGTGATCTTTTAATTTGAGGTCTTCAAAGTTATTTTGTTTAGGAATTGTCATATTTTGATACTACTTATGACCTATTTCATCATGGGTCGCTCAATCGGAAATCTTTGGATATAGCATGAACTATATGGAAGTAGTTATATGATCAAGATAAGATTTATCATTTTAAAGTAATTAGGGAGAATATTCTATTATTCTCGATTAATATTGATTCAAGAAATCTTTGGTCAAGGTAAAATGAAAACTTTATATATAGTTTACAAATATCATTAATTGAATCAATAGATAATAGCAGTAAACTAATATGATTAGACTTAAAAAGAGTATACATTATTTCATGCTATCTAATCGTAACATTGTATGATGAAATGAATGAATTATATGAAAAAAATCATGCACGAAAAAGTTAGTCAAAATCACTTTGACATTTATAAATATTTAGATGGTTATGATGTATTGCTAGACGTCAATCTTGATTTATGATATAAATTGTTTAATTGAAGTATTAAAGATAAAATAAAAGGATAATTAGAATTATAATTTATAGTCATTCCCAACATATTTAGGAACCTAATGGGTCTCACATAAAGAATGAGTTGAAGAGAGCAAAAATATTTTATCAAGTTGGACTTAATTGTAAAGTTTGAAAAATTTTATAATTAAATATGACATATTTAATAAATAAGAATTCATATGAGGTATTGGATCTTATTTGGTCATAATTGATATTTAATTAGAATTATTTGTAATTCTAATTAAAATTTAATTTCAATTCAATTACTAAAATATCCAAATTTTATTATAAATAAGCTTAAGCTCTAATACTTAAAACTTATTATAAATAGGCTTAAGCTCTAATGAAGCTAACACTTCTTAATTAACCCTCTCTGTAAGAGTTGCAGAATTCTCTCATCCTATTCTATAGATACCGTAAGAGGCTGGACACTTGTGAGACTATAGTGGTTGAAACAAACCGATTTTAGAAACAGTTTGAGAGATACGACAAGAAAATTATCAACCTTTAAAATAAGATACGAATTATAATTCATGTTTTGTTATGATTCATGTGTTAATCATTTTATAAAAATAAAGTGATCTTAATTTTTGAGAAATCAAAATATGAAAAAAAAATCGTAATTACTTCATTATGCTTGGGATCTCATTCCGTCCTAATTTCCCAACAAAAAATCTCACTAGTAAGATGGGGTTGTCTGCTGCGATGCATATATAGGATTTATCCTTGTTTCCGTATAAGCTCAAAACACAGCACATCACTCGATATAACTTTTCAATAAAAATACAACACATCTAATAAAGATCGTTGTTTGATATCCCAGTTCAAATTCTTTGTTTTCTATAGGTTCAGTAAATTCATTCAAACATCAACTAGTTGCTATAACAAATACTCAAGTTTTATGATAAAATTAACCAAGTTTACAAAATCCCTTCTTCATTTTATGGAATTAAATTAAATCGTTTTAAGAAATAGTAAGACTAGGGTCTCTGTGGAATCTTCAGAGTTTCTTGTAGCAAGTCGAGGTAATAATGAACTGATATGCATTGTTAGTTAAGGACATAAATGTGCTCCTCCAAATTAACAAAGTAGTCAGTGAACAGAAAAGGAACGTGCATAAGCGCTCAGCCAATCTGAGCAAATGTTGGATATTGTTCTTCACTCCTTGCAATTTACTTATTTTTTGTGACTTTTGACCGTTTTCCGATATTTACTTGTAGAATTGTTTCCAATCGACAAGATTCTGCATTATTCTTGATTTATCTTCATTCACACAAAAGAAACAGTATTAACCAAGTGCCTTTAGGTTTATCAATTCACACGATCTCTCCTCAACGTTCCATGTCCTATGCCTCAGTATAACATGCTATTTTCTGTGAATGCAAGACATCTGTCAAGTAATAAACTCACAAGACCTCATCTTTGTTTAATTAACATATCGCTAAGAAGACCTTACTTCTAATTTCAGTGATCCAAATTTAGCATTTACAAGCTCAGCAGCTGCACGGGCAGCAACAGTGGCACGGTCAGCAGAAGCAATGGCTGCTCGGGCTCTCTCCAAAACATCGGAGGATTGCCATGATTCTTCCTGTTTCACATCCACAACGGATCCTGTATTATCCTGTCCAACTGATTGCTCGATTTCATTAACATCAATAGAAGACCTGTAACATGGAGGGTTATGGGCTTGAAGATTTTGAGTTCCCTGTCCACGATCTAAATGTACCATGTGACCTTCTCGATCAAAACCCAAAGATTTGTGAGAACTCTGTTGGATAGGCGCTTGGGAAACTACAGCTTCAGTGACAATTTGCTTTGATCCACTCTAGAGTTTGACATAAAAAAAAACCTTTTCATCAGTAACAAAATGGACAAAACAATGATGGTCTAAAATGGCATATTAAAGCTTAAAGTTTCCAACTGCTTGTCCGAGAGGGAATCTTTTTGCATAACAGCACCAAACAATGCTAAACATTTCAACTTGAAAAAGAAAGACGAGTTATTGGGTAACATGAAGGATCACAACCAGAAGGGAGATTAGACTCTAGCAGTGGATTGAGGGCGAAGAAGGAAGTGCACAAGTTCACCACACCCCAGAATCCTCAAAATGGCTCATCACATGGTAAGTATCATTGAAATTTTGTAGCCATTTCAAAATCTTATTGCCGAAAATACATGATGATGTACACAAGCTACTGTGTTGCACCACGCAAGCACTAGGGTTGGATCCATGGTTACAGCCCACATAATTTGGTAGGTCAGAAACAATGCTTTGCACTTTTGATGAATTATGGTTTTGGAGGATACTGCTGATACCCAATGGAGATCAAGAAGTTAAAATTAAGCTAGAGTGAGTTATTAGGTGTACCAATAGTGCAATTTGTGAAAAAAAATATTTGGTCTTCCCAGTACCAGACTAAAATAAAAAATTATTTTCAAGCGTACCAGGAGATCTTCATGTTTTTTTCCTAGTTCTGCTTCTGTGCTCGAGGAGTCCCACTCCAAATTGTGTTCTTGAGCAATTTCTTTCAATACCTTGAGCCTTAATGCTGCAGATGGAGCACTAACTGAAAGTTTTTCAATTATCTGCACATTTAAGAATAAATAATACAGCTCAATAAATCAGTCATGTAATCCCCATGCTAAAAATGCACCAGAAGAAAAGCAAACAAATCACAGCCTATTAACTGTTCGGTTGACACCAGAGTCAGGGCGGAGCTCAGAGGCAGTCATGACAAATTCCTTGCCATATTTGGTAGTAAGCAAATTCTTGATCTGCAACAAATCTGGAATTTCTGAACATCTTGGAGCAGAAAAAATTATGCTTGCAATAGCCTCTCGCAGTTCAGCAGGACATTCCCTGTTATTATAAACAGGATGATTGAAGCTACCGTGGAGAATGGAATTAAGACATTTTCCGTATGGCTATTCTTTCAGGAATAACTCCTTAATAAATTATACAGTTCAATGTTGTTGCAGAAGGCCAAAACTTACTGAACTGGAAAAACGCACAGAGAATAGTCAACCTATTTCTTTTTTGAGAAAGTAAATTGATATGAATTGAAAAGAAGGATTGAATGAGCTTGTAGAAATGTGCAGCTCCCCCTTCCTTTATATACTAAATTATGTTATCCATATAAGGTAAGTTACAATTATAATCACTAAAACCTCTCAATCAAATCACAATCATAGCCCTAAAAAGTTCTCTTAATCAAATCACAATAGCTAACACTCCCCCTCAAGCTAGAGCATATCATAAGCTCCAAGCTTGTTATGCGGTTGTGTTACATGACTTCCAACCAAAGACTTGGTGAATAGACCAGCCAACTGGTCCTCGGACTTCACATGAGTTGTTTTTATCACTTTTATCGCACCTCCCTGACAAAGTGACAGTCTACCTCAATATGTTTTATCCTTTCATGAAAAATTGGATTAGAAGCAATGTAAATGACTGCTCGATTGTCACACATTAGCTCTATAGGTTGAGTTTGTTGAAATCCAAGTTCCCACAACATATGTTTTACTCAGACAAATTCTCGTGTTGTATATGTCATGGTTCTATATTCTGATTCTACACTTGAACAAGAAACTACTGTTTGCTACTTGCTTTTTCATGAAATCAAAATGCCACCAACAAACACACAATACCTTGTATAGATTGTCGATCAGTCCTAGAACTCAACATCACTATAGGCTTGAATTGAACAGTGCCCATGGTTCTTATATAAGAGTCCTTTGTCAGGATTGGGCTTGAGGTATTTCAAGATTCAAATAGCCGCATTCTAATGGTTGGTCCCAAGGGATTGCATAAATTGACTCACCACACTAGTACTGAATGAAATGTCCGGCCTTGTAACTGTAAAATAGTTTAATTCCTCAATCAGTCTCCTATAATTTCCTAGATCTTTCAAGAGTTCTCCCTGGTTTGCATCAAGTTTGATGTTGGAATCCATTGAAGAATCCACTGGCTTACATCCTACCAAACCAGCTTGAAGCAAAAGAACTTAAAGTTTATAAGAGAAATAAAAGAGGAAAGATTAATCAATCACAAGGTTTTAATTTAGTGGGATGAGGATTGGGAATTGAATTGATACCTAAGATAAACGCTGGAATTCAGATTGTATTAGGATTCCTTATTAGATATGAAGTAGTGGTATTATGTTATGCTATCCTAGTAGTACTTATTAGAAACAATCTGAAATTTTTCTACAACTTTGAATTTTCAACTAGAAAGTGTGATGCTTTCTCCTAAGAGTGATTCTTAGACCCATGAGTGATTCCTAGTTTCCTACTATCTATTCTTTGTGTTCTTCATGAAATTCCAGCAACCCTAACTCAAATTCCAGTCCTGTTAAACCTATATTTTAGCCATCTCAAACCTATATTCCAGACATATTAAACCTGAAATCCTAAACCTAAATTTCCAGCAATCAAACCTGAAATTGTCAGCCATACAAAATCTGAAAATTCTACATTCTTAGCCTAAATTCAACCTTGGAATCTGATATTCCAGCAGCTTAATATCAACTAGATTTCTAAATTTGTGAGTTTTAGCTACTAGTTAATAATTCTTCTATTTGTCCTACAACACTTTTAGTATTAATAAATAAGCACAATAAGTTATCTCACAGTATAGTTATCCATATGGAGAGGACAAGGCTCCTTGAAACAATTGAAAATGAATTTTTCCTGTTCCCCTACATGACCCTTTACCCAAGTGCTTATACTGATCCTTAGTGATACGAATGATGTAAGGTATTCTAGAATTTGTAACAAATATCCTTTTTATAACTACTTATCATATCAAAGTCTATCTCCATCATTTCAAGCATTTACTTCTAAGTTATCCAATGTTTCCAATCCTAAGAATATACAAGGGGCTCTAAATATTCCTGAGTGGCGTATGCAGTCCTGAAAGAGATGAGAGTTTTGGGGAAAAATAGAATGTGAGAGGAACTTGATCTTCCGAGAGGAAAAACATTGGTTGGATGTAAATGGATAATCACCATAAATTACAATCCTAATGGATCACTTGAAAAATATAAGACTCGCCTATGGGTTTACACAAACCCCTAGCATAGATTATTCATAAAATTTTTCACCTGTTGCTAAGTTAAATATTGTGAGAGTGTTGCTTGCAGTTAATCTCAATTGGACTCTACATTAGTTGGATGTGAAAAATGTCTTCCTAAATGGAAATTTACAAGAAGAGGTGTATATGGAGCCTCCCCCAGGATTTAGTGAAAGATTCAAAAAAAGGATATGCAAACTAAAAAAATCTTTATACGAAGTCTCAAGATTTCTTTCGATGGCAGTCTAATCACACTCTATTCATAAAAAGTTCTCCAGAAGGAAGGAATGTGATTCTAATTGTGCACGTAAACGACATTATCCTCACTAGTAATGATTTTGAGGAAATTGAAATTCTTAAAAAGAATCTCTCCAAGAAGTTTGAAATCAAAGACACGGGGTATCTTAGATACTTCTTAGGGGATGGAAATTGCTAAATCTAAGAAGGGCATAGTAATCTCCTAACAGAAGTATATCCTAGCCCTTCTAGAAGAAATTGGGATGGATGGATGTAAACCATCAGATACTCTTATGGAAATCAACTCAAAGTTGGGTAAGGTTAAAGAAGGAGTTTCAATAGATACAAGTCGATATCAACAACTAGTAGGAAAGCTAATCTATTTATCTCACACCAGACAAGATATTTCCTTTATTGTCAGTGTGGTAAGTCAATTTATGCATACACCCTATGAAGAACACTTGAAAGTAGTGTATAGAATCTTAAGATACTTAAAGGGAACTTTAGGGAAAGGATTATTCTTCAAGAAAAGTGAAGGAGAGTTGAAGTCGACACTGATGCAGACCGGGCAGGGTCTCTTACTGACAGAAGATCAACTTTTGGGTATTGCATCTAGTTGTGGGAAATCTAGTAACTTGGAAGAGGAAAAAGCAAAGTGTGGTAACCAGAAGTAGTGTAGAAGGGGCTTAAGGAATTTGTGAAATAATTTGGATTAAAAGAGTAATGAAAGAACTTAAGAAACCAATGGAGCACCCAATGAAGTTGTTTTGTGATAACAAAGCAGCTATCAGGATTGCCAACAATCCAATTCGACATCATCAGATGAAGCATGTGGAGATTGACAGACATTTTATAAAAGAAAAACTTGAAAGTGGACTCATTCACATACATTTGTACCTACAATACAAGTTGTCAATGTCTTCACCAAAGAACTACTAAAACAGAATTTTGAGTTCTTTGTAAGCAAGTTGGGCGTAATCAATATCTATGCAACAACTTGAGGGAGAGTGTTGATATTATGGAAATAATCAGCTAGAGATAATTAGCTGATTATTTCCATAATATAAAGATAATTAGCTGGTTTTCTATAGATAATTAGTTGACATTTGTTATGATTTAATTGTCCCGCATCGGTAACAAGAGAGGTTGATGTGAGATTTATAGGCTTATGGGCTCTCCCACTCTTTAAGCTAATTTTTGGGGTTGGCTCTCCCATAAGACCTATAACAATTGGTATCAGAGCTATTTCGATCCCGGAGCAGTTCATGCTCAAAATCATAATGGATTCCCAAATCAAAAAACTTAAAGAACGTGTCAAAGAAATTCCTGAACTTAAAAAAGAGGTGGCTGGACTATCAATTGGAGTAACCTTGTTAGTTCAACAAATGAAAGAGAATCAACATTCACTTGAAACCCTGCTACAAAACTCGTCCCCCGAAAACCCGAACCGTGTGGAATCCAATAACACCCAACAAAATGTGGTGGAACCCATTAATGTCGAGAAAGAGACGACACTAAAGGAGGGGACAGTGATTGCTGAACAGATCTGGGAGAGAGATCGACACCCTCGAAAGTTGGAATTGCCAGTGTTTGATGGGAGGACGTTGATTCCTGGATTTTTAGAGCTGAAAAATATTTTTCCATTAACCATTTATTAGACGCAGAGAAGCTTGAGGTAGTGGGTGTTTGTTTTAAAGGTGAGGCACAAGCTTAAGGTTTGAAGAGAGGGATAGGGTTTTTGAGGGTTGGGAGGAGTTGAAAACCCAGATATTGCATAGATTCGCTGGATTACAAGTTGGTTCCTTACTCCATCGTTTCTTCGCCGTCAAACAACACGGAACAGTCGCTGAATACAGAGCCCAGTTCGACTATTTGGCGGCATCGGTTGGAAGGGTTGACGACAACATCATGTCTGTCGTATTTGTTAATGGCCTTAATGAGAAAATTCGGGCTAAACTGCTATTCTTAAACCCAAGAAATCTGAAGGAGACTATGGAAGCTGCGGGTCGGGTTGAACACAAGAACCAAGTCCTGTCCACTGCCCAACACACCAAACCCACCAAAGAGCCCCATTCAATCCTATTCAAATAAGACGTTAAAACGGTCACATGGACCCCAAACAAACCCTATAACCCTTTCACCAGCAGCTCAAACACTCCCACCCAAAATGCCAAACCTCCTCAAATCATCCGCAAAACCAAAAACACAAGCACCAACCGGTCTTATTGGTACCCACGATTTCAAAATCTTACGCCCAATGAAGCTCAAAGCTGAAGAGAATAGAGGTTTTGTTATCGTTGCAATGAAAAATGGCATATTGGACATCGATGTAAAAGGAAAGAATTGCATATGTTGTTAGTGAGTGAGGAAGACGGAGGGGATGGTATAGAGTAGATGGGTCCGGCTGAAACAGAGGTGCTAGGAGGAGTAGGATTATCCTTGAATTCTTTTGTGGATTGTCCGAACCAAAAACTCTAAAATTGAAAGGAGAACTGCATGGGTTAGATGAAGTGGTTTTAATTGACTGCGGGGCCACGCATAATTTCATGTCCACTGGTGTTGTGGAGGCTTTGCAATTACCCATTCAAGAGACTTCACAACATGGAGTGGTCATTGGTTCCAGGAAATGGTTGAAAGGAATGGGTGTAAGGGTGTGGTCTTGAAGCTCCAAAACATAACAATTGTGGAGGACTTCTTACCATTAACTTTAAGAAGTACTGATGTCATTTTGGGCCTAAAGTGGTTAGCAACGTTGGGAGAGACAAGTGATGATTGGAAGAAGCTTACGATGACGTTTGAATTGGGCGGTCAGTCAATTACTTTGAAAGGTGATCCTAGTTTGACAAAAGCCATGGTCTGTCTAAAAACTATGGTGAAAGAACTGCAAGTGGAGAAAGAAGGGTTAATGTTTGGAGTTGTTTCACTTAGAAACCACAAAAGGAAAGACTGGAGGATGTTGAGCCTGTGTTGAGAGAGTTGTTGGAAGAATTTAATGACGTGAGTGCCGCACCTAAAGAGTTACCCCCATTCAGAATCAGTGAATGTGCGGCCTTATCGGTATCCACATATTCAGAAAAACGAAATTGAGAAGTTAGTGACTAAGATGCAAGAGGAGGGAGTAATTAGGCTAAGTGTAAGCCCATTTTCAAGCCCGATAGTGTTGGTTCGAAAGAAGGATGGGAGTTGGTGATTTTGTGTGGGTTATAGGGCCTTGAATCGAGCACTAGTTCATAATAGATTTCCAATCCAAATATTGACGAATTGCTTGATGAGTTGAATGGGGCAAGAATTTTTACTAAACTTGACTTGAAGTCCGAATACCACCAAATCTGGGTCCAACTGGAGGATGTGCATAAAACAGCGTTTTGTATGCATGATGGTCACTTCATGTTCCTTGTAATGCCGTTCGGGTTAACGAACGCGCCAGCTACATTTCAGGCAATGATGAACAGTATTTTAAAGGGTTTACTTAAGTGGTATGTGCTTGTTTTCTTCGATGATATTCTAGTTTACAGTGCTTCTGTAAGTGACCATATTGAGCATTTACATGTTAATTTATCTCGGCTTTGACAAGCACCAATTATTTGCAAACTTGAAAAGGTGCTGCATTGGGCGCACGGAGTTGGCATATTTGGGGCACGTGATTTTCGGGAAGAGAGTGTCCACAAACCTCGAAAAAGTCAAACTTATGGATGAGTGGCCAAAAAAAAAACCAGAAGGAATTGAGGGGATTCCTCAGGCCAACAGGGTATTATCAGCAGTTTGTTTGTGATTATAGGAAATTGGGTCAGTTGCTATTTTGAGCCAAAAAGTACAACCTATAGCTTTCTTCAGTCATGCTTTAGTTGGAAGGTCACGTTTCAAATCATTGTATGAGCGCGAACTTATGGTGATCGTTATGGCAATCCAAAAATGGCGCCACTATTTATTAGGCCGTCATTTCATTATTAGAATTGATCAAAAATCTCTTCAGTGTTTGCTTGAGCAAAGGGTTGTAGGTAGTGAGTATCAAAATTGGCTAACGAAGTTGATAGGATTTGATTTTGAAGGGTTGTTTAAACCAGGCCTGGAAAATACAACCGCACACGCTTTATCACGATTTCCCTTGTTTGTCGAAATGCAGGTCATTTCAATACCTTCTTGGGTTGATTGAGACAAGTTGCATGCAGAGATTCAACAAGATGCCCGCTTGCAATCTATTAAACACCTCTTGCAGTAAGATCCAAATGGGAAACAAGGGTGGGTTTTGCGTCAGGGGCTGCTATATTACGAGGATCAATTGGCCATTCCTAACACGTGCTCTTTTGTTCCCAAGTTCCTGGAAGAGTTCCATAATAGTCCTATTGGAGGACATAGGGGATATCTTCACAGCTACCAAAAAAAATTCTTCTAAAATATTTTGCTGGTGTCACCTGTTATCTTTTTTTCCTTTCATCATCAATACAACACACCATCCTTTCTGTATTTCCAGTTTATTAATCTAATATCAACCATTACTCCAAACATTTATCAACTATCACATTTCTGATCCTATCATTTTTGCCCATAAGACCTGTAACAATTAGTATCAAAGCTAACACCACTCCTTGAAGTCCTCGTGCCACGCCCACGAGTGGTGATGCCAGTATTGTAGTGTTTGGCCGAGGCTAGGAAAGGTCTAGCACACAGCCAGCCCAAGGGTGTGTGGGTGATGACACCAGTATACCAGTGTTCTTCCAGGCTAGAAAAAAGTCTAGCGCATAGCCAGCTCGCCGGTGCCTGGACTGCAAAGCGTGGTGGAATGTTACGGTCTAATTGTCCCACGTCGGTAATAAGAGAGGTTGATGTAGGGTTTATAGACTTATGGGCTCTCTTACCCTTTAAGTTAGCTTTTGGGGTTGGTTCTCCCATAAGACATGTAACAATAGTTGAGATTTTATTACTTAGAGAATATATAGATTCTTATTTATTTAAGGAGGTAAATATGGTTGTATTGTCCTATATAATCCTTGTACTATTCACAAAAAAATTAAGGAAGAATCACTTTGTCTTCTTTCTTCAAAATTACATCAACTTGATTTCTTCCAAAGGTCAAGGAATCATACTTACTAAAGATACATTAGGCAATACCTATAAAACTAAACAAATCAGATCTATTTCTTAGGGTAGACAACTGAGAACACACATCATAATTCCTTGTGCTCAAATATTTATGACTAGTTACTTAATGTTACTCCAAAGTGGCTCATCAATGAATATTTAGTATGTAAAAGTTTCCCTTCCCAATCAACGAACAATAGAATGTTAATATCACCACAAACAACAATCATTCAACTCAAGCCCTAAGTTAACATTGGGTTCAAACAAGTCGAGAGGTTCTTAGATCAAAGACGAAAGGCAAAACAATTGCGAAATAAAGGCATTACTATAGGAAATTTTACCTAAGATATAGATAGCTAGTCTTGTTAAATTTACAAAAAGTGGTCCAAACACAAGCATGTAGAGTTAGAGAGTGTAACTTATATAATTAGTAATGACATGGGTGAAACCATGTCATATTCCTACTACACCCAAAAAAAGATATAATTTTTTTGAAAATTTAGTATGAAGTTGGTGAAAATTTTTAATTCTACCAAAGAGAAAATTTGCCCCCACTAGGCCTGCTTCTAGCTTCGCCCCTAATTTAAAACTTCATTCTTCTAAAGAAGCAGAGGCATAAATAGGAACAGTAAAATTCAGTTGTAGCTTTGCTGCAGCATCTCATGAAACATCTAAGTAACATGAAGCTCAACTTCCAATTCTTTCTTCCAACCATTGCACATTAAACCCCGAAGCAGCCTCAAGGTTAGACAAACTACTGATGAAACAATGGATCATGGAAAGTACTAGGGAACAACTAATGATCACATGTTACTAATGTCTATATAAACGCATTCACAATGGTTCAACAAATAGATTTATGATCACAAAATGATATAAAGAAAGAAAAACCAAATCACACACCCACAAAATAAATATCTTTCACAAATTGGTCAATAATTGAAAGTAATATGAAAATTCTCAAATATAAACAACCGGTAGTCAACGAACTTACTTCTGACTTTCAAGAATGAGAATACGTGCGAGAATAAACTCACAAAAAAGCTCCAATATCTCATAAGCAGCCCATATGTTTTGCTCACGTATTACATGTTCAACCTAACAAAAAAGAAAGCAATGCAGCAAATGCAAGAGTTATTTTCTCAATAATGAAAAGAAGGAAAATCCTGACAGCAATTCACAAGCAGTGGAAACACAAAGGATACCCGAATTCGAGCTATTGCTTCTTGGCCAGCCTGCAAAAACTGTGCAATCTCGGTGCGCATGTGTTTGAGATGCAAACCTCTCTTATTTTGCAGCAATTTGATTCGTGAAATTGCTAAAGTCAAGGATGTTTTGCTACAAAGCCAATCAACAAAATACATTCAAATGCCCAAAAATATTGACGAGAAACAAAACAAATGAAGCTCTGAGGATACAGAAGAGAATCTCATTTGACTGGAACTATCACAACCAAAAGCAGATACAAAGAGAAAATCCCACTCGCAACAAATCACTACATCTATGATCTAAAATCAAGGCAAACAAACTAAATACTGCAGTTACATAAATCAGTCAACCGAAATCCAGAGACGGATCATAAGGATCAGAATTTTGACTTACTAGGTTTAAAATCTCAGAAGTGGAAAAGGCACATGATTTGACCCACAGGTGTATAAAGTAAATCAGTCACAATTGAATCAACAAAACCAACAATGCAATTTGAGTACACGTTAGAATCAACAATAAGTCCAAATTGAGACAGAAAACTTCGAAAGAAAATCTGCGGCACGAACCATTTAGAACCGAAAACGCCTCTGTTGAAGAGCTGGTTTAGGAGTGACATTGATGCATAAAGACAAACTTGCAGGTTGTACAAATTCTAAGACAAGAATAGATCGGAAGCTATTGTGGTCAATGGCACAGTCTGCAGGTATTTTCTTTTAGGATTCCTAGGGATGGTAGTGAACAGGTTCCCTCAATCATTTGTGTAAAGTAAACTCTTGACTTGGGAAAAAAAGATATGAAAAATGTAGGGCCGTTTGTTTCTTTTATTTTTCTGTTTATTGTGGTTTCTATAAAACATGAAACAAGAAATTATTATTTTTTTTGGACATTAACATGAAACAAGAAGTTAAAACAGAACTTAGGCTTTTATATATATATATTTCACAAGAAGTTTTCGTTCCTATTTCCTCCTCTTGTAAACTTCTTTGGAAACTCTCGTTCCTTCTTTCTTTTCTACTTCTTTGTTCTTCCCTTCTCTCTTACGTTGATAACTCATCTCTTCTGTTTCTTGCATTGTTCTTGTGAATTTAGGCTGCATAATGTAAGATATTTTTTTAAGTTTGTTATTCTTCTGCAAAATTGAAAATTTTGTTCATTTTCCCACTTTCTATATCCATGTAAAAAGCAAAATTAAACTTGAGTTTTTCAGTAAGCCTTTGTTTGGATGGAAGGAAAGCAAGAGAAAAGAAAGGAAGAGAAATTATATTTTTCTTCCTTTCTACTGTTTGGACAAAAATAAGCAAGGGAAAGGGAGAGAATGGAGAGGAAAGGGAGAGAAATAGGGACCAAATATATTTCCCACCAAATTGGTGGGAAAGGAGGGGAAATTCAGGACAAGACAAGCTTAATATAAATAAATTACTATTATACCCTTATTTAACAAAAAAGACACTGCCAGTTCCATCACAGCCTCCGCCTTTTTTCTGCAAGCTCCCGCCTTTTTCTTCTGCATAGCTTCGGCCTGTCTTTCTTCTGCTTTTCTTCTGCAACTCCCACCACAGAGGTAAGTCTCAAGCCTTTCTTCTGCTTTTCTTCAGCGCAAATGGGTTTTCTGTTTGTCATTGTTATACGCATAATGTTTTCTGTTTTCTGCATATGGTCCCACCACCTTGAATACGTGTACAGATTGTCCTTATTATATGCAATGTTTTCTAGTTTCTGCATCCATTATGTGGTCCCAATACCTTTGGATCATGATTATATGCATAATCAAATGGGTTTTCTTTTCATTGCATTTGTTACGTCATTGAGATCAAGTTTCTGTATGTTTCCTGATCCTCCTTTCTTATCCTTTATGGCTGTATGAAATTTGTATTCTTCGGTGGTACATGAGGAACTTTCCTATACAGATTCACTCAATTCTGATTCTAATTTCTTTTTGGGATTCTTAAATTTTCTGTTTTCCTTAGTAATATTTGCTTCTAGATTCGTGGGCCATCTTGCCACTAACATTTTTTTATTGATGTTAACTATGCCTTAATATCTTTATCACAAGAGTTTCTGATGTGATCTTATTATTAACCAACTGTGATATGGGCTTCAAGAATAGAAAGAGCTGCTTGACAGAATCAGATCCATATACTGTCAATATTTACGTGAATTTCTATCATGTCCATGTATATTCTATTTTAAAACTACTGTTCATTAAGAAGTCTGTAGTTGGTAAATTATTTTACTGTTTCCTAAGAATGCATTGTTTCTAAAGATCTGATTCCCATTTGTCTATTTTAAAAAAAAAATCCTTTTGTACTTTTGGTGTTTGAATGCAGATTCTTTCTCTTTTGGTTGCGATGTAGAGTTAACTTGCATTGGTTTATAAGTTTCTAAAGCATATTGTTACTTTGTATTGACAAACTATTTAGTACTCAATGTTCAGCAATTATAAATTTGGTTTTTCAGGTTAACCAGACTATGTACCATCTTCCCTGGCAGGTCCTTTGGATAGTAGTGATACTTTTGAGCTGTATATTGGAACTTTGGAGGTATGACATCTGTTTTTGATTTAGGGTATGTATTTTGCTTATCATTGATCTGTCATGCTCTCACTTCTTAGTTCTATCGCAGGATATTCAATTCAAGAAACCTAGTCGTTATACCAAAGAATCTTTGTGGTTGGGCTCTCCATGGAATTGCGAAATGGTGCTAAAATTTCAGTAAGTGTGTGGTGCGTTTTTTTCCCCTTTCATGTGTAATGGGCGTGCCCCCTTCCTTTCTGATGCTTTTCAAATTGTTATCTAATGCCTTTCATTCTTTTTGATCTTTTGATTCATGTCAGGTTCATGACTTTGTATATGTTTTAGCTGAGGAGGGAAAATGCCTTGTTGCCTACTTGGAAGGCATGTACGAGGAATGTAAAGGGAGCAAGATGGTTGTGGTACGATGGTTTCACAAAATTGATGGGATTGGTTTTAATTTGCCTCACAACCATAACTCCAGAGAGATTTTCTTTTCTCTTCTCTCCAAGATCTGAGTATTGAATGCATAGATGGAGTGGCAACTGTCCTCAGTCCCCAGCATTAGGCAAAGTTCCTACATGACGCAGTGGATACCAAATTGGATCCATTTGTTTGCTACAAGCAGTTTGAAAATGACTTTGTCAAGACAGGAAATCATTAGGTATATGTACGCCGTTTCTCCTTCAAAAAATCAATTTTCTCATCAGGCTGATGATAATCTGCTCATGGCAGTCATTGCCACTGATGCTACTGGCATTAGGCCTAGAAAGAGGCTTTGTCGATTGAAAGATGATGCTTTTGTTGACGATAAAGAACCAATGAAGGAAGTATGCATGGATACAAGCAACTGTAATGGTAGTCTAACTGGGATTCTAGCCTATTGCCTCTTTGGCAGTTGATGAGGTAAAACATAATCATATGCACTGTCTTAAAGTTGGTTCTGAAGTTGAGGTGCTTTCTCAAGATAGTGGCGTGAGAAGCTGATGGTTAGAGCTTTGATAACAAAGAAGCACAAAAACAACGTGAAGAACTTAAGAGTGATGAAACTAAGAACTTAAGAGGTTTGTTTGTTTATGCCATATTTTGTAATTTATCACTCAGTTGCAGAAAGAGAGATTAATGTGCCCGAAGTCGATTTTGGCCTCTCGCATTGTTGCTCTTGATCATTTTGGAATTCAAGTTCCTGGAATGAACATCATACGCCCTACTTGTCCGCTGGATATGGGCAAAGAGTCTGGCTTAATTGATATCGGGACAGCTGTTCATGTCTGGTGGCGTGATACTTGGTGGGAAGGCATTGTTGTTCAGAAAGATTCTGAAGATAAATTTCTTGTTTATTTCCCAGGTTAGTAAAATTAGCATGGTCTGAAAGTAAATCATAATGCCATGCTATGCCTTCTTATATAGAAGTTAGTGCTCATTTTTTCTCTACTTGAAGTATCCAGAATAAAAGCAAGAATCACTTTCTGCAGTACTGACATGAGACTTTCCCATGAATGGTTGGCGAATGAGCGGAGGCCTGTTGAGAAAAGGGAAGATATTGGTAAATCTCAGCTGTTTCGTTTGCAATCAAAGCAGGTTGAAGCCAGCTGTGATAAAAGCAAATTGGTTAGTGTTCCTGATATTGTTTTCCCAGGATGTTCAGATTCATCTTTGGATTCGGGAATGATAAAAGAAACCACTTGGCATTGTTCCGAGATCTTGCAAAGGATGATTTGCTAGCGCAGTTAAGGTGGATGTCTTCAAGAAAGAGAAGCAGATTTAGTGTGAATTCTGGCAATAAGACAAAAAAGATGGAGAATGTGATTAGGAAGTCAACCGGCATTCTTGGATCAAGTGCTCGGGAAAGATTTGTTGTTCCTATGAAGTTGAAAGTTGATCACTACAACTGCAAGTACATGGGGGATTCTATATTTAATTCTGCTGATGTGCCATATCAAACAAGCTTGATTATGTCTAGATAAAAGATTCCATTTCTGTTATTTTTCTTATGGGAGAAGTTGTAACGGCCTTTAGGTACATATGGTGCATTTGCCTTACGCAACGTTTTGTAGCTGTAGCCCGCTGCCCGATCATCACACTGGGAAGTCCATCATTTGAGTAGACTTGACCTCCCCAAGTGCTGTCTTCATTTATGTATTTAACATGTAACAGTAGCTAAACAGGGGCTTTGCCGCTCCTGGCATAAATTTTGGATCATTGCATACAGATGCTTCATATTTTGCACCTTTCGAGGACAGTTGGCCCCACGTAACTTGCATGTATCTCATAGTAAAATTAATCTTATGTACATCACTTGTATGATCTCTATGTAAGTGTTTTCCTATCCTTCATTTTTGTTTAATTTGCTTGCTTGCTTCTAATTGCATGTGGATGAACCATATTTTAATCCCATCCAATTATTAAGTGGAGGGAGGCATATTAGTAAAGCAGCACCTCGCGGCTTTTGTTTTCTCAAGTAGAATCAAGTCATTGCCATTGCGACTGTAACAAGCGTGATGAAAGCTTCTTCCAAGTCTCATTGATCATAACCCGTCTTTTGTTTGTTGCTATAGATTCAGTGAATATTCGTCAGGGTGTATGAAGGTTATGGGATTAAGGATTCAGAGTCAGCTTGTACATAGGGCTTTGCAGTGGTGTGATTATAGATTCCAAGTTAATCTTGCAGCATCATGGTCCGTCGAAGAATACGTGGAGTGTTAAAACACACCATGCATGTAAATTTTTGCTTATAGCTTTGCATATTCAATGAATCTGTTTAGGTAGACGTGAGGAAAGCAACAAGTCTCTTGTTTTGATTTGGGGCAGCATCAGATTTGCTGAACAATCCAAGTCCTCTAGTTAATATCTTTATTCCGAGCCTGTCAATGCTTGACAGTTAATGGAGAAGTAAAGCATACAATGTTTGCCTCCTCGTAGTGGGCATCTATGAGCTACTTAAGTTGTTCTTTCACGTCACTAAGTACAAAGAGAAAAATCGATGCACTGATTGACTTGTCAACCTTGCTGTTAACTTGGATCTTGGGCTCACCAGTCACCACCCTCAAAGTGTGACACTATCATTCTATAGGATATTCAAAGTGTGACACTATCATTCTATAGGATATAGTGAAATCAGATCCTCTGTTCAGTTTTACTCTGTCTTATTCTGTCTCATAAAATCTCAGCCATTTATTTATGTGGAGTCCATATGAACTTCACGTAAATAAATGGCTGAGATTTATTGAACACAATAAGACACCATAATATTGGACAAGAGATCTAAACTCGATATGATAGGGGTTAGCTTCCCTCAAAAGATCACGTAATTTTGTTTCTTTTCCTTGGTAAAAAAAAAACATACAATGTTTGGTGGTGTGAATTCAGCGGAGTTGCAGAAGCCGGCGGCGCCGAGCACGACACCTATGTGAACTATTAAGGAGGTGTGGTATCTTGGAAGTCTCAGCTATGTCGGCTCATTGCAGCCAAGCCCTCATTGAAATTGAAATGACCGTTTAATAAGAACTCAAAAAGTTAGACAAGTGTTTGGTCTTGTAAGCAAGCTATAAAGAATAATTCTAGTGTAGAAAAATTCGAGCACAGCGATATGTGTGGGGCTGCTTGTGAAAATGAAGATCATTTCAACTAGCTAGGCAATAAAGACCTTTTTCACTTTGCTCTCTATGCTGTCCCCTTATGTTTTTATCTTCACTCCTCCTTGCTCTTGAAGCATCTCAAAAAGATGGGCCAGCTCTATCGTCAGTACAGCAGTGGCTGTTCATCGATCTTTTTCCTTCTCTCTTTCTCTTTCTCAACTCAAGATGAGATTGGACTTGTTACCTTACCACTACTCTATATGACAATTTTCGTGTGTTTAGTCACATAACAAAGATATGGCTCTTGCTAATAAACCCAAAAAGGAGTTATCACGAATTGGATTCAAGAAGTCAAAAAGCATGCTGCTTGCTGGAACTAGCCTTGCCTCTATCGAATCCTTATCTATGCCTCTTGTTCGTACTCTCACTGATTATTTGAATTCTGATTATATATTTCTGGTCTTATTATGTAATTTCTCATGGATTATTGAGTTTTTGGAGACCAGGTCCAGGAGGTGGTTCTCTCAGCAGATATTCGTTGTGCCGAGTGTCAAAAAAGAATAGCGGAGATTATGTCAAGAATGAATGGTAGGATATCCAATGCTTTGAACAAAGATCATAGATTTCCTCATGTCTTTAAACTTGCACTGCAACAAAACAAGATTTATTTGAAACCACTTACAGCAAGTTCCTCCGATATGTTGATAGCTAAGCTTCTGTTTTGACAAAAATAGAGGGGAACAGTTTCAGGCTGAAAAGGGACCTTAATTCTAGATAGTTTCCTAAAAACAGAAGGTCGCCCTGGTTGTTCGTCACGCTCTGGATTTGTCAATCAAAATTTCACATTTGAGCTTAAATTTTGACCTTCTATTCTTCCAAAATTCTGAAGTTTCTGTTACCCTTTTCGTTTCTGATTCTCCTGATAAGATGAGCTTGTTAATTAGTGAAGCAAAACGTTGACAGAAGCTGATCCTACCATGTAAAGGGAATTCAAAATAAAGAAAGAAATTTACTAATAATTCAGGAAAGGAAAAATTGCAATGATAAAATGGTGCCTTAATGATTCAAGCCATTTTTGTGTCTGCTAAATTTCCCCAGTATAGAATTTGTACTAGAACTAGCACTTTAACTGTTTGTTCATAAATTTTCCAGCTTAATTGTTTAGGTGGAAGGCCAGCCTTTTATCTGTTAACTACAGTTCACTTATTGCTTTAGAATATAGGTCCGTGAGGGTATGCTTTATGTTAGCCTCCGTGCTATTTCTGAAATGGAACCCACAGCATATGCATTAGTTAGCTGAATTATTTGCAAGTTGGTGTTGGACATTTTTGAACGGTTTCAGGAATTTGGCAGAAAAGCGCTTTTGTTCGATACATGTTTTTCACAATTTTCTTATTGGACAGAAACGGAGTCAGTACTAGTAAATGTCTTGGAGAAGAAAGTAACTCTGACTTGTACATCTCCTGGCCTTAAAGTTACCTCAAGGCAAGTTGCTGCTGTCTACAGAAATCCCCTACGCAAAATGGCCTTGATAAAGTGGATATTTTGTTGATGGTGACATGAGGATTCTCATTTTCCTTTACAAATTCCCTGAGATTTTAGATTATAAGAGTACATACTTGTAGAAGGATAATAAGACATAACCCTCTATCTGAATTAGCAGGAATAGTGACTGTAGTGGGGTTTGATAAATCTCAATGAAATGCCTTGTTGAATGTCCATTTTGTTTTTAAGCTGCACCATATTCAAGCCTTCCAAGTGAAATTGGCGGCGATTGAACAACTATAGAAATCTTGTCGTGCCTTAATATCTTGGTCAATTGTTAAGGTAAGCAAACATTAATAGGATTAACATTTTGAGTAAGCTACAAATCTTTGGAAAAAAAGAAAGAAATGTTTCCTAATGTGACGTGAAGCATAACATAGCGTAGGACAAGGAACAAGATATGCATATTCCTTTGTCCCTTATGTTAGATAAATGAAGATTCAGTGGAAGAAACAAAATTCTTCTTTCAAAGCCTTGGAAGAATCGGATTCCAACCAAGAAGGAACTTGCCAACAAATATTACAAGGAGGAAGCCATGATTTGGTCGACGATTCTTGAACATCCAACCTTTTCCTTCTAACCCTTATCCTCCTTTAAGCCATCAAATCGGCAAATCATCAAATCCCATAAAATCTATGTCTGTCCACGACTTCTCACCGGAAAAGGCAAGTACAAGCAGCATCTTCATGAGGGTTATTTGAATCTCCCACCTTCATATCCCATATTGTCCCCTTGTATAGCTCAGTTCATCAGGACATATACATTTCCTTTAGAAAATCAAAACTTGACAACTAACAAGGTTCAGCTTTTGATGCACAGTTGCAGACATGTTGCATGATAATGAGGGTCAACCTTGACTGCAACGCTTGTTGTCGAAAAGCAAGGAAAATCCTTCTCAACATGAAAGGTAAAAGTTTTTCCATTTGTGACAGACCCTAGGAATTGAATTATTGCCTGGTAATTGGTAAACATTTACAGTCTCTCTGTCTTGTTTCTCGTTGAAGTGGTAGAGACACACATGATTGACAAGCAGCAACGTATGATATTTGTACGAGGGAGATTCAGGCCAGCGGATGTGGCGATAAGATTGGGAAAGAAGATGAATCGCAGAGTTGAAATATTAGAAATTGAACAGGACGTTGGAGGCAGTCATGAACCTTAACCTGAAAGGCCGATCATCGCTGAGTGCTGATGGCATAATGCGTATCTCAGTGAAATCGCAGTGTAGAAATGAAATACATAATTTATTGTTTGGCAGACATGATTTTGATCACCTTAACTTGGCTATACAAGAGCAATTTGGTATGGACAGAGAAAAGAAAAAGATCCGTCTGGTATTACATCTTAGATTTCAGACACGTAAAATTCACGGTGGTCATACACGTAATTGAATCCTTGACTCTGCAGCGTAAAACCTTGCTCCAAATTACTATCACTAGGCTCAGTTATGTCCGGCGCAGGATAACTTGCGCAACAAAATAAAACAATGTTCCAGATTAAACAGATCACATACCGTCCGAAGCTGATAATTTGCTCAAACATGCTAATAATTGGCTACACCTTCACTTCCATTAGACATCTATAAGAAGTTCTACTTTTCTTTTTCTACATAATCGCAATTACAGTTCACTTTGAAATTAGCTTTATATCATGACTCTCTGGGATAATCTAATAGGACTTTAACACATCTTGAATTTAAATCATTAAGCACGCATAGCTGCTTGTTGAAGTCAAGCTTAAATGTTGATTTGCACATCTCTAGATTTGAAATTCTAAGTCCTCCCCGTTAAACCTTTGTCTCCAATTGGCATAAATGTCCTTTGTATATATTTTATGCCCACCCTCTAGTAATATAACTTAAATTACTATAACCAACCCCTAATTAATTAATAAATTTTATATAAATATATAAAATTTATTATATTACAAAATAAAATACGAATAAATAAATTATTATACTAACAAAGAAAATAAGAAGTGGTTGGGCCGGCTGTGCTAGGCCCAGGCCCATTTCCGCAAGACCACGACCCATTCGGCCCTTCAGGAGTTAGACTCCCATGCAAACGCAAAGATCTACGTAAACCTAGCATCCACAGCATATATA
>JAOTBA010000003.1:15502706-15512970 GCA_025629845.1 Erythroxylum squamatum | reverse complement strand
GGTTTTCCATTCAAACTTAGTGTCTAATCCCATCAAATTAGTTTTGAACTAGGATAGCCACCACTCATTTTCAAGAGCATTTTATCACTTGTTTTAGTATTTTCATTTTCTATTTTCAAATTCAAAACTCCCTTTCCTTGCTAATTTCACTTGCACTTTACAACATATAGGCTAGCTAGGGTCCACTTCATTAGGTTTCGATTAAGTGAGACGACCCGAGGTTGCACCCTATATTGCAATCCTTGGTATAAATTATTTTTGACTAGTTTCCAAGGATCAATTTTAGGATCGAATGACGAGCCGCGATCACCTATACACGGCTACATAAGTTGCAGGAACTTCATTTCCTTCATTTTTTATACCATCTTCACCTTAATTTATCTCCTTATTCATCAAAGGCAAATAAGATTGAACATCAAGATGATGGCTCTAAGGATATGCTTTTAGCTGACTTTAGTTCTTATTCTTCCAACTTGTATCTAAAAAAAAATATAAACCAAAATAATTATCTTAAGCAAATCATAACATTAATCACTAAGTATTAGAGAGTAATATATAGTCATAAAGCACTTGTCACGCTGCAATTTAGCTAAGAAGAGAGGGAATGCCAGATAAGTTACAATTGTTTTTTGTTTCTATTTGCAAAATAAATATCAAATGCTAATTTTCTCAAAATTACATTTTTGGAAATATACAATGAAATCACTATATTAAATTTTTTATTTCAAACCGTTACATGATAGTGTTGAATCAATTTGTTACAAAATAGAAAGTTGTATGTCAAATAATCAAAATAAAGTTAGCACAATTAAATTAAATAATCAAAGTGATTCAAAGGCACATGATGAAGCCATAAATAAACTGACTAACCAACCACATCCTCATCTGATTATGGCCATGTTGGTTGAATTTTGTATTTAATTACCACAAGTACTTCATCTTGTGTTTTATGATTCACTAATTAATATAAAAATAAAATTTTAGTAAATCAAAGTACTTATTCTTTCAGTACAAATTTTTATTAGAATTCAATTCTAAATAATGTATAGTTAAAATTATTTGTATAGTTGGTAAAAAATTTGTGCGGTCTGATTCAATCAAGTTTAAATTGGTTAATCTTTGAATCGAATTCAAGTTAAAGGAATTAATTTAAAAATTAGTTAAAAATATTTTTATTAAAATAATATTATGTTTAGAGTAATTAATTAAAATAATATCATCTTACTACCACGGTTTTTAATTTGATTATGTGAAAGTTAATCAGTTTCGACTATGTGGTTCGAACTTGTCTTAATTTAAACTCGCTGTCATTCCTACTAAAAAGCATTATTCACATAATCACGGGGCTGGCTTTACGTGCGGTTAGTTAGTTATACAAAGGCTTTCCTTCAGTTCCTCTGGACGTCTCTTCCTATTGAAAATAGCGAAACTTCTTTCAAGTGTAGTACCCAAGCCCCTTCTCGTACTTGTTGAAGAGAAATTCATCTCGTTCTTGCGATCATGTAGGACCTTCAAGCACCTCCACCAAATCCATTGCCAGATTATTACTCATGGGCTTGAACAGAACAACTATGTCTCTCCAAGAATCATCGATACGTGTTCATTATTCAAGAAAATGGACTATGCCCACAAATTGTTCGATAAAATTCCTAAGACTAAAGTATCCTCCTGGAATGCAATGCTTAAAGGCCATGCGCAAAATGAGTCTCACAGGGATGTTGTAATCTTGTTTTGTGGAATGAAGAGTATGGATGTAATGCCTAACTGCTTCACTCTTCCTATTGTTCTTAGGTCTTGTTTGAGGATTGGTGCATGGAGAGAAGGCGAAAAACTCCATTGCCTTGTGATTAAGGGTGGGTTTGGAGCAAACCCTTTTGTGGGCACCACGTTGATTGACTTCTATTCGTGTAGAGGTGAATTAGGGGCAGCTCATAGGGCGTTTGTTCAGATGCCAGAGAAGAATGTTGTTGCTTGGACTTCGATAATCAATGGTTACATTGCTTGTCGTGATATAAAGACTGCTGAATTTCTTTTCAACTTGGCGCCCGAGCGTGATGTTGTGCTATGGAACATCATGATTTCGGGGTATATAGAAGCGAATGATATGGTAAAAGCACGACGACTTTTTGACAAGATGCCAAACAAGGATGTCATGTCTTGGAATACTGTTCTAAATGGCTATGCTGATAGCGGGGATGTTGAGGCTTTTGAGAGACTGTTTGAGGAGATGCCTGAAAGGAATAATTTCTCATGGAATGCACTGATTGGAGGATATGCAAATAATGGAAGATTTTCTCAAGTATTGAGTACCTTTAAGAGGATGCTAGTCGATGGTGATGTAGTTCCTAATCATGCTACACTTGTGAGCATATTGTCCACGTGTGCAAGATTAGGTGCTCTTGATTTGGGGATGTGGGTACATTTGTATGCAGAGGGCAATGGATACAAAACAAATGTATATGTAGCAAATGCTCTGGTTGACATGTATGCAAAATGTGGGATTATTGATAAAGCAGTTGATGTTTTTCAAAGGATGGACGAAAAGGATTTAATTAGCTGGAACACTATCATTAATGGTTTAGCTGTGCATGGACGAGGAGCTGATGCCTTGAGCTTTTTTTCCCAAATGCTTAATGCTGGAGAAAATCCCGATGGTATCACCTATATTGGTGTTTTGAGTGCATGCTCACATATGGGTTTGGTACAAGATGGCTTTTCATATTTCCAATTGATGGTTGGTAATCATTCAATTGTGCCTCAAATTGAACATTATGGCTGTATGGTTGATCTGCTAGCCAGAGCTGGTCTTTTAAATCAGGCTGTAGATTTTGTGATGAAGATGCCGCTGGAAGCAGATGCTGTTATTTGGACTTCCTTACTAGGGGCATGCAGGGTTTATAAAAATGTTGAGTTGGCTGAAATGGCCCTTGGAAAACTCATAGAATTTGAGCCAAGGAACCCTGCAAATTATGTGATGCTTTCAAACATATACGGGGATCATGGAAGGTGGAAAGATGTTGCCATGTCAAAAGTTGCTATGAGGGACACTGGGTTCAGAAAGATGCCAGGATGTAGCTCAATTGAGGTCAGCAAGAATGTGGTAGAGTTTTATTCTGTGGATGAAAGACATTCTGAGAGGGATCATATTTATGGAACCCTAGGGTTTTTGACAAAATTGTTGAGATTACCCGGATATGTACCAGATTCTGTGGAGCTGGTGTATAGTAGCTGAAAATAGATCTCACGCTGTGACTTTGATTTTAAAGTATTAATTTATCTAATAATGGATGCCCTGTTGCATAAAGATTGCCTTATCAATGCATTTTTAAGAATGAGGCTACCATTCTGAAAGCCTTGGAAGATACGTCAGTTCGAACTGACAAGGAACAAAAGTTTCCTTGGTAGGCAATCTTCGCTGTGGTACTGCCCAATCTTTCCAAGAAGCATTCTGATTGCTTTTTTGATACAGTTTTGTTGCCTCTTGATCCAAACTGAAGAGTACGCATGACATTAAAGTTTGGTTCAGCTTAGTCCAAAGTTAACCAACTTGAATTAGTTTGGTTGAGCATCGGGTTGAATTTGAGCTATTTTAGTAATATTTGGACTTCTAGTCGGGCTTAGACTTTTAGATTCGTTCCAACTTGAAGCTGAAAATTTAAAAATTATTTTATTTCTAAATTAAATAATTATTTAAAATTGAAAAATAAATATCAAATTTGACTCAAATCCTAATCATAATTATTTAAAATAAAAATAAAATTGGGCCTTGACTTGCTCAAGCTATGAATCTCAAGCTCGTTCAAACCTTAGGCCAAATTTAAACTCGAACTCTTATTTTGGAGCCAAGCTCAAGTAAAGAGGCCTACCCATTGTTATCCTTAGGCTATGTTTAGTATGATGATTAGTAATGGAATGAAATATAATGTAATATTATTATATCGTTTGGGAGGAGGGTTTATAATGGAATGAATGAAATAGGACAGAAGGGAAGGGTTTCACATTACATCTTATTCCATCACAAACAGTAAAAATGAGTTATCTTCGATTTGAGGGGTTTAGGATGAGATGCAAAATAATAAATATGTATTACCTAATATATCCTCAATAATTTTTTATGATAACAATTATACCTTCAACCTTATGTTTTATATCTATTAACATATGTTTTGTTCTATCAAGGGTAGAATAGTCATTCATTATTATTATATATACATTACATTTCATTTTATCCATCTTCTAAACAATATCTCACTATATTATATTATGAACCCTTTCATCCCTCATAATTAACAATTTTCTAAAATTACATCCCTTTACATTCTATTTTATTATAAACTATTCCCTTGCATTCCATTCTATTAAAAACCTTAGGTCCTACTAAACATAGCCTTAGTGAAGAATAGCCAATTTATAATCGTAGTTAATAACAAAAATTAAATGAAGTAAAAATAAACATAAATTTTATACTTATATTAATATTTATATAAACGTTAAATAATTTATTTAAAATAATAATCATAAGTAAAAGTAATTTTAAATTACTTAAAGATATTTAATCAAACTAAACTTCTTTTAGACCTTTTGTATAAGTAAAACTCCATTCATAAAATTTTTAATATATTTTTTATATTTAAATCTTTAATTTTTGTAAACAAGTCAAAAAATTTAATCACACTTACTCGTGATCATGATAGTTTTGGCAAAATGGTTTAAAAGCACCCAAATGTTCACATCAAAATTTCAATTAAATTATCACATTTCAACTCTTTAAAAAGAATCCTAAGGTTTTTTCAAACGTTGAAAAATAGCTTCGACTAACCTTTTATATGAACTCCCCTTACAAAAAATTCAGTTGACATATTTTATTAAATTTTTTAAGTCCCAGGTCACAAGTGGATTCCAACCCAATTCAATTCCTTCTAAATCTCATAATACGAAATGAATAAAAAAGGTATAGTCCTTTGGGTATAATCAAACATACTTCATTAATATGATGGGAGCAACAATATCTTCAGCTTCAAGCTCCAATATGCAAAGATTGTTTGAGTGTCCTATTAATTAAGAAACTATGGAGCTAGTGATATCCCCATTATCTAAACAAGATGTCATAAGAGTCTTGTTCAATCTACACCACTCTAAGGCTTTAGGATCTGATGGTTTCACTGCATTGTTATTTCAAAAGACTTAGGAAATCATAGGTATCCTATTTTTTGAGACAGTACATGAGTTTTTTGCCTCCTCTGGGTTGCTTCAACAAATCAACCATACTTATATTTTTTTGGTGTCTAAGAATCTCTTGTTGCAATACTATGTACAAAGTGATGTCAAAGCTCCTAGCTGAAAGGCTTAAGCTGGCAATCTCAGATTTATAAGCACTGCACAAGGAGCTTTTCTTCGTAATAGAAGCATAGGAGACAACATCATATTATTGCAAGAATTGCTAAAGGACTACAACTTTGGTAAAAAACTTTACAGTTTTCTTATCAAAATTGACTTTTTCAAAGCATTTGATATTGTTAGTTGGAGTTTCTCTTGGTTTTGCCTTGATAGTTTGAATATACCTCAAAAATTTGTCAATTGGATTATGGCTTGCATCCAAAATCCTTCTTTGAGTGTGCTTATAAATGGTAGACCTATTAAACCATTCAAAATTGCTAGAGGGCTCACGCAAGGTGATACCTTTTCTCTTTATTTGTTTACATTGGCTGTGGAGGGCTTATCAAGGCTTTTATACAATATTATATCATGCAGCCGAAGATTCCAATTTCACTATCAATGCAGCCACTTAAATCTCATTTATTTGATGTATGCAGATGATTTTATACTGATGCATGGTGTTGAAGTTCATTCTATTAGCATAATGATGCATGTCCTTAAGATATTTGCTGAGTGGTCAGGGCTACAATTTAATTTTAAGAAGAGTTGTCTCTTTCTATAAGTTGATTTGAGGAACTTAACAGAGATTATAAGGCTAGTCTTTAGATTCACTCTACTCCCTTTAGTTATCTAGGGGTACCTATTGCTGCTTCTAAGCCTAGGTATAACGATTGCTTGCATATCATTGAAAGAATCAAATATAGAATTAATGCATGCCATAATAGATTCCTCTCATATGCTGCTATAATCAAACTTATCATATCTATCCTTAGCAACTTGCACTTACATTGGATAGCCCACATTGCTTTGCTAAATTATATTTTCAAATAAATTGCTAGAACACTCAAAGCCTTCTTATGGATAGGCAAAACAAATCACTCTAAGAATGCCAAGATCAAATGGAGTGAAGTGACTATTCCAAAGAAGCAGGGAGGACTTAACATCATCTCTATCACAAAAATGTAGAAGGTTCTCATTTGTAAAAGACTTTGGAGACTCTATTCTAATCAACAAGTATTATGGGATTAAATGGATGCGTGAGTACCACCTTAAAAATGTAAATTTCTGACAAGCTGATTACACAAGAAATGGCTCATGGATTCTAAAAAAGATGATGAAGATTAGGGATATTATCTACCCGTACATTAAGCATCTTATTGGGAATTGAGAAGCTACTTGGCTATGGTATGATAATTGGTTTGAAGTTAGTCCCCTTGTGCACAACTATGAATTCCTTCATTTAAGGAATCGATTGTCTTTTCATTCTAAAGTGTCTTCACTAATCTGCAATGAAACTTAGGAGGGTAATTTTGGATGATACAACTCCTTGGTTCTCATCTACCCCAATTGGATGATGTAAGATCTCCAGATACAATCATTTGGTCTCTCAATCCAAATGGTGCATATATTAACAAGTCCTGCCATCAAATATTCTCTCCCAAATCCATTCAAGGCTCGTGGTACGCTCAATTCTAGAATAATACCATGATTCCTAAATCCTCTTTCATCACCTTGCTTGCAATCAAGCATAGACTCAGGACTAAGAAACAATGGCATGGAAATGGTGATGATACTTGTATTCTATGTGACATGGCAAGGGAAGAAAGAGATTATCTTGTCTTTCTTTGTAGATACTCCAAAGCCATTTGGAGTTGGATTTTGCATATGATACCAAAGTATAGTAGCACATATGAGTGGGAGCTAACACTGGAATGGATTATTCGAAAATCCAATACTGGGTCAACCAATGTAGTTCTCTACAAGACAACTTTTACTACCACAATTTACACCAACTGGAAGGAGAGAAACAACTACAGATTTATCAAGATGAAAGTAGGAAAGTAACAACTTGCTAATCGAATTATTAACTAGATCCGAGCTTCCATATATGCTAAAAACATACAACATACTATTTAAACTGACATAAAGAGGAGATGGGGACTATAACTTAGCTACATTGTATTTTATATTTATTTATATGTGACGTTTTCAACCTTGTAGGTTTTTGGTTTTGGACCTTTTATACATTTAGTTAAGGCTATAAGCCTTAAACTCATTGTAATGTAGATATATAGCTTTGTCTATTATTAATACAAATTCAATTAAGAAAACTAATGAATTATTTAAAAGTAATTAGTTTATTCAATTTATTATAAATTTGAAATTTCTTAAAGGTATATGCATGAAACATATTCTAATAATCTATAGTTAAATTGACTTTCAAAATAAATATGTTTTTCATAAAAAGATTCGTTGTTCCTAACAAATTATGCTTGCTCTTTTTTTTAATTCAATAAACCATTAGCAATAAAATATTTTCTTTGTGCAATATGACTTCTGCTTGTTGCATACTTGGATCCACTACTGTCTAAATAACATTTCGTACAGACTTGCCAAGTAAATCTGCTTTCTCCTTTATGAATGAGATACTATAAATCTATTTGATATACTCACTATATTGAATTCTAGTTATTATTATGGGATATTTATTATATTTTTTAAAAAAGAAATGAAATATCATTAAATAAGGAAAGTTTTACATCCAAAAATAATAACTAGGGGTACCTTTGAGAAGTTACAAAACTCAATATACATTTTTTTTGAAGATAATAACATATATATTAGATAAAAGAAGGGTAACTCAATATATTAGATAAAACTCGATATACATGCTACCAAGAATCAGGTGTTTAGCATATGACCACTTTACTTAAATGTTTAAAGAAGATAACAGGTTGGAGGAATAGTTTTGAACAATGTTCTTTAGCAGGACAAGTTCTTTGATCTCATTGATGGCTGTTGCAGTGAGAGATTCTATTGAGGTGATCTTGGTTATAGCTCTCTTAGAATTCCTTTCTTTCCAGATAATATACACACAAAGTCCCAAGGCTATCGTGTATATCTGCTTAAAAAATTAAGGAAGTGATTTTTGGATTGAAAACTAGTGTATAGTGCTAATGAGAGTGCTTTCAGGAGCATACTAGAGGCATTTCTTTTTCACATTTTTCCAAATTTTGTTTGCAGAAGGACATATGAAGAATAAATGATCCCTTGATTCTTCTTGAACTAAGCATAGAAGGCAGGATCTGTCAACTTCCATATATCTAATTCTATTAGTAGTATTAAAGTTTGTTCTTTATGGTGAGCCAAAGAAGAAAAGGGAATTTAGGTAGTAAAGCCTAGCTCTAGATTACTTTGTGCCAGTCAACCAAGGGTTCCTTCTTCTAACCATATCCCTGATGAGCATATGGGATAATTTGTGGACTGGTTGGTCCTTCCAATAGAAGATATCATGGGAAGATGGATTAAGGGGTAGTGAGGTTACAAATGTCCTAGACAATCAGGGAATTGCTAGGTGTTACCATTGATTAGTGAGCTAAGTTTAGTGGGAAGAGGTGAGATTAGAGAGTTCTTTGATATACCTTAGTAGTGTAAAAACTGGCCTTGTCTAAACCAATTTCTAAACCATAAAGAAATTTATTTTTCTTTGCCAATTTTGTAAGAAATATTAGCTCAGATAGATTAACTAGTCTAGGAAGTAAGAGATTGTTGAGCTTTTGTTTATTTCCCATATGCATCTACCCTTGAGAAAATATGAATGTAATCACCTGATCTATATGAATTTTCTATACTCAAGTATTCGTCATAGTCTTTTAAGAATTAAAGCATAGTTTGTGGTTTTGATTGATGAGATCCTTAAGCCTCCTTCCTTTTTAGGGAAACATCAATCTAACCACTTAACTTTAGCAACACTGCTTGTTCCATTCGAGTGATTCAATAAGAACTTTTTGAACAATCTTTTAATTGATTTGATGAAATTCTTAGAAAGAAAGGTATGGGAGCTCTATTAAATATGAAGAGTGTTGAGAACAAATTTAATAAATTGTAACTTCTCAGCATAGGATAGAAACTTATTCACCCCAGGAGTTGATCTTCTTTTGGATTTTTTCAATGAGTGGTAGGCAATCAAAATATCTAAGTCTTTTGGTGGAAATAGGCAGTCCCACATAAAGTAGTGGAGGAGATTTCATATGCATGCCAGTGATTGTTGTAATGTGAGATTCCAAAGAAAAATAACCTTTATAAATTAGGAAATTGCTTTTGTTGAAGTTGATTTGCAGTCCAAAGTGTCTTTTAAAAATGTCTAGAGCCTTCATAAAGGTTTGAATGGACTCCAATTTAGCATTACAACATAGAAGGAGGTCATCTGCAAAAGACAATTTAATTAATCCAATTTTCTTGCACCTAGAATGGAATTTCGAATTAGTTTCCATTTCATGCTTGTTAATTGAGTTCAAAGTTTTCACGCAAAGGATGAAGAGGTAGGTGGAGAGAGGATCCACCTGCCTGAGGCCTTTAGCAGTCTTGAAATAGCTTATGGGGCTACCATTTACCAACACATAGAAGTTGGCAGTAGAGACGCATTCTTTTAGTCAATCAATGAAAACATCAGGAAATCCATATGCTTTCAACATCATCCATCAAAATTCCCAACTAAATCTAGCAAAAGCCTTATCAAAGTCAACTTCAATAGTGCAATTAGTAGTAGAATTAGATCTTGAGTAACCTTTTAGAAGCTCTTGCAAAATTAAGACATTGTTACCAATCTGCCTATTACAATTGTATACATCTTGGTTATTACTGATAAGTGGAGTTATAACTTTCTTCGGTCTTGTAGCAAAGGTCTTGGAGATGATTTTTTAGAGGAAATTGGTTCAAGAAATAGGTCTAAAATCACTAAATTAAGAGAGGTTGGGTCCTTTTGGTATGAAGCATAAGAAAGTTTTATTGATTTCTTTGAAGAGGACAACTGATTGAGCCAAGTTTACTTTATAAATTGGCCGCATTTTCTTAACTGTTTATGCACTCGTTGACTCCTAATTGATGA
>JAOTBA010000003.1:15468472-15481015 GCA_025629845.1 Erythroxylum squamatum | reverse complement strand
AGCACAAAACTCATTAATTAGGAGTCAACAAGTGTATAAACAGTTAATAAAACGAGGCCAATTTATAGTATAAACTTGGCTCAATCAGTGTTTCACTATAAAAACCAAATAGCAATTTGACGAACTTCTCTAAGCTCACAAATTAATATTTTTCAAGATTCTTCAACCTTCCATACTAGTATTTGATTAGCCTCTACATGCTCTCAAACAGAAAAATGAAGATTGCTCGAAACAAGTTTCAGTAATTTCTCTTAACAAAATTTCACTTTCTAATGCACAAGAGAATTTTTACAAGGATATCACTTTCAAGAATGTATATGCTTTTGATAAGTTTCGACAATATAGCTTCGCACGCTTCTTTATCGTTCAATTCTTGTTCACAATTACATTGGCTCTTCCTTAAATAGGCATTTTCTCAATTAGCCTTTGCCTCACTTGCAGCCTTAATCAATTGGATCGATTTAAATCTAAATAATTTCGACGTTTATCTTTGCTAAACTTCTTCCAGTGATCACGGAGCTAATATGCAACCTTCATAATTAGTAGGATCCTTTCGGATAAACCATTTCTAATAAGATAAGTTCATAAAGAAGGTTCCTGCAAGAAAAGACGTGTATTTATTATGATTTCATTTCCTTTTAATAATTAACTTGTTAACAATAAAAGGAAATAAATCCATTTTGAATTTTGAAATATTATGTAGTTATCATCAAAATCATTAATATTAAACCTTGAGCTAACAATCTCCCACTTTTTGATGATGACAAGCAATAATAGTTATATTTTTCAAAATTTAAAGAGATAATAGATGATTTCGAAAGATACCTATGACTTTTATATGTTTAGTCATAATCAAAAGGAACATGTCTCTTAAGAAAGGAACCTATCGTTTATATGGCACATATTTTCACAAGTTCAACAACAGAATCAATCATATATATAGACAGCATTGAGAAATATGCATTGAGAGATGTATCAACATATATGTAAAAATATGCAAAAAAATATATCAATATAAACTCTCCCCCTTTGTCATTATCAAAAATAGTAGAATATAGTGAGGAAGGAACTATCACAAGTTTGAATATGCCAGGCATGAAAGAATAGCAACAGAGTTAATAAAGGGATTCAAAGATTTTTCTCAGCAACATCTCCATGTCAAGAAGTTGCTTTTGCATGCTATCTATTTGGTCTCCCATCTGTTCTTGATTGGCTTGAATGTTCTACAGTTGTTGATGGAGTTTTACACTATTTTCATCCTGAGGAGGAATAGGATTTTGTTGGTTTAGAGCAAGATCTAAGTTTTCTGCTATTCTTTTAGATCTTTTGTCTACCCAGATATTGTTTTGCAATTTGTATCCAAATTGATAAGGAATGGAAGGGGAATCTCAGCCGATATATACCAATTCATATTTGTAAACGAAACTCCATAATAGTTGAAAATCTTAGTGATCAGCATCCTATAAGGTAGGTAACCGGTGGTATTCTTATGATTCCCCTTATCCACCAAAACCTTAAGATCATAGCTGGAAGATTCATTCTGTTCTCTTTTAGTAAATTATACACCACATAAGTGTCCAGCGTTGCACCTTTCAACTGAGCTACTCCTAGGAAAAATTGACGTAGCCAAAAGCGATGTAAGGCATTGTGTTATTAAGTCTAATTGCCTGCTTCACAATCTCGCGTCTTGGGTGTGTTTAGCATAAAGGTAGATGGATTTGACAACTTTGAGTAACGTTAGATCGTCAACATCCACTTATGATAGGGAAAATTAGTTCTCCCTATAGGAGCTAATTCCAGTATATCTCCTAAGATTTCTTCAGAATTTGAAATCTCACATTCATGCACCCATGAGCTAATGGCGAGTTTTCCATTAATTTCTTCCTTTTTCATGTATGTGTAGAATATCCTGACTAGCTCATCGCATAATATCTCATTTAATTTTAGAAAATTTTCCTAACGAATGGTCATAAAGTAAGGAGAGATTGGTATATCTATGTCATCAAACATCATAGTGGGCTAGATCTGCCCAACAACCACCTTTCTTTTCTTGTACTGTGTTTTATAGTGGACTTCAGCTTTTATTGATTAAAACATTTTTGGTGGTATTTATGTCTTTCCTTACTTATGTACAACTATCTTTATTTTCTTTGCCCTTTTTTCTTTAGGAAATATCTCTTCTTGAGACAGCTCTTTTCTATCAATAGGGTCCTTAATAGTATGTTTAGTTAGAGGGGCGCGATTAGTATGTAGTGAGCATTAATCTCATGAGAGGATGAATAGACATATAATCAAGAAGAGGAAGCATAATCGATTGCGTATCTTTTGATAGATGTGTACGTAGGGTTGTTAGACTACGCGACCATTTTTGAAAAGGCTGAAAAGGTGCCATTAATGACTTCCTATTTTTAAGACAAGTGTCACTTAGAATGACAACCTGAAAGAAGCTTTCAGAAAAGAAAATGAGCCTTCTAATATAGAAGAAACCTAGTAACCTAAGAGGAGCCTACTAAACTAAGAGATAGTTTCTAAGGAATCAAAATAGAAGGAGCCTGCTAAATGAAATGCAAAGACAAATAGCAGAGAATGTTCATGTACAAATAATATCAGAGAGTTTGCACATACCAAACTCTTTTCTTAACAAACAAAATCTATCTTCAGAGAGTGGCTTGGTGAAAATTTTAGCAACTTGATTCTTAGTATTAACATGCAAAAGATCAATGGTTCCCTCTCTAAGAAAATGATGTTTGATTTCCATATGTTTAGTCCTATAATGATGCGTAGGATTTTTAGAAAGATTTATAGCACTAGTATTATCACATAATATAGGAATATGAAAAAAGTTTAGAAAAAGCTGTTGATGCTTCATACATAAGATTTGAGCATAACAACCAACAGTTACTATGTATTCTGCTTTAGTCGTCGAAAGCACTGCGCAATTTTACTTCTTGCAGGACCGATATACTAGACATCCTCCAAGAAATTGACAGTGACCACTTGTTCTTTCTCGATTAACTTTATCACCTGCATAATCTGCATCACAAGAACCCACTATCTCAAATGAATCAGTTTAGGTACCATAGTCCAAAATCCATAGTTTCGTGGAGATATCAAAAGATTCTTTTGACTACTTAAAGGTGGCTTTCTTTTGCCTTTGATTGAAAGAGTTTGCAGAGACACATACTAAGCCTAATGTATGGTCTTGAGCTAGTAAGATATAGTAGCGCTCCAATCATTCCTCTATACTTTGTCTCATCCATGGCTTTGCCTTCTTCGTATTTATCAAGTTTAGCTCCAGTGTATATGGGAGCACCCATTGGTTTGGCATTCTCAAAATGACATTTCTTGATGAGTTCCTTTGTGTATTTGTCTTGGAAAATGAAGATTACTTTTTCTGTTTGTCTAATTTGTAATCCGAGGAAGAATGATAAGTCTCCTATCATGCTCATTTAAAACTCCCCCTACATTAATGCTAAGAATTCTTCACATAAGGATGGATTAGTAGCACCAAATATTATGTCATCAACCTACATTTGCACTATGAGTAAATCATTCTCCTTTCTCTTAATAAATAAGGTTTTATCGACCTTTCCTTTTTCAAAGTTATTCTCAAGTAAAAAATTACTTAACCTCTCATATCATGCTCGAGGAGCCTGCTTTAAACCATTCAGAGCTTTTGTTAACTTCTTCACGTAATCCGGATGGTTTTCATCTTCAAAACCTGGGGGTTGCTTAACAAATACTTCTTTGTTAATGTAACCATTTAAGAATGCACTTTTAACATCCATTTGGAGCAACTTGAAGTTTCTATAGAATGCAAAGACAAGTAAAATTCTAATCAATTCCAATATAGCAACAGGTGCATAAGTTTCATCAGAATCAATACCTTCCTGGTAATTGTAACATTGAGCTACAAGTCTAGCTTTGTTTCTTACCACCTTACCATTTTTGTCAAGTTTGTTTCGAAATACCCATTGAGTCCCAATGATTGACTTGTTTTGAGGACAAGGTACTAGATTCTAGAGTTTGTTTTTATCAAATTGATTCAGTTTGTCTTTCAGAACTAAAACTCAGTTTTCATCAATAAGGGCCTCTTCAACGATTTTCGATTCTACTTATGAGATGGGAGCAACAAAGTTGTTCTCGAACGATGATCTTGTTCTTATGCTTTTAGAGGGATCTCCCAGACTATATTCATGTGTATTAAGACCTCTCCATTCTCTCGGTGTTTTTCGTTGCATAGGCTCTTGCTGTGATGAAGGAGCCTGCTTTGTTCTAGCTTCAAAAGGCCTTTTTGATTTTGTAGTTCTGAAGGTATTATAGATGTAGTTTGATTCTTTAATTTTAGGTACTAATGGATGCTCTTCATCATCTGAGTCAATTGTTGTTGTCAAAGGTAGTGCTTCATCAAATACCACATATATCGATTCTTCTATCTTCTTTGTTCTTTTATTATGTACTTTGAATCCTTTACTAGTGGCACTATAGCCCAGAAAAATTACTTCATCTAATCTTGCATCAAAATTTCCAAGGTTATCTTTTCCATTATTTACCACAAAGCATTTGAACCCAAACGCTAGGAAGTAAGCAACATTTGGTTCTCTTCCATTCTACAATTTAGAGGGGGCCTTTTTAAGAATAGGTTTTATAAGACACCTGTTGACTATATAATAAGTCGTGGATATCACTTCTGCCTAGTAACCGTGGGATAGTCCAGTTTCACATAGCATTGTCCTGGCCATATCAACAAGTGTTCTGTTCTTTCTCTCAACGACACAATTCTACTGTGGAGCCCTTGGTTAAGAAAAGTTATGAGTTATACCGTTGTTTTTATAGAATTCTTCAAACTTTATGTTATCAAATTCTCCTTCATGATCACTTTGAATTTAAGTTATGTAGTATCCTTTTTCAATCTGAATTTTTTTGCAAAACTTCTCAGAAACTTCAAGAGCATCATTCTCATTTGATAAAAAGTAAACCCATATAAATCTGGAATAATCATCTACTAAAATGAAATTGTAATATTTTCCACTAAAACTTTCAGTCCTTGTGGGACCAAAAAAATCCATGTCCACAAGTTCAGTGGTTGGTTAGTAGACATAATATTTTTGGGGGGAAAGTTGCTTCTAACTTGTTTACCTGTTAGCCAAGCCTCACAAACCTGATTGCTTTTAAACTTCAGAGTCGGCAGTCCTCTTACTCATTCTTGGCAAATTTTGATAGAATGCTCATGCTTGCATATGCAAATCTTCTGTTCTGGATAGACAAATCATTTTCTAGAGAGACAAAATACTTAACACTTTGTGACGACATGTCTTCTAGTTAATCACAATAGAACATTTAAGTGGTTATTAGCAAACCTGAATATTTAATGGTATAAAATATAAGCTTTTTTTAGTAATGCTAAATTTAACAACAACTTGATAAAAATTTTCCATACAAAGAAGAAAAGCTTTTACCATCTGTTCGCCAGGAGGTGCAATGACACAAGAGCATTTGTCACATTGATTGGTAAAAACTGATCATTTTTGTTTAATTTTTGCCCTTATTGACGTACATGAAAAAGGGGCATTAAATATTAATCAAGTCTCTTTTTAGTTGTTATTCGTTTTCTTAAATATTTTGTCACCAAACAATGGGTGATGATAAAGCAAACACACACAAAAGGGGGTGAATTATGTGTGGCTTAAAAATTTTCGTAAGTACTTTCAATTTGCATAATAGACAGACCCTAGTAAATTAAAAAAAGGAGCCTACTGAGCGATAAGATCCTGTTTAACTTAAAGGAGCCTATTAAATGATAAAAGCTTATTAATCGACAGGAGCCCACTAAGCAAAAAGTCTTGTCAAAAACAATTTAAAATAGAAGGTCCCCGTTAAAATTGAAAGGAACCTCTTACAAATTGAAAATAGGAGGAGCCTGAAATAAACACACATACAATATACTGCAAAAATTTAGAAGTTAAGAGAAGAGAGAGAAGGTTGTAGTTGATTTATATTGGTTCGGCTTACAACCCAAGCTTACGTTTAGTCCCCAAGTATCCAACTCGAGTGTTTCACTATAAAAGCCAAGTAGTAATTTGACGAACTTCTCCAAGCTAACAATATAATATTTTTCAAGGTTCTTCAACCTTCTACACTAGTAGTATTTGACTAGCCTCTACAAGCTCTTAAAAAAAACAAAATTTGCTCGATATAAGCTTCAGTAATCTCTCACAACAGAATTTCACTTTCTAACACACAAGAGAATTTTTACAAGGATGTCACTTTCAAGAATGTATGTGCTTTTGATGAGTTTCGACAATATAGCTTCACAAGCTTCTATATCGTTAAGTTCTTGTTTATAGTTGCATTGACTCTTCCTTAAATAGGCATTTCCTTAATTATCCATTTCTTCATTTGCATCCTTAGTCAACTGGATCAATTTGAATTTGAATAATTTTGACGTTTATCTTTGTTAAAATTCTTCCAGTGATCTCAGAGCTGATATGTGACTTTCAAAATTAGTAGGATCCTTTTGGATAAACCATTTCTACTAAGGTAAGTTCATAAAGAAGGTTCCTGCAAAAAAGGAAGCATTTTTTTATGATTTTATTTCCTTTTGAGAATTAATCCGTTTACAATAAAAGGAAATAAATCCAATTTGAATTTTGAAATATTATGTAGTTATCATCAAAATCATTAACAATAAACCTTGAGCTAACAGGTGAGACTCTAGTCCTGTGATCGAGAGAAACAAAAAGAAAGGCCTAAAAACCTTCTTTTCTCTCGTCTATAAGTTCCACACACACAAAAAAAATTATCAAAGCCATTTTCATTCCATGTATCGATGCAAGTGTATCTTCTCTAAAGCAGGCGCAACTACTACACTTGACCGAATTCTAGGTTTTGTTCTTTTTCTTCCGAAGTAAAGTTTTTTTTACAATCAGAATTTGCAAATTGATTATCGGTTAATCAGTCCCCTACCAAGTGTTGGATCTAAAAGGAACCCACTCTTAATGACTTTGGGCATGAAGATCTGATCAAAGCATCTGAAGATACATAAGCCCTTTTAGTATGGATTGAAATGAAGTTTGATGAGAAAGGTGCTCTTCCTTCTCATTAACTTTCCTACCATGCCAATTTCCTTAATTGCGCTATCACACTTCCATTTTTTGAAATTAACATTCTCGCGCTGACCATCGCTCTTCGACTGGTCCTTCGATTCTCCCACAATGGAAGAGGTTATTGCCTCTTTGCTTAGCCATTCTCAGGCCTTCCAAGTAGGCATGGATGAGGGTGAAACTTCCCTCTTAAAGGAGGAATTTCTAGTCCCCTCAAAGGAGCTGTTGGTGGACAAAAGTGATGAAAAATAGAAAGGAATAATGGCCACAATTGAACCTGAATTGACATTTCCTCGGACTGTAGGAGCTTGGATGACTAAAATACAAATTCAACATCAGAAAGGTACTCTCAAACACTTTCAAAATATTTGTAAATAATAGGGTGATATCCCCTACGATTGAACTTTTCCAAGCTGGCGCTAAAGCTCAGTCGATTGCTTTGGTCAGTTATTTCTGGTCCAAAAGACCTGCCTTTCCTATTGTGCTTGCTTAGGCTAAGGCTCGATGGAAAAAAATGTCTCAAAAAGGTTATTCTTAGAGAGGATGGATTTATATTATTCAAGTTTTAGGCTGATATAAATCTAACAGAACTCGTTGAGCAGGGAACTTATCATATAGATGATCAGTCATTATTTGTGCAGCAACAGAAGCCTAGAATGGAGCTAGATCATAGGATGATTGATGTGTTGCCAATATGGGTTAATTTCCATAATCTTCCAATGGAGTTTTGGATAATTGAAGGGCTTGGATTTTTAGCTAGCTCATTAGGAAAATCGATATGCATGGATTCTCAAACTGTCACTATGCAAAGAATATGTTATGCTAAGATCTGTATTGAAATACAGAAAAAAAAAAACACTGCTCTTTCAAATAGTCTTTCTTTCATGAGACTTGGAGAAGCTGGTGAGATCGAACAAGCTGAAATGCAAGTCACATATCCATGTAAGCCGAGCAACTAAAAAAAAAGGGTTCCCACTAGTAAAAGATTTACAATCAAATGGCAAAATAAACTCTTGACCACTGATTCAACTATTCTCCTTCAACAAATAGTGAGGATGCTCAAGTGGAAGCTTTTGATAATGGTATTCTATCTAACTCCTATTAATTGTTATTAGTGGAAATGCTTGCCTAGAAGAATGTTACAAATGATGTGGTTAGTACTGAGCTTACAGTAAGTGATCTAGTTACTACCAAGATTTTAACCAAGAGTAGCAGCCCAGTAGTTCTTTCTGATCCTAATGTAATTGATAACCAAGAAAACGAAGTCTCTTTTAATCACAATTCAGCTGATGGGAATGAAGGGGTTGTGCTGAAATATGCAATAACAAACATTCCTGTCATTGATATAGTAGCCTCTAACTTTGAAGCTGAAGAATTTAAAATGCAAACCACCACCTCTAGAAGGCGATCAGTTGGGAAAAAAGGAAGTAGAATACTAAAGGGGATTCCCCCTCTTATGTCAATCCTAGTATAGAATACTAGAGGACTGAATGAACCTCAAAATAAGAATGTAATGAAGGATAAGAGACCAGCATTAGTCAATCTCCTTGAGTCTAAAATAAAAAATCCTTGCTCGTGATTGACCATTTTGTGATAGTCAATATTGTAATAAACCACAAGTGCACGACATAGTTGTAACTAGTATCAGCAAGTACGCATCAATCCCACGAAGACTATGAATACTAGTAATTACCCTTCCCCTATTATCTAGCCTACGAATTGATTTTAGATTTTTAATAAAAGAAAATAAAAACTAAAAAATTAAATAAATAGGAAATGCAAAGACAGTGGAATTTACTTAGAAAACTATCGTTATCAGAAATTAGTATCTAGATTCATCTAACTTAAATACTAACTGGAGATCTAGTGAAAGAAAAACAAATAAAAAATAATGGAATTATAATTCTAAATCTTCCTGATTGTCTTCTATCGAATGTTCTTGCGATGTAGAGGCTTGATCTTGTATTCCGATGGATCATTCGATGAAATCTTCGTATTTTCCACTTCTTTGGACTAGAATCACACCTAAAAAATGAATCCCACTTTTGGAAATTGACTCCCCACATCATCTCGTATCTTATCCTCCTAAAAATGTCTTTCTATTATGAAATTTAGGGTTCTAAGGAGATGCAAGGTTGTGTGTCAAACCCTACACAACCAAAATTGTTTGAAAATCACAAAAGTGTATTGGCAAATGCACGACCGTGCATTCCTTCAAGTTTCTGACGATGATATCTTCTTATTTAGATTCTAATTCTTAAAATAAATTGTATCTCCACTTCTTAGCTTTCCAATCCTCTTTTGCTTAAAAAAAGCCCTGTAGCCAAAGTTATGGGCCAAAAACTAAGGGAAGGTTAAATTGGGCAGAGATAGACTTTGTATCTCATTCTCAGCCTTTTTAACCTCTCAAAACAGTGCTTTTGGGCCTCAAGTTGTACATAGGAACTATGGTTGAGGATGTTGACTTGAATTTGAGCTTTTAATCACCTTATTTGGATCTCACAAGCATCAGATATGTCCATGTAAAGCTCTAGTGGTCAAGGTGCCAATTCTACAGAAATAAGTTATAATCTTAACAAACTTGAGATGTCCTTTAATTATTCTCTGAATATGACGTTTAAATTTGGACTCTTTATCTATGTTAAAAATCGTGCATAGTTTCTATACATCAAATCTTTTTTTATGTCATATTTTGATCCAAATTATTCTCCTTTAAGTTCACGGAGGTAATTATAATCTATTAAAGCACTTGGAGTGAGTTAAGTATCAAATATTGTATAACTTATAAAATATCAAGCAAAGTACATCAAAAATGGGTGTAAAAAATATAGTAAAATATCCATCTATCAACTTGCTCTCTAGTTCACATTTTTTTGGTGCACAGTGGGGGGCTTTATTCAAACCATAGCCATAATTTAATGGCAGAATCCTCTGCTTCTATAATACCAATCTACTTGAAGAACAAATGTTGAATGAAACTGATCAATTATTGCATCTGCAATGTCAGCTCAAGAATTCGACTATTATCTTTGAACTATCTCTGGTTTATACTTTTAACTTCGATTTTAACAAGAACAATTATGTTTGAGCCTTTAACATTTACAGCTTAGAACATGCACGCCCTGGCTAGTAGTTGGGTACTTCAATTATTCCCTTAATTCCTCTGAAATTGAGGGTGGAAGGAACTTTCACTTCAGCTTAGTAAAAGAATTATCCAACTTTTTGATGAAAATGGATTTGTTTAATCCTAGCTTCATTGGAAAACTTCTGACATAGACTAATAATCAACAAGGTAGCATGCTAATTCAGAAAAAATTTGACAAATCATTTGTGAACTCCATATGGTTAAACCAATTTCCAAACTCTTTTGTATATTTTGGAAAAAAACCTAATATCTAATCGTTCCTTTATGCTCATACAGAGGTTGATAAGCTATCAACCAATGGGAACCCCCTTTTGGTTTTTTAATGCTATTACAACTATGGAAGGCTTTCATGATCTAGTCAGCAATTGTTGGCATACTGAAATGCTCGATTTCAAATCCTTTCAATTTATGCAAAAGCTCAAATGTGTGAAATATGTTATTAAACATTTCTTGCGAGGTAATAATTTAAATCTCCAATCCCTCAAGGAGAAGCTCCTCTTTGCACAACAATCCAGCTGTGAATATCCTTATAATACTATATTCAAACTTTCTAAATTGAGGTACGTTCAAGAATACCAAACTACTTTTACCTTTTAAACCTCTGTTTTAAAGCAGAAAGCTAGACTTTAATGACTAAAGGAGGCGATTCCAATATAAAGTATTTTCATGTTTCCTTTTTAGCTCGAATAAATGTCAAAAAAAGCTCCAAGCTTTAAGAAAGTAGAGGGTAGGAACATGTTAAATTGGAAAATGTTATGGAGATAGCTATAAATTATTTTATTAATCTCATAGGGATAACATACTCTTCCTTGCTAAGGACAAATGTCTCATAGCTATTTGATTTTAGTATTGATCAAGGTATAAAGGAGTTACTCATTTCTCCTTTTACTACACATGGTGTTAAACGTATACTATTTAGTTTACATCTTTCTAAGCCTCCTAGTCTTCATGGATTCACTACCTTATTCTTCCAACATACATAGGATATCACGAGTTAGCTCTTCACAAAGGTTATTTTGGAGTTTTTTTTAAACTATTAAAATGCTTCATGTCATCAACCATACTTTCATCTTCCTAATACCAAAAGAGTAAAATCCTTGTTCTTTGAGTGACTTTAGGCCCATTTCTTATTGTACTATTATCTACAAAGTGATATCAAAGCTTCTAGCTGAAAGACTCAAGACGGTCCTCTCGGTAATTATTAATTCTTCCCAAGTTGCCATTATTCCTGAGAAAAACCTTGGTAACAACATTCTGCTCTTACAAGAGATATTGAAGGATTATCACTCAGGTAAGAAACTTAACAGTTGCTTGATTAAGAAGAACTTTTTTAAAGCCTTCAATACTGTTAGTTGGCATTTCATTCAGTTATTTCTTGAAGCATTGCATCTTCCTTCTAAATTTTTTTAATGGATCATGGCTTGTGTTAGTACATCTTCTTTAAGTGTGCTTGTGAACGTCATTCCTACCACTCCTTTCAAACCTACAAAAGGGATTAGGCAAGGTGAACCCCTTTCACCTTACTTATTTACTCTTTCCATGGAGGGACTTTCTAGATTGTTAAACAAACTTATCTATTGCAATGGTGGTTTTAAATTCCATCACAAATGTAAGGAGCTAAGCCTTACTCACCTGTTATATGCTGATGACCTGATTCTCTTATGTGGATCGAACCTTATTTTAATCAAAATCGTGATGCATGTCCTTGATTTATTTGCTAACTGGTCTAGACTAAAACATAATGCAAAAAATATTTTTTTTGTTTTTGATTATTTGAGAAACCTTGTTGATATTAGATGAAAACTGGACTGAATAATAACTCTACTCCTTTTAGATATCTGGGGGTTCCTATCATGACCTCTAAGTCGAAGTCTAGTGACTACTTACCTATTATTGAAAAATTTAAGTCCTGAGTGATGGCTTGATAAAATTGATTCCTCTCTTATGTAGCTCGGGTTACATTAATCATATAATTTCTAAATGGCTTACACTTGCACTCGGTTGCTTATGTTGCATTACCTCGAAAAGCAATTAAGGGGATGGAAAGAATAATGAAATATGTTCTTTAGACAGGACAGGTTAGAAACTCTAAGAATGCTCGTATGAAATGGAGCGAAGTTACGATGCATAAAAAACATGGAGGTTTTGCAATTATCTCAATTTCCAATATGCAGAATGTTTCAATGTGTAAATTGTTGGACCCCGCTCTTTTAGTGGAATTTTTGAATTATAAAATTGACATTAAATGAGAAATTTGTGGTGAATTATTCTTGTGCAAAGAAAGAGAAAAATTCA
>JAOTBA010000003.1:15451146-15463503 GCA_025629845.1 Erythroxylum squamatum | reverse complement strand
ATTACTGTTTATATACGTTTTAGAAAATCTGTTTAAAAAAGGGGTTTAACGAAAAAGTTTACCACAATTCAACCCCCTTTCTTGTGCATCTATATATCATTGTTGAATACTGTATTAACGTGTGATTCACTTCAGCGGGGATGCTGTCGGACTTTGATTAATATGGCATATATCTCGACTTTGACGTCGATGTGTATGGGCCATCTCCTTCATCATCCTAGAGTTTTCTACCAGTGTGTCTATAACTGTTTTGGTGTTGGTGGAGATTATATCGAGCACCTTCTTCCAACTAGGTTCTTCTATTTCTTCTTCCTCTTCGGACTCCTCACTAGTCAAGTCCTCTTCTACCTGCTAGGGTGGTAATGCGCTAAAACTTGCCTAACTGGCCCTGATCTTCACATGAGACTTTTGGTTGATGTCCTGAAAATCCATGTTATGGGACCTTAGGATTTCAACATGTCACAAGTGACGGTGATTTAGAAAATCAGGGAGTAAGGATGGTTAGACCACTACAATCCACACCATAATACTCAGCAATGTAGAAATCAAGTAACCCATACCCAAATTGTTACACCTCTTATGTAGACTCATAACAATAGCATTAATAACATATGTCGAGGTGCACACTGAGATGTTATGATCTATACACCACAACAGAAAAAGTTCCTTTGTTGAGCACTTGTTGGTTTTTGATTTTTCAAAGACCATTTGACATATGAATTTATGTAACAATAAGTGCTTATGGCTTCGTATAATGTTATTGTGGGCGTTCTTGGTGTCAAATCGCTTCAACCCAATGAGCTCATCGCTACAAAAGTTATCGTGCTGATCAACAACTGAAGATTCAGGGAAACCACAAATATCACACATAATTTCAAGGTTCAGCTCATAGGTTTTCCCTATAAACTAAACCACATCTCCTTAGGGTTACTAGGTTCGAACTGAAGGGTAGTAAAGAATTCAAGGATGAGCTCCTAGTAGAAGTGTACAAATTTGCTCCACTGAATTCTTTCTATTAAATTCTCAACCCTATCTTGCAATTCTAGCCTACTTAGCGTAACAAAATCGAAGTATTTCGGGACTACTATTTGCTTATCACTAAGGTATTGGAATCTAATACCTTCATCCTCTAAGTAGATTGGGAAGGTTGTTATGAAATCCACCGCCTTGTTCCTTTTCCCATGGCCTGAGACTTGATTTCTTCCAAATGATTAGTTACGCTTCACTGACTACTTAATGCGTAGCATAATGGACTGTAAGTAGGTGGAAACTGGAAGAAGATGGAAGTTTGAAAGTTGGTTAGCGAGAAGGGAGAGCGTTTGGAGGTTCTCAACTTAGAGAGATAAAGTGAAAGTGAAAGTGAATGAAAAATGATGTTATAAATGAATATATATGTGAAGAAAGGGTAAAATGGTAAAAAATTCAGCTAAAAGTTGCATGGGATAGATTTACCATACTGCAGGCCACGCTTGTAATAATTTCACCATTTCTAATTTTTTTTGTCTTTCGTCCTTATACACACACCCCGAGATCCTTTCCTAACTTCTTTTTAGCACTATCACCTTATTACACTTTCCTTCCCGATCATCTTTATCAAAATTAATGCCCTACTCTTCCACGATATTTATTTGGAACCGGAATAATCTAACTATGGAACTCAAACTATCTGAAATCAAGGAAATAATAAGTAATTTTTAAAAAACCATTGGTTGCCTCCCATACAGCGCTTCTTTTAACATCATTAGCTTGACACTCTTTTTTTACTTAAGGTGGTTCAAGAAAATTCTTCAGTGGTGACTCAGTTGTCAATCTCACAAAATGTACGCGCGCCACCTAGTTGCTTATGCCACCTCCTTCCTTTTCCCGATTCTTTCTTCTTCTTCTTTTGCGAGATTTATTCTTTTCTAGGGAATACTTTTGATCATCATTCTTCTTTTTTTCTCCACCAAAATTCGTTCTCTTCATAATGGTCATAGGTTAGAGAGGATTTTTGTCATTCTCGGTTATGGTGAAAGACATATGTTCCTCTCCTACCCTTAGAATTAGCTCACCCCTATCTACATCAATAACTAATCAGGCAGTGGCCAAAAATGGTTGCCTAAGGATAGTTGGAATTCCCACATCTTCTTCTGTGTCCAGTATGAAAAGTCCGTGGCAAATGTAAAATTTTCCACTCGAACATGTACATCATGTATAATACCCTTTGGATGATGAACTAATTTATCTATCATTTTTACCAATATATTGGTGAGGACTATCTCACCGAACCCCAGCTTCTAATATAAGAAATACAGCATCATGATTATACTGACTCCCAAATCAGTAAAGGCTCTCTATTTTGACACCCTTAATACTGCAACGGATATAAAAATCCCCTGGATCCTCCTTCTTTGATGGTGTCATCAATTTCTTTTCTTCCTCTAATTCTTTTTACACCTTTCCCCTTTTTAATTCCTTTAGTGTAAGTCATGCTTCTAGTTGCTCGATCATCTCTACAATTTCATTTAGCTCAGCTTCCTTAGATTTCCTCATGGCTTTTATCAGGAATGGAATTGGGGATTGATACTTTTTATCTCAAAAAAATTATACCTTGCTAGTAGAGAGCCTTCCTTATTCTCTTGCACCTCTGCCTTTCCCTTGTCCCTGAATGGGTTTGGCTTTCTTTGCTCCAAAATAGGTAGGGCTTTTTATGTTGATCCATCTGAGTTGTTTTTAATTTTGGTTCACTTCGAAAAACTTTCTTATCAACCTTATTCTTGTCCTTCCATTCATTATCTTCAGCTTGGTGCAATTCCTACTCAAGTGCATGTGTAACGGCCATGATTCGTTCTTTTGGATTGGACTTGATATTACTTGGAAGGGTTCTTGCATTTTGGGTCGATGTTGCTTCTACCAATTAACCTATTTGGACCTCCACATTATGTATCAAGGAGGCGTGATTCCTTATAACTTGCTCGAACTTGCCTTCAAGGCTCTTATGTGCATCCTCCATACCTCCAATTTTATCTAAAAAAAATTCCAGTTTGGATTCCATCAAACTCGATTTTTCCTACTGGAAACCTGGTGGTCCTTGAGGTTTGGACTATCCTCCACCTTTATTTGACTAAGAGAAGTTTGGGTGATTTTTCCACCTAGGGTTATATGTGTTGGAGTAGGGATTGTTTCCCCCTCCTCAATTGTATTGGGTTCCCATATAGTTTACTTGCTCTGATCTATTATCCTTCATCAAAAAGTAATCGACTGTATCATGATTCATCTGCCTATAGAGCTCACACTTTAGCTAAACATCTTTTACTATATTTGAGGATGAAGCCTTCATGTTGTTTAGTTGTCAAGTTAAATTATCAATTTTAGCGTGCTTTCTATCATTTGATTGAAAGTTACAACTCCTTTTTGTTCATGGAGAGTTGCAGGTTATCTACTCCACTTATTCGTTTATAAACAACTATTACCCAACATTTCTTCTAACAACTCTTCTGCTTCATCTACTGTCTTCCTCATAAATGATTCTCCTGAAACCACATCAATTGTGCCTCTTGCATGTGGGTTACTCCATTATAAATCGTTTGCAAAAGAAATTCTTTAGGTAGGTTATGGTGTAGACATTTTCTTTGCAAATCTTTATATCGTTCCTACGCTTCATAAATAGATTTCCATCACCTTGCTAAAAGTTTGTGATCCTTTTGATAATCTTCGTAGTCTTGGTAAGGGGAAAGTACTTGTTTAAGAAGGCACGAACTAATTGTTCCCAAGTGGTGACATTAATTGGGTTGAGGGAATGGTACCAAGCTTTTGCTCTATCCTTTAAGGTAAAAGGGTAAAGTCTCATTCTTACAGCATCCTCTGACATCTGATGATAATGGAAGGTATCACAGATTTCAAGGAAATTGACAATATGTGTGTTTGGGTCTTCATTCGTTAATTCATAAAATTGCACATTTTGTAGAAGCATATTTAGAAGAGTTGGTTTGATTACAAAAGAGGCTACTTGAACGGGTGTCCTAGCTACACCTTAATTGGTTGCATTGAAGCTCAGTCTCATGAAGTCCATAAGGGTTCTTGGTTGACGCCCATGGTTCGCTCCTTGATCCAAATCTCGCTAAAACTACTCAGACATTGTTGTTTTTATGGTTTCTTCTTCTTCTTCATACCAAGCTCTTCTAATTGAACATTCTAAACGAGTGATGTCAAGCTCTACAGTTTCAGCCATACGACTAAAACTTCTTATAACTCTTGTGTTCATACAAGAACATGGACACACACAAAAAATGGGAAGAACATAAAAACTTAAAACTAACTAAAACGCCTTAGACTAAGAGAACTAAACTATTCTTCACCCTCCCTAACAATGGCGCCAAAAATTTAATCATGTCATTCGAGTTTTAAAATTTATAAGCCCGCAAATGCTACAAGCGCGTGGGTTGCAACTGTAGTATAAGAGGTTTCGATCCCGCGAGGAGGGGAACTAAGCTAATTCTATGTTATCTAAGGCTAGCAAAATTGAAATAACAAAAAAAAATTTCACAATACGAGTAAATTCGAGAAATTTATTGGCAAGAGTTATAATTCAGAAATTAACATAAAAAGAAATGAAATTTTTAGCAATGCAAAAACACAATGAAAATCAATCAAGAGAAATTAACCAAGTTATGAGAAAAGGGATTTTATCTATCATTAATGCTAACCTAGTCGATTATGTGTTAATGAGGTGTCGATTCTAAACGATCCTAGGGTTGATTACTCTTTCTCGAATTATAACCATTAGAAAATATTTTATAAACCTAATTGGCTTATAAAATTTGTAATCTATCAATTAAAAAAAGACTCACAATCTTAATTAGATGTAAAGCACTCTAATAAAATATAGGGTCTTACATGGGATCTCTCCCCGCGCAATTACCGATCTAATTAGTTACAGGTTCTATTGAATCGCCTAACTCTTTTTAATCATCATTTTTTATTTGGTTCACCCTCTTAGTTTATTATCAAATTATGCAAGAAACGCAACAAATCACAATACCCAATTCAAATAACACAAAATCAACTCAGATAACATTAAATCAATATGAAATCCTGAAGTAGAGTTTAGAAGAACATCAGTATTCAAAATCCTATCATCATACTATCATCTCAATTCTATACATCAATAAAATTGAAACGAAAAGGAAATAACGACTTGGAATAGATGATGGAAGGCAGTGATGTCGGAAGACCTCCTGACTTGGGAAGCACGTCGAGTCAGCTTCGTCTTCCTCTTCCTTCTTCTTCCTTCTCTCTCTCAGTATTCTCTCTTTAGGGTTTTAAGTGTGGCTGCACGAAAAAGCTCCTTTTTATCTTCACTTGTTGTTCTTTAAATAGTCTTTATGTTTTGGGTAACCCTAAGGTTTTCTTGAGGTCCGAAAGGTCCAAAAAGTCCCTTAAAATGTGAAGTTCATAAGCATTTACACGTCTACCCAACATAGACCATGATCATGGTTGACATCTTAACCTTCTGTCACAATCGTGGCATGCAGGCCACAATTGTAGGCCATTCTTTGAGTTTCTGTCACGATCGTGGCATGCCTGCCACAATCATGGACTTGTGTTATAGCCCAGGTTCCCTCTGAAACTCCTCCATTCTTCGATATTGACCCTAAAATACTAGCAAACACATCAAAGTACCTCAAAAACATAATATTTAAGCTCAAAACAAATAATTAACAAACTATAACGCAAACACATACTAAATGATCGAATTAATAGCTAAACACATATCAAACTATGCCCTAAAACGCAATGCAATTTACACTTATCAATATTCAAGCTTAAAGGTAAATTATATCGTTAAGCGATTAGGTCAGCCATGCTCTATAAGGCGGAGTCTTAACACCCATCAAACATGTGCATAGTTATAAGCTAATGGTGGGGAAAATAAGGATGCTCTATTAGATGTGCAACCTTACTAGAAGATATAGGGTCAGGAATATAATGGTAAGAGACAAATTAAAGGTAGTTAATGTTATTGAAAATTAAGACAGACAAGGCCTAAGTGATTTAGACATATTAAGAGAAGACACTCAAATGCTCTAATAATAAGATATGAGAGGATTGTACTTAAAGACTAAAAAAGGAGGAAAACAAAGAGACCTAAGAAGAATAACATGGCTCTACTAGAAAATATCGAGGACAAGGCCTGCAATAGAAAACTTTGGTGTACTAAAATACTGATAAAGGATATTACATAAAGAGATCCTTCTCGTTCTTATAAGTCTTTTAACATTTTTTCTTATATTTTGGCCTAAACATTTAAATATGTAATACTTATCTTATAGTAATTTAGCCTAAACATTTCCCTACTTAGCCTTTATTATTATTTTTTTCTTGTAATGATTTTTTATCTTGTCTATCTTTATTATATTATTTAGTTTAATACTTATTTTATATTTAATTTGTTAAGTATTTATTTATTTTTTATTATGATTATATATTTTTCATGTGAGTCATTCGAAAACAACCTTTTTATTAGTTAGGGGTAAGCCTGTATACTACTAAACCTCCCCAACCTTAAATATCAGCGAAATTTTTACTAGGTTGTTGTTGTAGTAGTACTTAACCAGATGACTTCTTAGGAATGATATTTTGACAGTCTAAATAGATTATGAGAGAGTCTTGATTATTTTATGATTTATAAAATACTATCCTAATCTAGTTCGTTAAATAAAAAGACCCAAATATCATTATTTGTTAGAATTTATATAGTGTTCTTTACACTTATTTCGTACAAAAACATATAGCATTTCTTTTCTTAAAGAACATTTTTTAAATTGATTCAAACAAGTTACTATGGTTAAGGTAGAAGAAAGAATGATTAGTGTCATCCTTCAATATCATAAAATAATTGTTGGTTCGAGTTCAATGTCATACAATGCCAAATACCTAACAATTTTTTGAGCTTCTCTTTTAGTATTAATGTTTTTCATTTGTTTCCTATATTTTAAAATTGTTATATAATACTTTCAAGTTTAAAATAATTGTCACTCGCTCTCTTCATTGAATTTAAAAGTTTATTTATAACCTCAAAATAAAGTTATATTAAAATTTAATTTCTTTTGGGAAAATGAATGAATAATTTGATTACTATAGCATAAACTATTACAATATTTCAATATTACAAAGATTACCTAGTTGCAGCTACCTAGGACTTTCTAGCATGATTGGTAGTTTTAGTACAAAGTTTTGAGAGCAAGCAACGAAACTCAGCAACTGCATTTACAAAATAGTTGTTATATGTTACATCTATCTTTCATACTAGTGGCGAGAAGATGGCCAACATTTTTAGCTAATATGACAACTCTAATCCAGTTCATAATTTTATCAGCTAGTTGGCACTTATCGAGCTCCATTAGTTTATAGATTCAACAATTTCTCCCTTTCCAAATCCTGTATATGGCAGTGATGAATGCCACTTTACAGAGGAATGCACTGTCTTTGTTAGGTTTTAGAGAAGTTGATGAACCACCTCAAGGTATGCTCCCGTTCATAAGTACGGTTAACTGCATCCACCATATATTGAATCCTGCTCCCACCATATATTGAATCCTGCTCCATATGGTTTTAGTATATTCACAAGCAAAGAACAAATGATTTCTATCCTCGTTAGCATTATGACATAGAACACAAGACGTTTCAATCGATCTAAACCACCTACATTTCGTCTTAAGCTATTTTTGATAGCTGAACAAGTAATAATGGAAGCTTTTGGGTTTAAAAAGTTTTTCCATATTAGATTGTAACATGGAAACTCCATTGTGTCATCCCCAATGATCTTACGACAGGATTGGTTTGTGAAGTACCCTAGCGGATTTGGAGTCCAACAGATGAAAGATTCCATATTCTTATCCCCCAGTTGTGGACGGAGCTCACTAAGTGTGGAGAAACCCCTGAAATTACCATGCGATTCACCACCTTTGATTAAAGTAGAAACTCTCAACTCCATATACATTTAGTTTCTCAAATGTGCAAAAACGGATTGTTTATAAGTAGAATGACTTCGAGCCAATTATCAAACTACTTCCAGGTATTTTTTTCTCCTTCATTAACTCTATGTTTGAATAATGGTAGATTTGGTGCCCTACCTTCAATATTTGGTTGAATAACTAAGAGAATTGATTAGAGTCAGCAATTTACTAAAAATTATTTAGTTTATTACTTATTTTATATTTAATTTGTTAAGTATTTATTTATTTTTTATTATGATTATTCATTTTTCATATGAGTCATTCAAAAATAACCTTTCTATAAGTTAGGGGTTTGGTTGTATACTACTAAAGCTCCCCAGACCTTAAATATCAGCAAAATTTTACTAAGTTGTTGTTGTATTAGTACTTCACCTGATGACTTCTTAGGAATGATTTTTTAGGTAGTCTAAATAAATTAAGAGAGAGATAGAGAGAGACTTGATTCTTTTATGATTTATAAAATGCTTTCCTAATCTAGTTCGTTAAAAATACCCAAATATCATTATTTGTTAGAATTTATATAGTGTTCTTTACACTTATTCCGTACAAAAACATATAACAATTCTTCAATATCATAAAATAATTGTTGGTTCGAGTTTAATGTCATACAATGGCATATACCTAAAAAAAATTTGAGCTTCTCTTTTAGTATTAATGTTTTTCATTTGTGTCATATATTTTAAATTTGTTATAAATTCCTTTCAAGTTCAAAATAAATTTCACTCGCTCTGTTCATTGAATTTAAAAGTTTATTTATAACTTCAAAATAAAGTTATATTAAAATTTAATTTCTTTTAGGAAAATGAATGAATAACTTTATTACTATAGCATAAACTATTACAATATTACAATATTACAAAGATTACCTAGTTGCAGCTACCTAGGACTTTCTAGCATGATTGGTAGTTGTAGTACAAAGGTTTGAGGGCAAACAGCAAAACTCAGCAACTGCGTTTACAAAATAGCTGTTATATGCTCCATTTAGCTTTTATACTAGTGGTGAGAAGATGGCCAAGATTTTTAGCTAATATGGCAACTCTAATTCAGTTCATAATTTTATCGGCTAACTGGCACTTATCGAGCTCCATTAGTTTATAGATTCAACAATTTCTCCCTTTCCAAATCCTGTATATGGCAGTGATGAATGCCACTTTACAGAGGAATGCACTCTCATTGTTAGGTTTTAGAGAAGTTGATGAACCACCTCAAGGTATTCTCCCATTCATAAGTAAAGTTAACTGCATCCACCATATATTAAATCATGCTCCATATGGTTTTAGTATATTCACAAGCAAAGAAAAAATGATTTCTGTCCTCGTTATCATTATGACATAGAACACAAGAAGTTTCGATTGACCTAAACCATTTGCATTTCGTCTACAGCATATTTTTGATAGCTATGCAAGTAATAATGGAAGCTTTTGGATTTAAAGTGTTTTTCCATATTAGATTGTAACATGGAAACTCCATTTTGTCATCCCCAAAGATCTTATGACAGGATTGGTTGGTGAAGTGCCCTAGCGGATTTGGAGTCCAACAAATGATGTGTTCCATACTCTTATCCCCTAGTTGTGGAAGGAGCTCACCCAGTGTGGAGAAACCCCTCAAATTACCATACGATTCACCACCTTTGATTAAAGCAGAAACTCTCGACTCCACATACATTCAGTTTCTCAAATATGTAGAAACTAGATTTTTTATAAGAAGACTGACTTCAAGCCAATTATCAAACTATATCCAGGTATTTTTCTCTTCCATTAACTCTATGTTTGAAAAAAGATATACTAGGTGCCTTACCTTCAATATTTAGTTGAATAACTAAGAGAATTGATTAGACTCAACAATTTACTAAAAATTATTTAGTTTATTACTTATTTTATATTTAATTTGTTAAGTATTTATTTATTTATTTATTATGATTGTTTATTTTCATGTGAGTCATTCAAAAATAACCTTTCTATAAGTTAGGGGTAAGGTTGTATACTACTGAAGCTCCCCAAATCTTAAATATCCGTGAAATTTTTACTAGGTTGTTGTTATAGTAGTACTTGACCCGATGACTTCTTAGGAATGATATTTTAGATAGTCTAAATAGATTGAGAGAGAGAGAGAGATAAACTTGATTCTTTTATGATTTATAAAATACTTTCCTAATCTAGTTTGTTAAGTAAAAAGACCCTAATATCATTATTTGTTAGAATTTATATAGTGTTCTTTACATTTTTCCGTACAAAAGCATATAACATTTCTTTTTTTAAAGAACATCTTTTTAAATTGATTAAAACACGTTGCTATAATTAACGTAGAAGATAGAATGATTAATGTCATCATTCAATATCATAAAATAATTGTTGGTTTGAGTTTAATGTCATACAATGGCATATACCTAACAATTTTTTTAGCTTCTCTTTCAGTATTAATGTTTTTCATTTGTGTCATATATTTTAAAATTGTTATAAATTCCTTTCAAATTCAAAATAATTGTCACTCACTCTCTTTATTGAATTTAAAAGTTTATTTATAACTTCAAAATAAAGTTATATTAAAATTTAATTTCTTTTGGGAAAAAGAATGAATAATTTTATTACTATAGCATAAACTATTACAATATTTCAATATTACAAAGATTACCTAGTTGTAGCTACCTAGGACTTTCTAGCATGATTGGTAGCTGTAGTACAAAGATTTGAGAGTAAATAGCAAAACTCAGCAACTGCGTTTACAAAATAGTTGTTATATGTTCCATTTAGCTTTTATACTAGTGGTGAGAAGATGGCCAACATTTTTAGCTAATATGATAACTCTAATCCAGTTCATAATTTTATCGGCTAGCTGGTACTTATCGAGCTCCATTAGTTTGTAGATTCAACAGTTTCTCTCTTTCCAAATCATGTACGTGGCAGTGATGAATGTTGCTTTACAGAGGAATGCACTCTCTTTGTTAGGTTTGAAGAAGTTGATGAACCACCTCAAGGTATGCCCCCATTCATAAGTAAGGTTAACTGCATCCACCATGTATTGAATCCTGCTCCATACGGTTTTAGTATATTCACAAGCAAAGAACAAATGATTTCTATCCTCGTTAGTATTAAGACATAGAACACAAGAAGTTTCAACCGACCTAAACCACCTGCATTTCGTCTTAAGCATATTTTTGATAGCTAAGCAAGCAATAATGGAAGCTTTTGGATTTAAAGAGTTTTCCATATTAGATTGTAACAAGGAAACTCCGTTGTGTCATCCCCAAAGATCTTATGACAGGATTGGTTGGTGAAGTGCCCTAGCGGATTTGGAGTCCATCAGGTGACATGTTCCATACTCGTATCCCCCAGTTGTGGAAGGAGTTTAGTCAGTGTGGAGAAACCCCTGGAATTACCCTGCGATTCACCACCTTTGATTAAATCAAAAACTCTCAACTCAATACATTCGGTTTTTCAAATGTGCAAAAACTGGATTGTTTATAAGTAGAATGACTTCGAGCCAATTTTCAAACTATGTCCAGGCATTTTTCTCCTCCATTAACTCTATGTTTGAATAAAGGTAGATTAGGTGCCTTACCTTCAATATTTGGTTGAATAACCGAGAGAATTGCTTGCACTCAGCTATTTACTAGAAATTAAGATTTTAAAGATGGAGTTTATAGATCCATTTAGACCACAAAGCTTCTTTATCTAAAAACAATCTCCATATTCTCTTAGTCGGTGACACTTTCTGCATTGTTGAAGTAGAAATGATGCTTAGCCCTCCATGTTTCTTAGGGATTGATATGTCGCTCCATTTCACTTTTGCCCTTTCCGGACCAAAGAAAAGCTTTCATCATTCTATATTATTTTAATTTTAAAATATATAATAAGTTATCAAAATATAGTAGAGGAAATTTCAAGATAATTGTTATAAACATAAAAGGAATGTGTGATAATTTTTAAAATATAAAAAATAAAACAATAAGATTATAAAAATCATTGTAATTGCAATTGTTATCTTACTTATGCTCAATTAAGTAGATAATAAATATTAGATTTAATATTGTTTTTAAGTGATCGTTGTAAAAGAAGGGATAACTCAAGGATTTCTAATCTCTATGGACAAAAAGTTTACACTGAAAATCACATTTCAATAAGGAAAAACTTGGGATCAATGTTATGAATACCGTACCGGATTCGGTACCAGATTGAGCTCTGGAACGGAACTATACCGGTACCGGTCGGTACCGGGTACCGTTTCGGAAAATTTTTTAAATTTATAAAATAGCCCCTAAAATTTTTAAAAATTGCAAAATAGTCCATATTGGTATATTATACAGTTGTACTGTACACTTGACTAGTTTACTGTTTACATCAACCATGCTTTCAAAAATCTT
>JAOTBA010000003.1:15379252-15401320 GCA_025629845.1 Erythroxylum squamatum | reverse complement strand
TCAATGCTTGATATGCTTATAAAGCTGGCCGAATGTCACTAACTTAATACAAAAGACGCTTAGCTAGCTTGGAGTATCCAATTTCCTTGCAAGGATCACTGATCTTCTCGATCTGCACCTGAGGAGGAAGTGGTGGGGTGAGCTACACAGCTCAGTGACTAACATATTTATAGTCATTGATAATTGACCCCAAATTCATGCATATGCATATATGTATACATATATATATTTATAGGTATAAAATCTAACTTGAGCCTTTTTTTTCATTCTGGTTTAATACTCATAGCACATAACACTCAAATGCATCATTCATGACAAGTTTAAAGATGCAATGCACAAAGATTGGCTCAAGGGTCCCAAGAAAGAGAATGAGGAAACCGAAGTTTTCCCCATGAACAGAATGAGTCCATATTCGAAGCTCATTTGTCACAAGCGGGCAGCCGGGAGAAGGCTCTTGTCAACTTGCACGTGACGAACAGAATGTTTCCACTGTCGCCCAAACAGAAGCGCATAATCATTTTCTCATATGCTTATCCTCTTATGTTTTGTCTTCATTGTCATTTAATACAAATGTCATGACCTTTAATGAGGAAAAACATAGCCATATTTCACCATGCATATTTTTTCCACATTTACAAACAAGACAATTTCAACAAGCAATTTCAACATATACACATAGGCAAGAATTTGCCCAATTATACTATAACCCTAAATATGTTACCCACCTAATTAGCTTGCAGAAACCAAGTCAAGCTTGCCTTTCCCTTTACTCTTAAGTAGGATTCCCTTGGTCCCCTACAATAACCAAGGTTCCAATCAAAACAACATTCCAATCAATTCATAACTTAAAAGAAAATCATACAATTTCAACCTAAGACAAATTGAACGCAAATCTAACCTACCCATAACCCAACTAGGTTAGAAAACCTAAACCTAACATAGAAACCCTAAAATGTTCTCCTAACCCATCTTCTTCCAACACAAACCCTTTTTGTTCTCTACCTTAATCCCCTTTTTTCCTTTCTAACTCCTTTTTCACAACACCACCCAATCCTTTAATAGAGCAAAAGAAAAGATGGTTAACCCACCTTAACAAGTTGATTTCTCTTCTTTCCTTCTTTTACTGAAACCTTTCTCTTCTCTCTCTAAATTTTGTTTTCTCACTCTTCTCCCTCTTGAGCTCACGTTTTTCTCCCAAAACAACACATCCTTTTTCTATTTCTACCCTTAATAAGCCCAAAAATTCCATCTTATCCTTCTTTATAAGCTTATGTTCTTTTACGCTCAAGTGGTCTCCCAAAAATGTCCTTGAACATCCTTATTACATCAACACTTTACTTCCATTTATCCATTCAACAAATTCTACTGACCTTAACACCATTATAATTCCAAAATTAAATCTATCTAAACTCCAAAATTATTTTCAAATCATGCTTACTTAAAGAAAAATTTTCCAAGGTCCAACACAGGCAATGTACCACTACAACAATTTCCTTCTTATGTGCAAAATATATTTGTCTTTTAAAATATATTTGTCTTATTTTATTAAGTTTCCTACTTTTGAATGCTATTAGATGTTAATCCTAAACTAACATATCACTAATAGCTTTTTTTGATGTATCGATACGAACCCCATAGGGAAATTTAAAGTTTTGCAGTCTGAAAACTGATTTTGATGTAATTAATTGCTTTTACTTCTCAAACATATCTACGCAATAGTCTAACCAATACCATGTTTTATTATTTTTCATCAAATTAGTGAGAGGGAAATTATTAAAAAAATTTGGATGGATTGACAAGATTAGTTCAAGATCCCTAAGAATGACCATTCAGACACCTTGGTAAAGTTGATCACTCTGTAATGGCTTATACCTTATGAGGATAAGTCTGAACCTTTTTTTACCAACACTATATTTTGTTCTTTTTTAATAAATTAATGAGAGGGGAAACCATCTGAGAATAAATTTGGATGGAAAGCCAATGATAGTTCAAAATTCTTAAGAAACACCATAATTCAAACATTTTGGTAAGGCTAACCACTCTATAATGTCTTGCACTTTTTGAGGATCCATTTGAAGTTAATTTTTACTTATGAGGTGCTCTGAAATGTTAATTTATAGCCTTGCAAACTCACACTTCTCCATCATAGAATATAGTCATTTCTTTCATAAGTATTCCAATACTTGGTGTGAATGGACAACATGTTCTTCTATTAGAGTTTTTATCACTGTTACATCAAGATATACCATTATAAAGTTATCTAAAAACTCATATAGAACATTGTTAATCAAATTACTAAATATGATACAGGAAATGGTCAACTTGAAAGGCATGACTAGAAATTCATAAGAATCATACCTAGTTATATATGTGTTTTTGACTCTTCTCCTTCCATAATTTTGACTTACCAATAACTAGATTGAAGATCCAACTTTAAGAATATTAAAGCCTTACTCAATTTATCCATCAAATCCTAAATTAACAGAATATGGTACTCATTCTTTATAGTTAGTTTATTACTTGATAGTTAGCACACATTTGGAGTGTACCATATACCTTCTTTCTGAAGAGAACAGGAGCATCATATGGCGCTTTTGAGAGATAAACATACCCTACTTCTAAAATTTCACCTAAATACTCTGTAACTCCTTTAATTCTAGTAGCAACATCTAATATGAGGCATATGTAAGAGGAACAAAACCTGGTTCCAACTTAGTTTAGTGATCAATAGCCTTTCTTAAAGTTAGTTTTTTAGGCAATCCTATCAGCATCGCATCTTGGTAGAATTTCAAAGAAGAATTAATCTCATCCAAAACTTCAATAACTATACTTTCCTTCACTTTAACCATGTTAACAATCTATCCTTTTTCCTTAAGATTGTAACATCTAGTGAAACAAATATTTATTCATCTACGAATATGATTATTCTCAAATGTGTATATATAAATCATGCGAACAATATCTCTCTTTTCAAATGTGTATATATAAATCATGCCAACAATATCTATATTTTTCTTTCATTATTTTCTCAATTTTTGCTCCTTTTAGCTTTAATCATAACTTTATAATTAACCTATATGCAATGAATGTGTGCATGATAACCATATCAACCATTGCATCAATATTTATACCACTTATTCAATTATTAGGTGTAATAAATAACCATGAGAAATAATTACCTTTGTCAAAAGAATTGTAAGCAATTGGAGTGGATTTTCACATATGTGGCTACTACTCCTTCTATTTCATGTTCAACCATGATAACTTAATTTTCTTCCAATTGAAACATACACACGAGAAGTGAGGTCTATTGCGAATGAAACAACCCTTTTTTTAACCTATTAGATGGATCCATATTTCCATTCAACTTTGTTTTTCTTTTATCAATTTACATGTGTTTTCCTTTCTACTTAGGATTTCCATTTCCATTTTTCTATTTGTCATTGCACTTAGACTAATTTAAGTGACAAATCAACCAATTGATCAGTTGTATGTATGTGTGTGTGTGTGTATATATATATATATATATATTTGAATAGCTTATCTTCTTCAATAATGTTACTAATATCTAAAATCAATAAATTAAACACCTTCATATAATTATAAACAATCCCTTTTTTTGTAAGTTCTTTATAATTTATGACCAAATTATGATGTATTACGTTGAAGTAATTGTCCTTTTAATTCATTAATCAACACATCCTAAGTATCAATTCACCCCTTATCATCATTGAGATCATTATTAATCTAAGATTATAACCAAATTTTTGCATCTCCACTAAATGCATGCTAGTTAGCATAAATTTATTGACTTCAAAGACTCTTACAGCTTTAAAGTACTAATGCATGTCCGAAAGAAAATTTTTAACATCATGAGCTTTATCAAAATGCTTCATACCATGAACTTTAAGACAAGACTATTTTATGTCAATCCCTTAAGAAGCATTGTTATACAAGAGAGCCAATGCATCTTTTAGCATACTAACTCTCCTATTTGCCTTCCTAGAACTTTCATCCAAATTCCTTTAGATATTAGTAATGGCATTGTCAATCTAATCAAGCTATGTTATAACTTGCATCCATAACCTTTCAAAATGGAATCAAAGTATGATTTACAATGAGCAAGCCTCTTTTAGATTGCCACCAAATTTTGCCCACCAAACATTTTGCACCACAAATAGGTTTCTAATTCTTTTGGTTCCATTTTCCATACAAATTTATTTAAGGCTAACATTTGCATAAAATTCTATTGTGTTTGCAACCAAGTTCACAAATTAAGTTCTCAATGCTAATTTATCAAATATATTAGATGTGTCATTCTGTCAAACTCCTTTTATGTATAACAAAACTTAGTAATTTTATAATAAATTATTATAGAGCATAATATATAATTTGAGGAAGATAAAATATAATGTGTGAAGCTTGATATAGCCTAAATATTCACTACACATATTGCAAACATAATTAATAAATAATCAATAGTTATAGTTAGTTTACATGTTACATCCCAATTACTAAGAGACTTATTTTAATCATATAGAACTTACATAAAAAAAATTAGAGACTATTATGTTTGGTCCATAAAAGGTGACTGTTGGAGGTGTTGTTTGACACCAACCAATATAACTGACATAACTGAATTAACTATTAATAAATAATTATTATGATAACTATCACTACTTGAGTTAACTATAGAGCTAAAGTGACTTTGGACTCTCTATAATTTGTTTATTATATTATCCATTAATGAATAAGGCTATTCATAAGTTTAAAAAAAACAAAGGCTTAATGCATTTACCAAGTTATCAAGTTCCTTACTAGAATATGTCACTACCATAACTTAGTTTATTAGTTAATAAGTATAAGGTTTCATCTTGTTTCCATGTTCTCTTGAACATATAAGAGGTCTCACCATAGCTCTTAAAGCCCAAATGTTGATTAGAAAAATGTGATCCTAATTATATATAAAGGAATAAATTGAGACAGACTCGATTTTACCACTTGTATGTTAGAAGATTTCAATAACCCAATTATTGTAATAATTAATAAAATTGTTAGTGAAGAATTAATATTTATATCACTAATTTATTTAAGCTAACCTTCTAAATTATTATTGAAATTTTTTTGAACAATCTTGACATGTCAATATATTTTTGTACAATATTAAATTCAATGTTTATTGAATAATCTTCATAAAATTGGTGGAATAAATAAGATGTATATTAGTTATAACAAATATCCAAAATAAAATGAATATTATAAAAAAGTTAAAGTATTATGTTATTTATTATGACCAAATTCTATGTGCAAAGACTCATTTCATGATATTTAATATTTTCAAATCATTAAATTATATTTTTTTCAATTTTATATAATTAAGAACAATATGATCAAACTTACAATAATATTTTCAATATATTTAAGATTTAAACATTTGGTTGTTCTTTTCTTGTATAAACATATTTTTATCATCCTTATAAAAGGATTTTTATCTTATAAAAGATGTATAAATTTTATTTGCTAAATTTTATTAATAAATTATATAATGACCCTATGATAAATATGATGTGGAGGGCATTGGGCTTCAGCTCAAGTATAAAGTCACCAAGATAATCACTATTATATGTTTTAGTCTACTTTGTCCTTCCCTCTTTTGAGAAGTCATACTTCAAATTATATGTTTTGGATAAACTTGTAAGGCCGTTAGAATTTTCAATTACATTTCTTTGTGTGAAAATGTGAGGCCAAATTTTTATGAAATGAAGGAAACATGCAAAGAAAACATAAGAAGTTTCTAGCTTTCTATGAAAATGTAATAGAAGAAGAGGCTAAGAATTGAAGGACCATTTCAATTTGCGTAACAATTGTAATGATGTGCATATAAACTACAATGATAACTAAAGGAAAAGCCCATTTAGCAATATGCAACCATGTTTATAAATTAGCTATAGCAAGGCATGAGTATGGAATAAATTATAGTGAAGGAAACTCGAGCTTCTCGTGACTATAAAATATATATCTACCCTTTTCTCTTTCTTTATACCTATTACATAATCAAACCCTTATCTTCCTCCTACATTTTAATTCCTTCTTATTTACCAAACCCTCTAATTCTCTCTCCCCTTTTTCTAGCCCATTTACCCATCCTCTTACTCTTTCAACCAAACTTCTTTGTTATTTTAGTGATTGTTAGTTAGAACCAAACTTATCAACCTTACTCTCACCCAGTCCTTACTATTTTTTCACTTCTTTTAGTCCTTTGACTTCTTCCTCATGCTCCTCCCTTTTTTTTTTGTTTCTCTACATGGAACCTCAACTTATCATTCCTTTAGCTTCTTCTCTAAAAGCATAGGTTACTTAAAGACCTAACCTAAGGTTAGAGCCACCTTTAAAGGTACTACATTCTCCTTAAGAAACCTAGGAACTTTTCTTTCATGCCATCATAGCTCCTTTCATGTTCACGCATCAGTCATCCACCATTTCCTCAGCTTCGAAGAGAATTTAGAGCCAAGTTGTGGGTGATTCCCAAATTTTGACAAACTGAGATATCTACTTGTATCTTTTAATCCCTCCTCCTTTAAAGGCTCTCAATTTGTTTCTCCTCCCATTGAAATTCTCTAATAAGGAGTAGCAAAATAGTCAAGTACCTTGGTTGACTTCCTTATATAAAAGAGGATTGTTTTCCTTAAGGTTCAACATTAGGATATAAAAAGTTGGTATAAGTCAATCCTAGAGAGTGCCTTAATGAGTGAAATTATTTATACTTACTAAAATTTGCTAATCCCAATAGTATGTAAATGATAGTAGAAAAAGATCCTTAGTACATCCACAGAAACCTATGCTTCTAGTGAAATGGAGACCAGACATTTTAAAGAACATAAAACTCAAATATATCCCAATATGGATAAGGTTTCATAAATCAATCTTAGAAAGTGTCTTATTGATTGAAAATGATTTAAACTTATTCAAATTTGCTAGTCCTAATAGTATGTAAAGGATAGTAGAATTAAGGCCTTGCTATATCCATGTAAATCCTATATTTCTAGTGAAATAAAGGCTTGACATTTTAAAGAACATAAAACTCAAATATATCCCAATATAGATAAGGTTTCATAGTCTACCTCTTGAGTATTGGACCACAATAGGTCTAAGTCATTTGGAAAGTGCTATTAGAAGGCCACTCTATTTGGATAAAATGACTGCCACCATGAAAAGAGTCAAGTATGGTAGAATTTGCGTTAAGGCTAAGTTAAACACTAAGATACCAGAAAATTTTCCAATTGTAAGATTAAATGATTATGGAGATTTAATTAAAGACTAAATATAGATTAGTTACCATTGGAATGCCCTATGTTATATAAAAAGAAGTTTTGGAAGGAATCTAGAAAAGCATTTTTGATAGGGTTCTCATATGAACTTCTCTAATCTCTAATCGAAATCTACTTATAACCTTTTAATTGCACCACTATAGAAAGGAAATATTGATTTAAAAGAAATAGGGAGAGAGCTTGACACAATTTAGGAAGTCTCAAAAATAGCTCCTACTACATACAAACCAATTAATGAACTAAAGAAGGCCTTAAATGTAGCCTGACCACAGATACTCAAAGCTGAAAATACTTTAAATAGTAACTTGATGGGAAAAACATAAAGACAGATACCTTTGAAATTGTAATAGAACCTAAATCTAAAACTATTAATTCAACTAAAAGAAGATAAGATAGAAAAGATAAAATGAAAGAGCTTATTGGCCTTCATTCTACCCTATAATCTTATCCTAAAATGTGAGTGACATGAATTAACTTAAGAAAAAATAGATAATCAAAGATTATATCTTATTCAAGATTGTTTTCTTTTCTTGATCTCTTGGAGACAAAGATCAAACTAGGTAAGCTTCAACATTACAAATAGGTTTTTAGTAAGAATTTGGAGGTTGTCTCTAATCACCACTCACATCACTTTGGTAGGATCATAGTAGGTTATGATCCTATCAAAGATAAAGTTCACCAGTAACAACTTCTAACCAATTTATTCATTTTATTGTTAGCTTAGAAATTAAAAAGTTAGAGAAAATTTTGTTCATATTGTAAACCATGAATTTCAAAGAAGTTTGTTGCGAGACGATTTAAAATCATTAGGGAAATATATTGCTAAGCCATGGTTGGTAGTTGGGGATTTTAATTGCACCATCTTTTCTTAGGAGTCTAATGGTGAAAGGCTTAGTCGTAGAAGAAGAAATGAAAAATTACATAATTGATTATGCTTTATCAAACTTTAAAACTTGAACTATAATGGAAGTTATTATATATGGAGTAATAGGCAAGGAAACAATTGGTTAATTAGAAGAAAGTTAGACATGCTCTAGTTAATCCTTCACATCTTTTAATTTATAAATTCAGTATGTCTCACTTTAACCATCATCTTTACTTTGATCATACTCTTATTGAGGTAAATTTAGGTGTTGATGCTGTTTAAAGAAGTTTTGTTTTATAGTCAACAATTTCTTATCCAAAACTAAGAGATTTGAGGAAGTAGTAGTAAGAGGATTATACCTCCAATTCAAATGCTATGAATCTTTCAAACTTGTGAAGAAACTTCAAAATGTTAAAGCATAGCTTAGAAAGATGCAATTCAAAAGGATCTAGAGCACTGAATATGCTATCACAAAAGTCAGGAATCCTCATTATTTGTCGAATCTTAGACCTCTCTCTTTCACAAAGACTTTTCTCTTAAAGAAAATCAAAAGGAAGCTCTTGATGCACCTTCTTAGGCACTAGACAATCATCACTAATTTTTTCATAATTCCATTATGTGTAGGAGGAATGTAAACAAAATCTGCTTATTGAGGATTGAGGATGGGTTATATATCAATAAGGATTTAGAGATCAAGGAGCTGATTTTCAATCATTTCAAGAAGTTAATGGGATCCTCAACCTAAATTAGCTATATTTTTATAGAATCTAAGTTCTTTTATTCAAGACTCACTTTCCCAATATTAGAAGGTATCACTAGAAGATTTCAAAGGAATCTCAAGTCTGTGTTATAACCCTATGAAGAGCTTATGTTGTATATCCATCTCTTCTTAATCTGAAGCAGGTTCACTGGCATATTTTATTGGACTGAGAATATTGCTTCCTCCTTTTAAGTATCTAGGAGTACCAATCTCTTCAAAGAGATTAAACTCAACTCAATTCACCCCACTATTAAACAATATCGAAAAGAGGTGAAGAAGATAGATAGAATCATAAGGGACTTCATCTAGAATTGCACAAGCAACACCAACAAGATTCCAAGTGTAAGATGGAGTACACTATGTTTGCCTAAACTTCAAAAAGGCCTAAGACTAACTTTAACAAAAATAATGTCCAAGATACTCATGAAAAGTGGTTACAAAATATGTATAAATAAAACAAATTGTGGGTGAAATGAATTCACACTTATCACTTGAAAAATCAAAGCATACAGACTATAAAGCTCAAACAATCCCAATATAACTTGTTTCAATTCATCCTAAGCATCAAATCTATATTGTGGCCTTATTAAGGTAAAAAATTGGAGATAGATAAATTGTTTACTTCTAGTTTGAGATTGGTATATTATAGGGCCATTATACACTACAAAACATTTCTAATCACTCAAGGCTATTATTCCTCCTAATACCAAATCCATTATCTTGAATGGTTGGCCTTTTCACTCTTCTAGAGTTTTTAGAATATCATCTATAACTATCCTATAATAACTTTAAATAATGCTTACACTAGTTAGGGGACAGATCTTTGTAATTTATTGTTGCATCATACAAGAGGTTGCCAATAGGAAATATAAAGAGGAATACCATATACAATTTGGTATTGGATAACTAGTTAACTCCTTCACACTCCTTTATATTTTGGTTTGTAGCACCAGATATGGAGAGAAAGAAACATTAAACTATATGAAGATCCCAAGAATTTATAAATCAAAAGTGAAGAGATTAGATCACTGGTGCAGGATGATAACACTAAGGAATTGCAATCTATATCTAGGAGAAAGTATAACAGGAGGAAAATAACCTCCTTTGGTAAGGATAAAAATGAAGATCATTGTATGGAATATAAAGGGAGCCAATGCCCCAACTACAAAACTTTTTCTCAAATATTTTATCTTTGAGAATAAGCATTACATAGTAGACATTTTGGAAACTAGAATTAAGTTTAGTAACTATAATTATATCCTCTAGCTCTTACCTAAGAAGTAGAGAGTGCTTACTAATTGCACCCATCACCTTAATGGGATAATTCTTATCTACTATAATAGTGATACAATGAAGATTCAAACTTATGACATTACTAATTAGGTTGTTCATGTTTTAGCTTAGAACAAACTTTTAAGTCCTGCATTTATGTTCATAACAATAGCTATCAAAGAAGTCAAATGTAGATCAAACTTAGAGAATTGACCTTGAATATTCAAATTTTTTAGTGCCTACTTAGTTATTTCAACTCCATTATACAACTTCAAGAAGCAGAAGGAAGCAAATCTTCCAAACAGACTGTCTAGAACTAAAGCAATGTTTGCCTCATATTCAAGTGGTTGAACTTCCAATTGGAGGCAATTTATTCACTTGGCATAACAACCAGGATGGAGATAACCTAATAAGGAAAATTTTTGGGTTACAACTTAGCAAATCTTAAGTGGTTCCAATCTTTTCCCAATTATAAAACCATGTTTTATGCATTTAGTCTCTCAATCACTTAGCTATCATCATCCAGGCTAAATCAGTAAAAGTCAAGACTCTTTTTTGATCCAACAACTTGTTAACTAAATTTTTAAGCTTTGATGAAGCTATTTGTAAAGGTTTCTTAGCTAACTTACAAGATCAATGCAGTTTGTGCATACTAGGAAGATGAGAATAATCAAAACAAGAACTTAAACAATTTTTCATAAATAATGTTGGAAACACTCACCATTTGCTTATCATGTTGGAAACGCTCACCATTTGCTTATCACTGCTAAGCAAGCTCTCCACAAGGTCTAAACTAATTTGAACATCAATCTAACTTCCCCTTGTTTTGTAAGAAACTAAAAAGGAGTACTTAACTTATCAAAGGCACTAAAATTTGATCATTCTTTGATGAAGCAAAGATAAAAGGTTGCTTGGCTCAAAAATGGTGATAGAAACTCTTCCTTCTATCATAGGGCAGTCATTACAAGGAAAAACACAAATAGGATCATCTCTGTGTGAAAGGCAATTGCATACCAAAATCTCAAAATCAATTATTAGAGGAAACTACTGATCACTTTTCTAAAGTCATAAAGGCTCCAACTAAAGCTCACTCTTCCATTCCATTTCTTAAAGAAATTATGAAGAGTAGTTTAGCAGCCTAAGAGATTGAAACTCTTGCCAAACCAGACAGTAAATAAGAGATTGAAATGGCTTTAAATTCTTCCATTCATGGCTCCTAGCCCTGATAGTTTCAACTCCTACTTCTTCATGAAAGTCTGGCCTCTCATCAAAAACATGGACACAAAGCATTTATGAAGTTCTATAGAAACAAAGCAATGTTTAAAGACTTAAACATAACCTTTATAAATCTTATTCCTAAAATAGGAGAGAAACAAATGTTCAATGAATATTGCCCAATTGCCTGTTGTAACACTATATACAAAATGATCTCTAAAATACTAGTAGAGAAAATGATGCATACAATCCACTATTATGTTGATCAATCACAAGCAACCTACATCCTTAGGAAAATAATAGTGGACAATATCCTTTTATTGCAAAAGCTTCTAAGAAACTACAGTAAGAGGAAAGAAGGAAGAAATTGCATGATTAAAGTGGACTTTAAAAGGCTTATGATAATTTGGATTGAAGCTTTATTAGTAACATTTTAGGAGCCATAAATTCTCTAAGAACTATATGCAATGTATGGAGCAATGCATCACTACAACTTCCTTAAACATATTAATCAATGGAGAGCCTACTAGAACCATCAAAAGCACCAATGGAATAAGGCAAGGAGATCCATCTTTTCCCTATTTATTTGCCTTGGTTTGGAAGTTTTAAATAGAGTGCTTAGGATAATGGTAGAAAGAAGCAAGTATTTCACGTATCACTCAAAGTGTAAGAAACTCAAGATCATCAACTTAAGTTTTGTTAATGACTTACTCTTACTTTCCAAAGTTGAGAAGAATTTAGTAACCACTCTCATGAAAATTTTGAAGATGTTCTCTAAAATGTCTAGTCTTGAAGTCAATCGTGATAAAAGTGGCATTTACATCTCTTTCTGTTAAGTTAATTAGGAAAATGTGTTGATAACAATTATTGGTTTTAGAAAACATTAGCTTCCAATAACTTATCTTGACATTCTAATCTTAGCCTCAAGATCATCTGACACTGACTTTAAGCTACTTGTTGACAAAATCCACAGTAGGATAGCAAGTTGGAGTTTAATAAAATGTCACACTCCAATATCATTACAGGGTTAGATAACATCTCCCTCACTACCAATAAAGATGAAAAAATTGTATGGAAGAATTCAAAGACTGGAGAGTTCACTAATGTAACATGCAAGAAACTTTTCAAAGACTCAACAATTAAAGTTCCTCAAGTAATAATTGTATGGTGCAAATATCTTCTTCCATGAGCGTCAACTACCTTGTAGATTTCTATTAAATGAATGCTTTTAACAATTGATAGATTAAAAAATACATGATGATACCAAATTTATTACATACTATGTAAGAAGGCATAGGAAAGCATTTCATACCTTTTCTTCCAAAGTGATTCATCAAGGAAGCTTGGAATATCATAATTGGAAAATGCAATCTTATTGAGCCACCTAGTTACTAGGGTGATATAGTGCAATGGAGATCAACTATCAAGTATCAAAATGAAGTAATAGGATGGTGCTACTATCTAGCTTTATCCCATGTGGTCACTACAATCTGGGAAGAAAGGAATAGGCAGATATTCCTTAACACAATAAGGCAAAGAACAATTCCTCGAAGAGCCAGTTGACATGATCAAATTCCTCATTTCATGTACATTGATAAATTCCAAAAAACATCACACATAACAGGCAGTTAGGGTATTTATTTTAGTTTCCATGTCACACTGCTTATTTCTAGTATGTACGCGTAATGATCAAGAGCTTATATGAAGGAACAACACCAAGCTATATTTTCAGAACCTTATTGTATCACTTTTACTCAACCTTCATGGATTAATTAAATTAACATTTTTTAAAAGAAAAGGTTGTTAGAAATAAATGCAAGTTAGCATATATTTTTCTTAAGCTTCGAATGACAATTATAGTAAAGAGGAAAGACTTAATAGTTACTTAAGTTTTGTACTTGTCTTTGATTATGTAAATCAATGGAGTCTTATACTGCAATTTGGAAACTCTTAGGAAGGCCTTAGTCAAAATATATCAATGGTACTATGGAACTTGAATTGGCTAACCATTTTTCAATAGCTATTAAATGTACATTTCAATAGTTCACTTTTAAATTAATACAATTACTTATTTACCTTTCAAAAAATAGAACTTGTTTAGTTCATTAGATGTTAAATATGCATTATTCAGCCTTAACCCTAAAAAGAAACTAGGTTTAAATGGCTTAAATGCCTTCTTTTTCTAGAAAACTTGGTATTTAACTGGAAAACGTATCTCCTATGCAGTTCCAAAATTTTTCTCCTTACGCTTCATACTTAAGGAATTAAACAAGAAATTTGTGAGCCTCGTTATTCACTCAATGATTATAAGCTCATCTCTTACTATAATATCATCTACAAAATTATATAAAGAATGCTCGCTGATCTTCTTAAAGAAAGCTACACTAGAAAGACTTATTAGTGTAGGCCAAGGTGCATTATTAAGGGAGAGAGTATTGGAGATAATCTACTCCTTGTTCAAAAACTTTTTAAGGGATACAAAAGTAAGAAATTAATAAGAAGTTACTACATGAAGATATACTTCAATAAGATATTCGATTTAGTGAATTAAAGATTCAGATTGGACATTTCAGTTGCTTTTAATTTCCTAGATCAGTTTGTGACAGATTCAAAATTGTATTTGCACAACTTCTTTTTCTACCTTGGTTAATGATGATCCCACTCATTCCTTCTAAATAGCTAAAGGTCTACATCAAGGAGATCCTATCTCGCCCTATTCTTTCTCATTGTACATTTAAGTTATAATAAGACTAATATCTTATATGATTGACCAAGATTATAAGTTTAAGCACCACCATAGTTATGAGGAAAAGAAATTGTTTATCCTTACTTTTAAAGGTGACTTACTTCAATTTAATGGTGTAGATCTGAACTTAGGCAATTTACTTATGGATTCTCAACTTATTTAACACCTTATCTAGTTTATCTACGAATAAGTCGAAAAATCCTTGTACATTTCAGCTAACTGCTCAAGCCAAATTGCTCATTTCTCACCTATCACTGGCCCACCGTACCAAAACTTACCTTTCAAGCATCTTGGCATTTACATATCTGGAAAAAAGATTTCCCTATTACGAGTGTCATCCTCTTTTTGATGCAATCAAGAAGAGAACTAACCATTAGAATAATGGCTCTCTCCATGAAAGTCACTAATAAAATGTTCTTGGAAACAAAAATATGGAAGCTTTTCACAAATGCTCAATTTATACCGTTACATAGGTTCACACTTGCATTATTAAAGATCAAAGCTTCTAGTCTATAAAGTATAAGCCCTCAAATTCTTGGTATTTTAACCAAACTATCAAGCTAAGGATGGAAGTGAACTAGGTTATCATATTTAGAATTGATAATAAAGAAAGGATTTAATTTTTAATGATTTTTAAATTAGCTTAAGATCCCTGTACAATATCTCAAGCCACCCTGATCTGATATGGTAGACTATATTTTCATCAATCTCTCTATTATTCTAGATAATAGATCTTAGATACTTAAAACACTCCTTTTGTGGTATAACTTCTGAACCAATTTTTACCTCAAAATTGGCATCCTCCTTATATCCTGAAAAGTTACATTCTACATATTCAGTCGTATCCTACTCAATTTAGTCTTTTGACTCTAAGGCATCTCTCTACAATTTAAATTTGAAATTGACACTATTTTTTGTCTCATCTACCGAAAGTCTGAAACAATGTCATTAGTAAACAATATATACCAAGATATATCTTCTTGGATATTTTTAATAAACTCATCTATAACTATTGCAAACGAAAAGTTGTTTTATATCACCATATATCGTCTTTACTCTAGTTATTGTGCAAGTAAGGACATAAAAATTTGTTAGAATGAGCACCTTAGAGTATGTCGTTTATGATATAATTAATTGTAGTATTTCCCTTTCTTCTCCACATATTCTAAAGATAATTTGTTTTCCACACCAAAATGGAAGGCTAAATTCATAATTTAGTTACTCAATTTAAATGCTTCCTCCAATTTAATTTTTCTTAAGATTTGTTTAATTTAATCATGTAACATGCCAAGCAATTCAACTTGAAAAGGTTTCAATTTTAAAACGGACTTATATGAACACAATTCATGATTTATATGATAAGAACATAACATTACAAAATTCATTGTCCTTGAAAAGAAAAGGATCATTTGGAGTTGGAAAGCCTAAAAAATCTAGTGGTGTTACATGTACTAGTGTCGTTTCCTTATTGAAACCTTCGCAACAACACCTAGGTTTAGTTGGGGATTTATTAAAGATTCTATCGTTTAAGATGTGAGTATATAATATTATTCTATCGTTTAAGATGTGAGTTTATAATAAAATATAACAGAAAAAGATAGAATAGAAGAGTTTCATATTACATCTCATTATATCCTAAACAGTAAAAATGAGAAGCCTTTAATTTAGGAAGCTTATAATAGAATATAAAATAATAAACAACTTTTCAATATATCACATTATAAACCCTTTTTCAAAATAACATTTTAACGTAATATGTTATAAATTTTTCTTTTTCTCCTAAAACAACAACTTTTTTTATATTAAATCTATTTATATTTTACTTATAAATTATTTCATTTCATTTAATTAAAACCTTTACGTCCATTCAAATATAACTTAATAATACTCCCTACCCCCTCCCTCCTCTCTCCCTCGACCACGCGTTAAGCGTTCATATTCCGTATATGTCTCTTGCAGACCTTCGTAACAGCACAAGCACAGCTCAGCTACCCACCCATCTACTTCTACTACTCCTACCGGTAGTACTATACTATTCCTCTTTCTCTTTCCCTCTCTTTCTTTCGTTTTTCTTTTTTAGTTTTTTGCCTATGAAACTTGGTTTTAATGTCATCCCCTCATCATCGCATTACTACTCTTCTGCTTTCCCTCGTCAACTCCACTTCCTTAAACCCTCTCGCCCCCACCCTCTCCGAGGAGTCCGCATGGACTCCTCCTCCTCTACCTCCAACGGCCGCAAAGACAAGATCGTCGTCATCATGGGAGCCACCGGCTGCGGCAAATCCAAGCTCTCTATAGACCTAGCCACCCGCCTATTGTTCCACCGTTCTGAGATCATCAACTCCGACAAAATGCAAGTCTACAATGGGCTCGACATTACCACCAACAAAATCCCCCTCCTCGACCGCCGCCGCGTGCCGCACCATTTGCTCGGCGACTTCGACCCAAACCGCGGTGAGTTCACTCCCTACGACTTCCGCCTAGCCGCCGGTCTGGCCATCTCCGACATAGTCTCCCGGCAGAAGGTGCCCATCGTGGTTGGCGGGTCTAACTCGTTCGTCCACGCTCTGGTGGTAGACCGCTTTGACCCAGACGTCGACGTCTTCAACGGGCCGGACCCACACCCTGGTTCGACTCAGCTGAGGTACAAGTGTTGCTTTATCTGGGTGGACGTGTCGTTTTCTGTTCTATGCGATTACTTGTGCAAGAGGGTTGACGAAATGTTAGAGACGGGGATGTTGGGGGAGTTGGCCGAGTATCATGGGTCTCGGGGTCAACCAGGGTTGAGGAAGGCCATTGGCGTGCCGGAGTTCGACCCGTATTTAGACAAGTACCCGGCGGGGAGAGATGGAAATGGAGGAGAGTGGGATTTGGTACGGATAGGTGCATACGAGAAGGCGGTGAGGGAGATAAAGGAAAACACGTGTGAGCTGGCGAAGAGGCAGATGGGGAAGATCATGAGACTGAAAGGGGCCGGGTGGGACCTACAGAGAGTGGAGGCAACGGAGGCTTTTAGGGAGGTGTTGTTGAATAGTAATGGTAACATAGAGAATGAAAATTTGAATAATGATAATAATATGAAGAAGAACAGAAATATAGATGATAAAGTAGTTATTAAGAAAAGAAAAAAGAAGAGGAAGAAGAAGAGGTGGACTGAAGTTTGGGAGAGAGAAGTGGTGGAGCCAAGCGTGAAGATTGTGAAACGCTTCTTGGAGGAGTAGGTTTCGATAGCTATTCTTTAACCACCGATTCTTTTTTCTCTTTCCTAATATTGGATTCATAGAGGGAGTAGATATTGTTAGACAGACGGCCAGTTTTGCAGAGGATTAGTAGTAGGACTTTTGGTTTTAGTTTATTAGTCTTCTTCTTCTTCTTCTTCTGTTTTATGACATGAAGCAAGGAAATGGCTGAACTTTTGGAGTTCTCATTTTGGCCAAAACAAATGGGATTTTTTTTTTTAATTTTATATGAATTTGTGCTTGTTTGGTGTGGGTCAATCTAAGCAATGGGTACAAGGGACAAACTACAAAACAAAAGTGACCTTTTTGTCTGGTATTTTTCATCTCATCTCGCCCTTCTTATTCCCTGTGCAAAAGTAAAAGATCGTTTCTGATTGTCATGATATGGCAGTTTTAGATCACTATCACTAATTCAATTACACTTTATCCTATTAATTAGCAAATCAAGTGAAGCTTGGGTACAAATTGAACCCCAGATAGGGTATTATATTTTTTTATAAAATAGCACGAGAACAAGATTGCTCAAGAAGACATCTTATGATACAAGATTCACAAAATCTCCCATTCTGCCTGCCTCCTATGTTTCATACTTTTATCAGATTTTGCATATCTTTTAAACTAAACTGGGGAAGTACTCTTCCACCCTTAAGTAACACCAAACCCAATATTAAATTAACCATCACGTTGAATTAGCCCTTTTATTGTCTCAACTAAGGCCAAGAATTACTACTGATTTGATTCTCAAGCATCACGAATTCTTTCATTATATAAACAGATAATGTAATGTATCTCTCTCGCACCATTTAATTGGGGCCTAATGTTAGCTTCTCCAATAAATGTGTGACGAGATTAGGTAGTATATGGCGTGGTGATCCAAATGGCTTGAAGCTTAGGTTTGATGACATTTGGTTTGTTCCACGAGGAAAGGAAAGGATGCCTTGGTTCCAATTATGGCATGATGAGAATACTTTTCCTTGCTCTTGTCTCCGTCAACGTAATTGCCGCTGTGGCTCCGATACGACATTAGTGATGCAATGAAGAGTCAATTTACTGGCAGAGGAATTGATTTGCTGCAGATGAACTCGTCAAAGACCCTTTTTATGTTTCAGAAAGACATCAGGAAGCGAAAACCGATAGTTCCCGTTGTACGATTTCTAGATCTGCAGAAGCACTTCTACTTTTCAGAGTTAATAACATTTGGCTAGGTGGCTTGTCACTCCACTCCACAAACTTGGTTTTTCTATCATCAGTCACTAGGTTTACGTACATTTTGTTACTAACTGACTTGACTCCGGCTTTCTAATGTTAATAAATAAATAAGACAAGAGTAAGAGGTGGGAGAGAAGTATCAAAATTCTTCACATGGAAATGAAATATAAAAAGAAGCATCTGCTACACAATATGTTATGAGGAATTTGATATTAATAGATTCATTTTATCATCCAGCTTGTTCATTGCCATTGTTTAGTCCCTAAGCTAAATAATTAGTGATTTCTACTTGAACCGTTATTTGAGGTTCAGAGACTTATTCCTCGTCTAGTACATAGTTAAATTTATTTACTCGTTCTCCTAATAATGTAAATTTTCACGCTTAAAGTACAATTGAGTACTCATTTTCAGCAAGACTTCTTCTTAAAGAACGATAGGAGGAACTGGGCACAGTTTGAAGATAGGATACAAGTCCTCAAAAACGCGAAATTTTTTGGGACTCGTTCTCGCAAGTAAAAAATAAAACTACCCGAGCCAATAGTTAGAGGTTTAAATTTCATCGCACACCATGGCAAATATCTGGAGTCTTCATTTCAGATTTCCCATGTTTTGTTTTAATTTCTTCTCAAGGTAAGCTAGCTAGAGATTGCTAAAAATGAAATTTAGAGCTCAGTAAGTTGGCGTTGGCGTTGGTGTCTTGGTGATGCATTCGTCCCTAACCAGCTATTGGTTAATATTTGTTAGCAATTAATCCAGCTCATGCTGTCGGCCTAAGCTCAACTCCAACTGCTTGGGCTCCTTTTTGTTTTTGGTAATTCATAATATTTGTTGATTAGGTACGTTTAAGAAATGAGTGAATTGAGTTACATATTTAGAAAAGTTTCTCTCTCTTCAGCCTTGCTGCCACATACAGTATGCCGCAAATTACATGGTTTTTCAATCTATTTTTTTTCACTTGAGAGCTTTGAGTTAAAAAAATATATTGTTAAAGTCAAATGTGATTTGATGTTTATCTAGAATTAAGTAAGTGTTTGAACACTAACTCAATTTATCTTAAAGTACGTTAGTTTATTCAAAAGAAAATGGACCTAGTACTAGAATACTTGAGGTTCTAAAACCGTAGGATAATTATCCACATTGGAAGAGAAGTTGAGATCAAAACCTCAGGTTCGAGTCCCGGCAGCGGCAGTGTGAGAGTTCATCCGGTGACTCCTTGTGCGCACCGACGTTGGGCTACCCTTTTAAGAAGCTGACTGAGATCAGACCGTGATTATCTTCCTCATAACTCTGTCAGGCCGAGACGTGGAGACGCCTAGGATGGAGGATTTCACCTTAAGATCAAGGAAAACAAAATTCACCAACTTGACTCAGTATACCTGGAATGATCGACTCGGTCATGAATATCAAGGATTATAACAAAATGTACATATTCGCCTACGTCACCACAAAGCTCGAGTATCTGTATTGCACAACTGAACTTATTGAAGAAAAATGTGAGAAAAAAAAATTAAGTATAGAATTGACTAACAGACACTGTCTGGCTTGAAAGTGCAATTGTCTCGTGGACCGAGTAAACTATACATATATGTTAAAACTAGTAATTAGCAAAGCATGCGCCGAATGAACACACTGAAAATGCTCAAATTGCCATGTTTGCATGTGCAATGTGCAGAACAAGAAAACGATCGGAAATTCAAGAGAGATTAAATAAGGTATGCAATTGGGGGACTATGGAGAATCGTAACTAGCAAGAAACAACCCTACAAGCCTATGGTACCCATAATTGTCTTCCAGGAGTATGTCTTGCCTCCAGACAAAGAAAGATGAAACCTACTCAGAGACATCGATCATAACAAGGCAAAATAATATAAAGGATAAAGCTCGTCTTCTTAAAATTATAAAACTATATACATGGGATTGCCTGTGGTTGCAAATTGTCCATTGTTTTAGGATCGTCTGTGAATTATTAGAAGCAACCAAGGGCTGTTTTATCTGGTTGGATAAGGTACAGGTCATCAAAAGAAGTTTCAATGAGCCCATACCATTTGCATATTAGTTTGTGTGAAAGAAGAAAAACCACTTGACAACTTGCAGATTTATGGCATTGCTTGGAATCAAATAATCTACATGGTATATGTAAATGTCATTGCGTGGAATCAACTGTTTTAATCCTCTTTCTCTTTCAACATAAATAAAACTTGAATGTGAGATGCTGGTTTTGATGAAGCTGTCTTTTGGTCCAAGAATATTTTAACCAAGTAAAGTTAGAACGTTCACTAAACAAACAATAAATCAATGACAGGGAAGGAATGATGGAAAGTGGAGAAATGGGAGATCCGAGGGGGAGTGGGAATGAGTAAGGACAAGCATGGGAAAAAAAAGAGAGTATCAGAAACGTAAGAAAGAAATAGGTCACAATCATAAACAAATGCATATAGTCCATTGATAGAACACGGGAACCCGCATTTCAAAATACACATTTTAAAGGGAAGCATGATGGGTTTCGTCGTAGAAACCAAGAATAGCAGCCTGAAACGCACAGTACGCGTGCGCTTCCTTTTGCGGACGATCCCATATATCTCTGCCTCAAACATCCTCGGAATTTTCAGAATATAACAGGAACTGTTTTTTAAACGTACTGTCAGTCATTCCAGTGTTTTTTGAGCTCAAAGCCGTGAGAGCGGGGAATTTTCCATGTCCAAATTCGGTTTGTATATTTGATTATACAGCATGTTAATGTCGCAGAGTCACTATAAGAAAAATGTCAATGTCATTTAGCAACAGATATTATTAATAGAAAACTTAAACATTCCATAGGCAAGATAGTTTAGCGATGGAATTTTCCGATGGTTCAAAGTGCTGTAAAAATAGTCGTAGGTAATAATTTCAAACGAATAACAGAATGTCTGTCAGTAAATTTGCCTACGGACAATTTATGTAACTGTCAATAAATATACCGACGGTTGTTAGTACAGTCGGCCGTCGGTAAATTTCTGACGGTCAAAATTTGTCTGTCAGCAAATTTACAGACAGTATTGGTTATTCCATTGATAATTTTATTACAACATTACAGACGGTTATGTTTGTTCCGTCGGTGAGTATACCGAGAGTTATTCTGCGGCAAATCCTGTTGGTAAAGTTAGCGACGGAATTGGTTATTCCGTCTGTTACTGTCAATATTATCGACGGTTTGTTATTTTCCGTCGGTAAATTAACAAAAAAAATAAAAATCCCGTTATTAAATTTTGTTTGATGATCTTATAGTTGATGCATAATTTAAACAGTTATGAATTATTTGTGCATAGTATTTTGATTTGTTTATATATTGAATTATTTAAACAGAAAGTTGATTGATGATATAAAGTTAAAATTATCTTAATTGATAATAAAAATATTAAATTATACATAATAAGTATTTGTAATTCAAATGAAAT
>JAOTBA010000003.1:15354115-15376021 GCA_025629845.1 Erythroxylum squamatum | reverse complement strand
ATCAATCTAATTAAACGCAAGACATGAGAGAGATTTTTAAACATAAAAATCTTAACTACTAATTACATAATTATTCTAAATTCAACAACAACAAACCTTATCTAAAATTTCAGAAAATACTTTCAAATTCAAATAAACATATATTTAAAAATATAAACTAAGAGCATACACGAGAAATGAAGATTAACAGGTATCTAACAAAGAAATTTAACAATGGACTTCGTCTGAAAGAGACAAATTTCACTGTCAACACATTTATTAAACCAACTCCACATTTACAGGACCAAACGATGTCGTAATGAATCTATACATTTACAGGACTACGACGACGACGAGGTGTGGTGCACGAGTTGTGATTATACAATACCTGAAGTAGATGCGACGACGACAAGGTGTGGTGACACGACGAGCGGTGGCCTTCGGTAGCGAAAGAGATGACGATGTTGGCTCGTCGAGGACGGTGACATGCTGAGAATGAACGATGGCACGACGATGAGCCGCGGTGGCACGATGAGAGTTGTAGTCAGACGGCGACGACAGAAGAGAGAAAAAAACGGGGTTGCGATGGACTAGGAGAAATGGACGACGTCATATGGTGCTTTTTTTAAATGCTGAACCAAAAGCAAATGACGACATTTATGACTAAAATTTACCGACGGACTACCGTCAGCAAACTCAAAACTTATTTACTCCACTAAGTATTCCCACTTTCTTTACCGATGGACATTTCTTATTGTTGCTATATTCCGTCGAAAAATTTACTTGGTTGATTTCCCTCCATATTTACCGACGAATATTTTTTTGTTGCAAATTAAAAATTTTCCCGATAATTGTATCGACGGAATATGATTTTCCGTCGGTAATTTTCAACGGTTCCGTTTGCGTCGGTTATTGTCTATCGCTAATAACTAATTTTCTTGCAGTGAGTGGAGTGAGTGTTTTCTAGCTCCATTTGATTTTTAGTGAGAAGCAAAGAGCTAATTATCATCTTTTGTTGAAGAAAGCTTCTTTCGTGTTCGTCAGCTTGATCCTTTGCGTTTCACATTGCCTTTCTCCATGTTTGTTTAACTGCTGGGACATTTGCCCCTTCTTATAATTCCGATCTTCCATTTTTCTCTCGGACCTAATATCTTTAGCACTTTTTACATGTATACCACTAGTGCATAACTGAAAAGGAAATAATATTACTCTGTATAACAGTCTAAATTTCGGAATACGGTTGAATCTGTTTTGCCACACAATACAACGTAATTGAAAAAGGAAAAGAAATACAAATTTGAGGCTAACTATTAATGGGTGCAATATCACAGCTAGCCAATTTAAGCTTGGGATAAGGCTTAAGTCTGCTTTACGGGACCACTAAACTAGTCCTGGTCTGTGCATATGACCCAATCTCTATATGGTTAAAACTTAAAACAATCAGTACGTTAACGCAGATTTATGTTCCTCATGGCCCAAATACAACTTCGAACTTGAGGAAGTTTAGGTGCAGCCTATCATTTCTTTCCTGGACTTGGACGGAGACATAACTGTAACTCCAAGGCCTAGATCTGATCGACGCACGTGTGTCATTCCACAATTTCAGTCTTATTAAGTTTCCATCAAGTATAGAGAGCAGCAGATTTTCAAATGTTTTTTTCTCCAAGTTTTTTCAAAGACAATAGAATGGTTGACTAGTCTTTTGAATGGCTTGACTCATTAAAGGAAAACAACATGGCGAGCTACGAGATATTGCAAAATGTCACAAGAGCACTTTTTATCGAATTGACCGAAACAGTTGCAGAAAATTCAATGGCATTGGCATTGGCATTGAATTGAACCAAAATATAGATTAACGTCCATGCTATGCAACCCCGTCTTGTTTCAACGACATTGTTCGCTCAAACGTCCTGCAAAGAAAGTGACTTTCCCTCCTTTCTTCTTGAAGTTTGTAGTGTCTTTTTCCTCTAATTTCATTTAAATAAATTGGGAGCAAATTAGCAAGCTTCAGGAAAAGCATCCCCCAAGTTTTCACATCTCATGTCAGAGCATATACTAAATCAAAGAACTAGTTAGCTAGGTAGCCATTGTGATCATTAGTGGTTATTTTATAAAAATAATATTTCTACATAATCACTAATAACCCCTAAATAATAGTCAACAAGCTAGCTCTTTCTTTCTTCCCTAGACTAGATCAATTAGATAATCTATCTAAATCTGTTAAATCCTTAACTACTCATCTTTTAAGATAGAGAAATTTAAGAGCTCCTCAGAGATCTCATACCACAACTGATATTGGTTAATATTGTCTGTTTTTAAAGAAAATGGATATATATAGGTAATTATAGGGAAACAGATTAATATATAGTAAAAAGAGGAATAACTGTTTCTTATAAATCTAAATCTGACCCTTTTTAATAGAAAATTGATGTGTGTTCAGAAAAAAAAAACATTTGACAAGAATTACACTTGTATGTAGATTAAAGTCGGAATAACTAATGCAAGTATGAGAAAATTGTTTGTACATACACACATATACAAAAATTTTGAATAAGACCATTCTGTAAAGCTAGCTTTCAACGTTGGCAACTTTGGCGCGTAAATTCCCTGTTTGACTCGCAAATTCCAGATAAAAGAATGGATTGATCATCAGTCTATTATTTTATGGTTATTATGGTTTGGCGATGTTTTGTGATTCTGTGTTTGAACTCGATCGGGATGATTCTTCCCTGTTTCCTCCATTCTGCTGATTAGATGATAGACAAAAGCAGCATTTAGTTAAGTCAATTGCGTGTAGGGAGACTTACAAGCTATTCTTCGGTATCTGTTTCTCCTGTGAAGAAAAACATTTAGTTGACTAGAAATTTTTGTTTTCCATTCATAGTCTTCAACCACCTGAGGTTTTTTTTTTTTCATTCTTTAATTGTGGCGTACATCAATATGAAATCTTGGTTTTAGCTTTGAAAAACTTAGCGTTCAATTCCATGTTACAAACTAGCTAGGGAATTTTGATAAACTTGAACACTTTGAGTAGCTAGCGATCGAATTCAGCCATTCCAAAAATCCATTTCAAGTTTTTGGTCTTGCTGTAGATGCAAGTCGAGGAAAAGTATAAATAGAAAGACGCGTATGGCTAAATAAATAATAAACCGCATTTTCAAAATTCAACACGAAATTGGAAGACCAACCAAGTTTTTTGAACTTTCAGTAGCTATTCGTAATACTCTTGTCAATAACATTTACTTTTGTGAATAGATCCATTTGGATAGTAATACACTAAATGGGATCTTTTAAACCTGTATTGGAAATCTAGTTTCAGGGGTCGATGAATATATATATGCTCACACATTGAGAATTTCCAATCAAATTTAATGCATCTGGGATCGCATTTGATTCGAAGATGCTAAGAATATCCATGGCGTGCAGCTGACCTGAGAGACAAATCTACATTTTTTTCTTGAGGAAACCAAGGAAAACAAAAACATGATCCTGAAATTAAACTTATCCACAATATCCTTTTCTTGGTTGTCCTGGAGTTCAGGAATTTTGATTACTTTTTTTTTGCCATTTCCGTATGTTAATTTGACACTTATATTAGTTCAACTAGGAGAGATTCCTATCCTTATTCTCTGCTTTTTAAAATATTAATTTTTCAAAAGTCAAAATCATTTTAAATTCTATATCATAATTAATACATAAACATAAAAGGATATGAATCATAAATTCGTACTTTATTATATAACTTACTTCTTTTCTTGTCGTTTTTCTCAAATTATTTTCAAAATTAACTTATCTTAACTATTGGAGTCACACACATATTCACCTTTAATGATATCTACTTCTATACAAATTTAAACAAGTAATGCAGAGATGGTCAGTTTAAAAGTACTAACTCATTCAAAGCCTAAGCATAATTATCGTAGAGTTTAGTCCTTTTATTAATTTAATGGGATAATTAATCATAAAATGCCCAACCTTTTAGGATTTTTTTTAATCCAGTGCCTAAGTTTTTAAATTCTTTAATTTTAAAACCTTAACCATTTAGTTCAACATGTTAGTTCCGTTAATAACTTATTGATTTAACTAATGAAAATTTTGATGTTCATGATATGTAGATGTCCACCTAAAAAAAATCTCCCTATTATAATCTAACTAAAGCTACTATTTTTTTTTCCTGCAGACATCTATATGTCATGAAAAGAAAAGATTTTATTAGCAAAATAAAAAAAATTTAAAAATTTGATCATTCAATTGAAAATTTTAAAAACTTTAGACGCTGGATTGAAAAAATTCCAAAAGTTTGGGCACTATAAGATTGGTTATCCCTAATTTAATTGAAATAAAGTTGTAATTTCAATTAAACTTTATTTATAATTGCAATTAACTCTAATTAAGTATCAATTAGGCCCAAATAAGATCTAATATCTCATATTATTCCTTATTTATTGAATATCTCATATTAAATCTTAAAGCTTCTCAAATTTTACATTCAAGTTTAACTTGATTAAAAAAAAATTTCATTGTAACAAAAAAAACGAAAATAATAAACTTACTATCGATACTCTTTTCCTTAAATTAATTGAAATATGCATAAAGTTTACCTTATATTTCAAACATCTCTAAAGAATCTCCTTCAAGGGTTCACGAGGATGTTTTAGTTCATACTTAGCAATATGCATGGAAATGTTGTAGGATACTTATAATTATAGATGATTATATAGAATAATAACTAACACTCCCAATATTCAATACCTACAATAGACATAGTCATAATAAGGAACGTAAATGTTAAACTAATTGTAACAACAAACACATATTTTACTCATTAAAACATGCATGGGTGCGTAAATACGTACTGATGATGTCGCGTTTGCTATAATTTATTTGAGAAGTTAGAATGATCAGTTCTTGACATTATCTTTTGAAATCATAATAATGTTTGTCTAGTTTGGCATTTTAGCCTCTATGTAAATTTAGTAGACTAAGTCTGGAAACCTGGTGAAAGAGGGTATCTCCATCAAGAATACATCTGTTGATATTTTTTATATAAAAATTTGTGACGTATTAATGTTACGAAAACTATAATAAACAAAATTTTCAAGAAAATCCTAATGAATGAAGTCCAATTTGAAGATATCTTAGCTTCAAATATCTTTTTTCAGCTTTAAACAATCCCAGTCGATTCCAAGGTGGATTAATATCGCTATCATTTTCATTTTTCACCGCGTAGGATCTAGCACATGTCCTCGAAATAAGTTACCTTGCATTCGATAAGGAAGGGAATTTTTAGGCCAAAAATGGTGACAACAAGAAGGGAAGTAGGAGACAAGTGGGAGCGGCCTAGATGGTTTCAACTCCTCACTTAAGGGTCTTCTTTATAGGAGGTCTTGAGTTTGAATCATGAAAGAGGAGAGATGGAAAATTTTTCCTATTGATGATCCTCTAATTCCCTGATCAATTACAAAAGCCTCGCTTCCAGTGGCAATGTAGGAGTTGGAGCTACTCGAGAACCTGGGGGCTAGTGTGCCTAACAAGGACTAAATAAAAATGTCCAAATCACAAGAGGTCCAAGATAATTAACTCTAATAAAATTTTAATTTAATTTATCTCATTAATTTATTAATATTTTATCAATTAAACCTTTATATAATTCCAGTTTTTCTCATCTGTTAATATTTTTTCGATTAGACCTTCAAACCTTTAGATTTAAGAATTCAGTCCAATGGAATGTACGTAGTCATCATTCATCAAAATGAAAATGTATGGAAATCATCAATTAATTGTTCTAAACATTCAATCTCGTAAGAACTAGTGGTAGGTACCCATGGGTATAAATCCACTTGGCACTGCTAGCGCAACTTGCAACTTTTAAACAAAATCAGGACGATAGTACATTTTAATCAATGACCCACCTATCCAAAATTGGCTGTCTAGAAAACAAATTTAGAGCAACTACGAAGTTACTTGAGAGAGGGAATTAAGTGGCCAAGCTAGCCAACACAGTCGGCAATAAAAGCGCAAGTAGCCATAGAATAATATCAATCAAGAGAGAAAGAGGGACATACGATCTAACAAGTAAATAAACAACTGCTTTCCAATAAAACCTTGTAAGTTTCAACTCCTCTCTTATTGTCAACGGTCAGAATCGCCGGCTGTTGCACCCAATATATTTATTCTCATTCTCTCTCTCAATCACTGTTCTTATATATAACATTTGGCTTTCTGTATGTAACCATACTTACCCAGGATCCGTATCCCTTCTTGCTTTCTTTAGCCCTTTTTATTATTTGGCTTAAGTTTAACTTTTCATCAGTTTCTCAGGAATTGAAAATCATCATGAGCCCCGCAAAGTTAGATCGTCATCAGGAACAAAGAGTCATCAATGGCCCGCGTCCGACTCCATTGAAGATGAACACACAATCCCATGTCATTCATAAAACAACTTCGTTTTCTTCATCGGGTTTCTCATCGTCAGCATCTGCAACCGAGCTAGCTCCGGTAATTGGTGGAGCCAGGCGGAAGCAAAGAAACCATCCTGTCATAATTTACACGCATTCACCAAAGGTGCTACATACACAGGCAAGAGATTTCATGGCCTTGGTCCAAAAACTCACTGGGAATTCAAGCTCTAATGATGATGTTAATGACCACGTAGCAGCACCAGTGCAACAAGTTCAACAGCAGAAGATAACTGTTGTTGGTGAGGGCTCAAAATCAAAGCGAGATTTTGATAGCAAAAAACTTGCTCGGATCGATGACAACGAATCATCTTCTGTCTTGACTGAAGAAAATTGTGGGCTTTGCGACGATGAAGGGGTTAATAACGGTGGAGCTAGTGTTAACACAAAATCATGGATTCTAAACCAAATAAAGAATCCTAGCATTACAGATATTCCGCTTTTCACCCCCAATTCTTCCAAATTTTTTTGTTCACCTGGGCCTGCATATATGTTTTCTGATTCCGCTTATCCGTCACCAAACATGACCAACCCTATTTCTCCATCTTTCCTCGAGTTCATAAAAGGGTTACCTGAATGTTAAATGAGGAGTTTGAGGGTTAGAAGATCGGTTGATTGGTTGATTTTAAATATAGCTTCTATACACAAGATGAAAGGTTGACGTTTATACTCGGGAGGTTGGTTTGCACTTGTTTGTTCTTTTTACGTAGGTGCTTTTGTGATTGTGGTGCAGGGAGACTCATTGGCCAGACATTTGACAATTGTGAAATATGAATGATGAGTTGAGTTAACTTCATTAATGCTTTGGTCATCCAAAGGAAATATCAATATTTTTGTGTGGATATGGCTTTGATTTCTTACGTGTGAAAGTACTTGATACTGCATTGCCCCTTTTCAGCTTCCTACTCCAGGTTGACATCATCCCCCGTGATTCTGAACACGTATAGATGTTCACTCAAGAAATTACGATTAATATAGTGATGTTTTTCTTTTCAGTGAATACTTGTATGAGTTTTGTACAGGTGAACTTTATTTTAATTACAAGTGGTATAAGAGTTGAAGGTTTAGTAAAGGACTAATATGAAGATAGTAGTCGGATCTTCTGGTTGCCTCCTTACGAAGAAGAGCAAGGAGACTTCTGATAGATCCAAATCAGTAGAATAGAAGGGCTTTTGGTGACGCCATATACTCGAGCTGCTAAACAAAAAGGCTTTTGCTTAGGAGGGAGTTTAAGCCTAATGTGAAAGTTTACATTTAAGGGGGAGACTGTTGACATGTCAAGTGAGAGTAAGCATTTCAATGAAATTAGTAAAGGGCATATAAGTAGAAATGACTCATAAGTCTAATGTCTTAAAATTTTGGGTTGAAATGTGATATCAAAGTCCATAAGTACGTTCCTTTAATCAGTTCATGATGGAGATCTCCCATAGAAGTGGACTTTCCAAATCTAACACCCGCTAGGGTTAAATATATGTTACTCCCGTGTGATGTAAAGCTTAAAAAAATTGTGAACTATAAAATTATCAAAAAGAAATCTTGTAATTTTGATTTTATCAAAAAAAGAAAGAAAGAAAGAAAGAATCTTACGTGAAGTTTATGCTACAATACATGTATGCATGACAAGACGCATACATAGACCAATAACAAACCGTTGACGTGACATAACTCATTTTTATCCGACCCAAATAACTTTATTTATAGACCCTTAAAAAACTCGATCAGTGTGTTAAAATCAATCCAACCAAGAAAAACTTGAAACCCAGCCAACCTAACCAAATCTATTTTGCAACATGTTGTCATCTTTAGTTAGTTAAATATATCACAAGTGTCTACTGTTGTTGATATTCCCTTGATTACCAACTTTTGTTTTGCAAACCTGCGTGTTTTTTCTCCGGTTAAGAAGTTTCTCCTAAATTCAATGTTTTTGAATCTATATGTTTTTCCTTTTTTGAGTTAGAAAGCTGAGGTTTCTCCTAGATTCCATGTTTTTTTTGTAGCAAAATAGTTTTAGCTACTAATTGTTTGTTGTTGGTAAATAGTTTTAGAGACGTACTTATAAATGTAGGTAATAACATTTTGTGACGATTTTGTTTTGGTAGCTAATACTTTTTAATGACAATTCTATTTTTGTAGCAGAATAGTTTTAGCTACTAATTTCTTGTTGTAGGTAAATGTTTTTAGAGATGTTCTTGTAAACGTAGGTAATAACATTTTGTGACAATTTTGTTTTGGTAGCTAATACTTTTTAGTGACAAAATTTTATTTTTTAATTTAAATTTGATTATAATTGTTAAAAAAATTTAATTTAATTTATTACAATTTTAAAGACAATTTGAAACATAAATTAGTTACATTTTATAATTAATGTTGGTAACCTATTTTTTAAATAATAATAAATTGAAATAAAATAAACATTAAAAATGGAATGCATTTTATAAAAAAAATAATTACAGGATATATACAAACTAGACTCCTAATCACTACTACTGACATAGTTTCAGTCAAGTAATAGTTTGACCGTCTTTTTAAACTTGTTCACTTCTTTTACATTATGATCTAACTTTTCTTCTGTACATTGTAACTTAATCTTCTGTGCTTGGTTCTCCTCTTGAAGTGCTGTGACATATTCTGGTCATGACGAAGATGCACCAACAGGCTTAGGGCCATGCCCAAGACCTTTGATATACCCCGATCTTTTACCAAAGACATTGTTGCAAATGTCATCAACATTAGGCTAACTCCTCTAAGACAATGATGTCTGCAACAACTCCTGCAAGTCCTACAATTTAAAGTACAAAATCGAGTTAACTAAAAAATTATTACTTAGTATTACATAGAAAAATAAATTATAATATTAATTTGTTTATACTTACAGAATTACTTTGTGCTTCTTCAGACGTCCAACCTTCACCTTTCTTGTAGTGTGTTAGCTTGTAGAATGTGATCCTATCACACCCTTATCCTTAGAGTTAAGTTTGGCTCTATTATATGAATTTAAAAATTAGAAGATAATAGAATTTATTGTATTAAGAAATAGAATAATAAGTTGAAAACGTTGCACTTACAAATTCTTATCGGACGACGACAAATGATTATAAACATCAATTCATGTTGTCAGTTCATACACATCAATTACGTTGACTATATACATCAAAATGAAACGATCATCGATATATAAATCAATTAATTAACAAACCATTTCAAATGCAACGAATACTACGAATTCGCATTAACAATAATAGTTACTACTAATTCAGGTTAACAATAATGGTTACTACTAATTCACATTCACATAAGTTGCAACTATTTGGACAAATGATATTTCTAACTGGGTTAGACGAGTTACCTGGATCGACAGATAACCGTAAACCGCTAAGAAGGAGGAACTTCAACGATTAATCCTTAGATTGCCTATAAATATGAGAGAATTATATATGAAGTAATTAAAAATTAATAAAAATAACAAAGAATTATGTTATGATTCAGTGATACTACAAAGAAATAAGACATAAGTGTTAAAAATATATATTGAAATTAAACAAGTCAAACCCTATAGGAATTCTATATAATTAACCTTATACTTTATTATTATAATTCTTGTTCACAAGACATGGAGCTTTTGTCCAACATATGGTGGGCAGGGAGAATATACCTAAAGATGTCACACAAATTCTTCGGTTTTGTCTCCAATCAAACATAGGAAGACGGGATTTGCAAAAAAAACCCTATACACAATCACCAATTAATGCAAAAATTGAAGTTATAAGTGTAGACTTAACAAGAAAATAGATATAGTAAAGAAAAAAGAATAAACATACCAAAGCTAAAAACTAACTAAGAGTTTAAAATGTTAAAACAAATGACTTATACGAATATTACTTTCATTCATATACTTAAAAAAAGAAGGAATTATTTCAAAATGCAAGCTAAGCGGTATAATATCTTCTTTAGGGAGATAAGACAACTAATGCACCTATGCTTTCACACTAAATTATATTTAAAGCATATACTTATACATAATGTGCATATAATTACATTTACTGAAAATCACAATAAATCATAATAATGAACCTACTTGTGATTCTTCCATGTAAATTGAAACTCTGTTCATGACATGAAATGCATACAAGTAGCTCAAATCAACGTCAAATGTGAGTTAAGATAACATTTATTTTCATCGAAATGCATAAAGACTTCACTCAAATTGGCATAGTATAAACAAAGTCACGAGTTTGATTGGAAACCCTATGATGCTTCTGCACGCATGAGTAGTCTTCTCCTATTCGCAAAATGGAATATATAATATTTACATCCCTTGTATGAAAGGAAGTTATCAAGATGAGTAATGTTGAATCATGCATTAATGATCAATTAGCAATTGGTCAACACAAGTGACGAATCCTAACCTACTCACCTTATTGTAATAATAATAGTAGTTGCAATGCATGACACCAATTTTTTTGATCACAACTTCTTTTATCTATATCATATTCTTTTATCATTATAATTCTTGTTTAAAATAGCAAAGCCATATTCATAATTTAGAAAGGCCAACTCCCTTCAAATTCTTCAATTTCATATGTATAATTCAATCATTTTAGTAGGCAGTGGAAAGGGGGACCAAATATTGGTATTGAAGGTTATGAATTATATAAGCTTTAAAGGAAAAAACTCGTGATAATTAAAAAGGACTTTAATTAAGGCAAACTCTACCCTAAACCTTTAAAATGATACAGATGCTCTCCCAACTTCCTAATATGCTCTTACTAATGATCTCTTGAATGTGTATAAGCTAGAATTTAAAATGAACACATAAACTAACAACAATAAGGCCTTGGATATACAAACCTCTTAGATCATACAGAAATCCAAAATCATGTAGCGTAAAGATGTGGATGGTAGTACCAAATTCTTTCACTTCACCTTACTTGTTCCCTATCAAAATAGAACACTAAAATCTTATGAGAACTTTCATCGAACAGTTTACAAACAACCAAAATTCAACCAAAACTAACAACAAAAATTGTATCCTTTTCCCATTTTTCACCAACATTAACACATTGAAACAACCATTCAACCATTAACAATCAAAACATTTTAACTTAAATAACTCAACAACTCACCCTAGCTAAAACCGACCATTAACATAGGAAACAATGAAATAAGAAAAAAATAACCGAGAGCATAAAAACGCGAACCATTTACCTCAACTACAATTGCAAGGACACGATGGAGGAGAAAACGAAGAAAAAAAGTTGAAAGAAGATGCATGGACGAGAAGAGAAAAAAAATCAAACAGAGGAGAGAGGAAAGGCTGAGAGATTTTTTTTAGGGGGGTCTGTGTTCGTTTAATTTCACAGTTGCTGAGACGATATCGTTTGTTAGGAAAGGCTGAGAGATTTTTTTTGGGTGGGGCGGGGGGTCTATGTTCATTTAATTTCACAGTTGTTGAGATGATGTCGCTTATTTAACAAACGACATCGTCTCAGCCAAATTTTTTTCAAGCCGACACATTTGGTGACGAATTCACAAATTGTCACCAAATGTTAATAGTCTATTAAACATTTGGTGACCAATTCACAAAATCGTTGCCCCTTACATGAATGCGATGCCGTTTCACTTAATTCGTTTACATGCCCTTCCATTTTACGACGATATCACAATTCGTTGTGAAATGTTCAACATTTGGATACCAAATTTTGAAAGCATCGCCAATGCTGTTCAACATTTATAGAATTTTAATTTTTGCTAAATTTTTTAAAAATATCATAAACATAAATTAATATAGAAATTATATATAATAAATATAGTTTTGTGAGACCACATAAAATTATGAAATCATATATATTAAAAAAGAATAATAAAAAGTATAAATGACATTTTTGCTAAATAAATTTATTTTTACACTTATACAATCATTGTCATAAAGAAAATAAAATGAAACTAGACAAATAAAAACAAATTAAAGAAAACATGCGAAAATTGATAAGAGTAGAGAATTCGATAGAGACCCGATTTTTTGGTTCAATCTTGGCCTACACTTTAATTAAAGCATTTTCATTTTATTCTTAATTTTCTTAATTGATTAAGTCTTTGTATGAGGTATTCCTATTACAAATAACAAAATGAGAAATTTGTCGTTTACACTTATATATGCAGTTGTTCTTGATTTGCTTCATTTTTGGGAATTACTAATCTTTAATTTTAATTTGGTAGATAAACAAAATAAAATTAGGAAATTTTTAAATTTTTGTATCTTTCTTTTTTACCAAATTTTATTTTTACCAAATTCATCATTAACATGACAACTTATACCCTTTAGCCCTTAATCTACCATTAAGCTTTTTATTTGTATAAAAAGATATATTTAAATTAAATACTCTTAGGTTTTTGCGATGAATCTAGTTTAGTCACAGAAGACCATTTCTGCAACCAACTACCACACTTAGTCGCAAAAACTGTTTTGGGCAACGATGTGAAAATTTGGTCGACAATTTGCTATCAAATTTTCACATCATTGCCCAAAACAATTTTTGCGACGAAGACGTGTGAGTCGTAGAATATCGGTTTCGGCAACTAGCTTCCACACTTATTCTCAATTATTTTTCCATTTGCTACCAAATATCCACATTGTCGCCAAAACCCAAGCAAATTCTTTACTTTCTAAATAATTAACAAATTAACATCTAAATAAATTATCTAAAATGACGAATTCAGTATATTGTCACCAAATGGTCACTTTTAGCGACAATTTCAAAAACGCAACCAAAAAGCAAACATCTTTTTAGTGACAATTTTATATAATGATTGCCAATTGTGAACCCTTTGGTGACAATTTTAGACATTGGTCACCAAATGTTTAACAAATTATGGTGATGATTTCTGAAAAGCGTCACCAAAAGTTTCATTGAGTGACAAATTTCTGAAATCGTCACCCATTGTGGATCATTTTGTGACGATTTTCGGTAATCGTCACTAAATGTTCACCATTTGGAAACGATTTTTGTCATTTGTCACGAAATGTTGCTCCTTTTGTGACACCTTTTTAGTTAGTCGCTAAAGGCTTAGTTTTAATGACGATTTAGAAAATCGTCGCAATATGATAATTTTTACTGACGATTTTGCGAACATCACAAAAAAAAACATAGCTAAATGTCTACTTTGTTGTAGTGCTTGGCCTAAAATTTTTGGACCAATAGGTTTTAACGCCTGAATTGCATTTGAATAAAAAACATTAAGTATTTTATTAAAAATTATATGTTGTAAATATGGGGTTTTTAGGACTTATTTCTAAAGGTAATGCTTACTTAAATGATTTTTATTCCATATATAACTTTGAGCCATCTAGCCTATCGAGTTTATCACTTTGATGCTTGATTATATCTTTTATATAGTATGGTCTTGGTTAATTTTAAGAAAAATCTTCACTAAATTAATTCATTCTCTCTAAGAAATATGATTTTCATAAGACAGTTTTCACTTTATAATATCTTGTCTTACAACTAAGAAATATGTTTTTTTTAACACACGGGAAAACAACAAACATAAAAAAGCCCCTTAAGGGCGAGGGTACAACATACCGAGCGCATCGCGATAATGAAGCTCCTGGAGAAACTTCGGGGCCGCTTGGAGGGAATGCAATCCTGGGCAAAGAATGCGTGTAAAGGCTACCAAGCGATCAGCACACTGGTTGACCTCTCGATAGGTATGATACAATTGGACCTCCCAATCACGTTGCAGAAATCCACGGATACCTGCAACCAAAGAAAAATCATCAATCAACGGTCCTGGAGACGCAGATAGAATGTTAATAACCTCTCAAGGGAATCAACTTCCACGACAACATGTCTGAACCCCAGATCCCAAGCCAACTGCAAACCGGAGGCCACTCCCCAAAATTCTGCAGATAAGGGGGAGCCTCGCTCAAGGCGATGCTGAAAGCCACCACACCATCGCCCTTGGAAATCCCAAAGTAAACCTCCAGCAGTGATCATAGAAAGCCCTGGCTGAAACGCCCCATCAAAATTCAACTTCACCCAACCCATCGGTGGCCGAGACCAACCCACAAGACTCCCCACAGCTAGACCCGGAGTAGAGAAAACGGTCGTTTCCAGAAGCCGAGCATGGGCAATCCAGTGCACATAATCCATAACAATCCTACGACCCTTCGCCGGCCAAACAAAATCCCGCTCAAACAGGCTACTATTATGCCACTTCCATAAGGTCCAAACGGCGACGCCGAAGATTGTTGTCCAGGCGGCCTGGGAAACTGACGAGTGATTACGAAGATTATCCATCAACCAGGTCTCCACATCCTGGTGGAAGAAAGTACGGTCAATCATGGGCCGTGAAAATTTATTCCAGAAAGTTTGGACTCGCCGGCAGTCACGCACAGCATGAAGGGCCGTTTCTTCCAGACCACAGAACGGGCAACCGCTGGCCAGAGTGAGATGCCGGATCACTCGCTGCTGATTTGTCAAGAGTTTCTGGTTCCCCAGCAGCCACAGAAAGGAGCGAATCCGCTGGAGGCCTGGCCAGGTCCAGATAACCTTCCACAACTGATGGTGCGTGGTCGAAAACGGGCCTTCCTGAAGCTCATATGCAGAAGCCACAGTGAACCGTCCATGGCTTGTAGGCCCCCACACCAGTTGGTCCTCCCCACGGTCCCCAGTCGGAGGGTTGAGAGAGGCTAACACCAGACAGACTACGGAAGGAAGATACTGCTGAAACTCCTTCCAAAGCCATCGGCCCTCAGCACTCACAAAGGTGGCAACAGTAGCAGTCAAGCTAGGTGCAGGAACAGGAGATGTCGCCACGTGGATGAGCGGGCCCCAGCCCGGTACCCAGCTATCCTGCCAGAACAAGATTCGACAGCCATTGCCTGGCAGCCACTGACTGCCTTGACGGACAAGGGACTAGGCTGCCGAAATGCCCCGCCAAAAGACCGAGGCTCCCGTCCTCGCGAGAGATAGGGGATATGGGTAGTGTCCAGCCGGTATTTAGCTGTGAGAACCTGGACCCAGAGGGACGTCGGCTACGTAAGAAGTGGCCATCCGAGTTTGGCGAGAAGTGCATCGTTGGTAGCGCGGATTCGTTTTAGCCCGAGGCCCCCGGCAGACTTGGGTTGACAAACAGCCTCTCAGTTGACAAGGGAAACTTTCCGCTGGGAAGGATGAGACCCCCAAATAAAATTGCGCATAATTTTCTCGAGGTCATCACAGAGCTGGCGCAGGAGCCGGATAGTTTGCATCGTGAAGATTGGAAGAGCAGCCAGCACCGACTGAGTTAATGTAGCCCGCCCAGCTAGCGACAAAGTTTGGGCCCACCAGCCAGCGAATTTCTGTTGAGCAATATCCAAGATGTGCTGGAAGGATCGCCGAGACATACGTTCGTGGAATAAGGGGACCCCCAGGTACCGGTCGAGGTTGGTCATGCTACTGATCTATAAGCCATGGCTGATCCGCCGAGCAGTGTCACGGGAAACGTTGCGCGAAAAGAAGATCCGAGTCTTAGCAGTACTAACTTGCTGCCCGGACGCTAAACAAAAGGTCTCCAAAGTCTGGGCAAGGACGCGCGTCTGGGAGTCATCAACCTGAGCGAAAAGCACAAGATCATCCGCAAAAAAAAAAAAGGGATATGGGAGGGCCCGATCGACTCAGTCGAAGCGGTTTCCAATTCCCACAGGTCACCTCCCGCTAGATAAGATGTCCTAGGCGCTCCAGGCAGAGAACAAAAAGATACGAAGAGAGGGGGTCGCCTTGTCGAATCCCCTGCGACGGACAGAAAAGGGCAGTCAAAGTACCCTGCCAGTCAATTTGAAAGGACACAGTCATCACACAGCGCATAATGATGTCAATAAGATTCGGAGGGATCTCGATAGCCTGAAGCGTACCTTGAATAAAATCCCAGCGCAGACGATCATACGCTTTCTCTAAATCCACCTTCACTGCTAGGTACCCGGTCCGTCCCGTCTTCTTGCGCATCGAATGAATAGCCTCCTGAGCAATGATGATGTTATCGGTATTATGACAGCCCGGAATGAAACGACATTGATTTTCAGCGACAAGATGAGGCATGTTCCCTTTTAACCGACTCACTATGATTTTAGCAATAACCTTGTACAGGACAGTGCACAGGCTAATAGGCCGGAATTGAGAAACCTGAGAAGGACTGGGAAGTTTGGGAATTAAGACTAGGATGGTTTGGTTGAGCTCCGGTTCCCACCTGCCCATATTGAAAACCCGGGTGATGAACTCCACGACTGCAGGCCCCACCGTCCCCCATTGGCGTTGAAAGAAAAGAGCATTGAACCCATCAATGCCGGGGGCTTTATTGGGAGACATGTCAAAGATCGCTGCTTTAATCTTAGCGTCGTGAACCGGTCATGCCAGAGTGAGGGCTTGTTCCACCAAAAGGGTCGAAAAGCCCCCAGAGGAAGACATAGGGGAGGACAGCCCGGCGTCCAACGTGTAAAGTTGGACAAAAAAGTCACGGACCAACTGGCTCAAGTAGGACGCGTCTGTAACCAGTCGGCCCATAGCGTCCCGGAGCCTGTCAACCCGTAACCACTTGCGTTTGGACAGGGTGACAGTGTGGTAGTAACGGGTATTACGGTCCCCTTGTGAGATCCAATCACAATGAGCCTTCTGATGCCAGAGAAGTTCCTCCTCCCCCAAAACCTGCATGAGTTCCCGACTCAATTCATCCCCGAGAGCTAAGAGGGCCTCGGAAGGGTTGGTCGTCATGGCTCGCTGAATCCCCGACAGCCGGGCCACCAGACGTTTTTTTTGATGGATGATGTTGCCGAAAACGTGGATGTTCCAGTGGGTGAGGTGTTCCGAGAAACTAGTAAAAAACCGATTCATCGACTCATTCGCTGGGATCCAGTGTGTGGCGACCACCTCTGGGAATCCCGAATGAGCGAGCCAGGCGTTTTGAAAACGAAAGCGAGAGGCACCAGGATGCCAAGGGCGTGCGGGAAAGATTTGGAGAAGCAGCGGCCTATGGTCCGAGCCTAAAAAAGGAAGGTGATGGTTGACCGCGTGGGGGAAGGTTTGAAGCCAAGAGGGCGAGCCAAACACCCGATCGAGACGAGCCTGCACCGATCCTCGCCGCCAGGTGAACTTCGACATAACCCAAGTCATGCAGCCCACTCTGGTGGACCCAATCCCAAAAACGAGGGTTAACCACCCTCGTCAAAAGACTGCCGCCCCTCTTATCCGAGACATCAAGTTTGGTGTTAAAGTTGCCGCCCACAAGCCAGGGCTAGTGAGTGGAGCGACCGAGCCACGATAACACAGGCCAGAGCAGGGACTGAGTTGCCACCTGAGGACTAGCATAAACAGTAGTAAAGGCAAAGGACTGCATCCCGGTTGAGACCTGGGTATGGATAAGTTGCCGATGCACTACCTTGACCGAAACATGAAAATCCGCTTTCCACAGGAGCCAAATGCCACCCGAGTACCCAGAAGCTTCCACCCAGAAAGAGTAATCGAACTCTAAGGCGATAACCACATCCTGAGCCCAAGGGTCACTAATACAGGGATCCATCAGAACCAAAATACCCGGTTTGTAGAGACGGAGATAATTCCGCAAAACTTGTTGGAAGGCCGGGCCGCCAGCCCCCTGACAATTCCACAGGAGAATCGACATAAAAAATTGAAGAGAAGAATCAACCCGACAGGGGGTTGGCCGCCGTACCAGCGCCTTTAATTGCCCGAGTTTCATCTGTCGGCAAGTGCGGAACCATTTCCTCATCTTGGGGGGACACCGATCCCCCGACCGGGGGGCTCGATGACGGCCCAGGGTCAGGAGGTTTAGGAGGAGGGTCAACAACCATCACAAGCCCATCCCCAGGCCCATCGCCAGGTGCCTCGACACCTTCTATTGAATGGGAGGGCTCGTCATCACCCAGTTTCCGGGGCGGAAGAAGCTTGGGATTACAAACCAGGTCAGAATGGGTCGAAATATCGACCACTAAATTCTTATGAGTGGAGGTTGGTTGGAGGGGAACCGGAGTGCCCGCAAAAGATGCCGGGACTGTAGCCCCCGCCGTAACCACCCGACCTTCCCTGGTCTGTCGGGGCGGGGCAACAGATTTACCTTTCGGTCCTGTTTTAGCGCGTCTGGAGGAACTGGCAGTTGAGGGGTTCAGGCTCTGAAAAATGGGCTGTCCAATTCCAACTACATTGGAAACAGGCAAACGAAGGCCAAAGCCCGAGGAATTAAACTGGTGTGATGGGTCTGAAGCAGCAGCAGGCGCCTCCCCTTGGTCCGCACTCAGTGTCAGCACGTTGAAACACAAGCCTCTCCTCGTAGCCGTTGCTGTCGGTGGTGGCGCAGGACCTTTGCCCGTGGAACGTGGTCGGGAAGTGGCAGGGATCGGCGCTTGGGTGTCCCCCTGAGGGCGAGTCCTGGTCGGTGCCACTCGCTTAGGTGGCCGTTTAACATGAAGCCAAGGTCCATAAAGAGATTTAGGCTCAGCCTGGGACCCCTCGACGGTCGGTGCCGCCTCTAGCTGCTGGGAAGTAACGACATCGCCAACACTCTGGGAGGCTTGCAAGGGCGCACTCGGAGCAGGTGGCCTCTTCGGGCAGGCGTCGGTGGAGTGGCTAAGCATCCCGCAGCCGAAGCAAACAGGAGGCAGTCCCTCGTACTCAACCCGCAGGGTCGCAACACACTTTTATGCTTGTAACACTCCTGCTCTTTTCAATAGGTCAACATCTAAAAAAATTTGATCATCATTTCCCAGAAGGTTATGTGCCTACACTCTTATACTTAGTAATTTTAGCTCTAAATGAATCAAGGCTTCAACTCTAAAGATAAGTTTAAAGGAAATGTATTTAATAAGTATTTTTAGTGTTCTTTGGTACGTTCCAGGCATATTAAAGACCTCTTTAACTTAAGTGCATTTAGTATCCTTGACTTTATGATGTATGTTGAGATACATTACTTTATTGTTATTTTCATGATATATATTTCTTGTATTTTAGATTATTTTTGAAAGATTTGATACATAATTTGAGAAGTGATGTCATTTCAGGTCTCATTTCTACCTATACAAGAAAAATGAGCAAAATTGGAGAAGAATTAAATTGAAATGGAGCAATTTTAGAAGAATTAGAGAAGAACTCATGAACACGACACTTACATACTACCTTGTTGAGGGCTATGTTTAGAGGTCATTGCTTCCGTTTCTCTTATGCAATCCTACACACTACCATATCACCCCTTGAATAAAGAACATGAAACCTTACATAGACTCATGTAGGTCCCATATTGGTGAATTTCTAAGAGTATATGACCTGCTACATGAACTTGTGTTTAGGACCGTGTAACTTATTAAAAAGCTAGGATTTTATATTTTGACAAAAAGAAAGGTAAAAAAGGACTTTTTTACAATAAGAAATATCAGGGAATCTTTTTGAAGCTATTTTACACTAGTTTTGATCACGATCACATTATTCTTTGAAGATAGAACAATATTTTAACAATAATTCTTTGAAGATTCAAGAATAATGATTTCTTTTAACCTTATTTCTTCATTTTTTTGTTGACACTTTTTGTTTGAATATGACCTAAATTAGGAAGTAGAATGAACCTAGGATGTGATATACTTTAACTTAATGAAATTCTAATTTCTTTATTATTTATCCATTTTTTTTACTAATTGAATCAAATGAGAAAAAGTGGAAGATTTAATATTTTATTCTTGCATCAAGATTTGAGAAATGAGATGTGTATTTAGATTATAGCGTGGATAAAGAGGGTAAATCATAAGATATTCGAGAGAAAGTTGTAAGATCTTCCTAGGTTAAGGTAAAAACTATCAATAAAGTTCATATAATGAATTAAAACATTCTTTAGTGGTCTAGATTTGCAAGGGATATTGGTTAATTATATGAATAGGGGTCGTATGTATTTAAAGAGAATATGATCTAAGATAGGAACTCTTACTATTCCAAAAACCTAGATGGATTCATTAAACTAAGGAAAAATTGAATATAGTAAGCTCTTAGGGGAAACTTGACCTAAGTCTAGTTATTTCATTGATTGATATATATTTTTATTGTTATTTTACCTTAGTCTTGTTATTTATTTTATTTTATTATTCAATCATCTATAATTGTTAGTATAACTTGTTAAGTTTGTGGGTTCGAACCATACTTGTCTATGATATCTATAACTATAGCATGAACCTATAGGCTAAAATAATAATTTTGGCTTTTGGGCCTTATAATATTGTTCTTAAATCTCAAATTACTCAATATGCCAGTGTCGTTGTTAGACCACCTGGTCAATTATTTGATAAGCCTGAGAATTATAGAGAGCATTGTAATAATCTAATGTTAAGGGGTGATAAGTTGGTTGAAATTCCTAGGTCGGAGAAGATTGAGAGTAAGGGAAATAAGGAGAGTAAAACACTATTAGAGAGCAGAAAGAGCGTGAAAAAGAGAAAGGAGAGGGAGAAGAGCCCAAATATATTTCCATTGTACCTTATAAGCCACTTATATGGTTTCCCTAAAGATTGGTTAAAGAGAAGTTTGATAAGGAATTTGGGAAGTTTTTAGAGATTCTTTGAAAATTTATATTAATACTCCTTTTACTAACATTTTAAAATAAATGCCTTATATTAGGTTTTAAAAAAAGATTTTATCTAATAAGAGAAAGCATTAGGAGTATGAAGTTGTAACCTTGACTAAAGAGTACAAAGTCGCAGCTCAAAATAGACTCAGACCAAAATTGAAGGATCTTGATAACTTCTCCATTCCTTGTACCAATGGTGATAGTAGATTTGATTCTATGTAATCTAGGGGCAAGCATCAGCCTTATGTCTACGTCTGTTTATAAGAAGCTCGACGTGGGTGATCTTAGTCTTACTACCACTTCTTTATATCAGGCAGACTGTTCTATTAAATGTCTGGTAGGTATATTAGAAGAAGTGCCTATCAAAATTGATATGTTTCTTATTCTTGCGGATTTCTTGGTCTTAGATTTGAGTACGGACAAAAATTTGTCTTTCATCTTGGGATGATCTTTTTAAGCCATTTTAAAGTCTTTAATTAGGGGGTGCTTGTTTGGAGGATATGGGTAAAAAGATATGGGTATGAAATGAAAAATGTTGTTTGGAACAAACCTATGATTGAAGAGTCAATAATTTCATTCCCCACTATTGGGCAATACTCCGGGAGTCATTGCTCAAGCTTTTTGAAGAGTCAACAATTTCATTCAACTTTTTTGTTCATCGTACTGAACAATTTCTCAAACAAAACTTTGTTGTCCTCGGTTGCATGGTGCAGAATTTGGAATTAGAGTTGGCAGTAAGTGTTGCTTCTCTTCTTCAGCAACGTGTTTACAAAAGCTAATTAATTAAAATAATTACAAAATATAATTAATTAATTAAATTAAATAATTAATCAATATAAAATCTAATTAATTAATTAAAATATAATATAATTAATTAAAGTAT
>JAOTBA010000003.1:15263955-15276260 GCA_025629845.1 Erythroxylum squamatum | reverse complement strand
CTAGTAGTAATAGTGACAAATATTACTGCTTTTAGTGACAACTTTTACCTTCACTAAAAATACAATTTCTTGTAGTGGGTATTTCTTTACTTTTAAATTTAGACTCCAAGTTAGTTTATGACTCAAAGTAACACTGAGAATTTACTTGACATAGATCTTAAGATAGAAAGAACTGTGCATAGGAATTGTCGAGGAACAAATCTTTGGGAGTTTGAACTAGATCATCGGATTGAGGACTTGGAAGGTCATGCATATACTAAGGGATTGTTCAACATGGTGGCCCAACTATGAACGATGTTTGATTATGCCAGGCTAGACTTAAATGGAACAAAATCTAGCATTATGACTTACTGTATAAGTAAACAATTCGAGATTAAGCTGAGCATCATTCAGATGGTTCAATAGTTAGTTCAGTTTGATGGACTTCGAGACGAGGATCCTAACGCGCACATCTCTAACTTCTTAAAGATCTATGATACATTCAAGATAAGCAGAGCAAATGATATTGCCATCAGATTGTATCTATTTACTTTCTTTTTGAGAGAAAAAGCAAAGCAGTGGCTTAATATTATGCCATGTTTGTCACTGACCACTTGGGATCAAAAGGTAAAATTCTTTTCCTGAACTATTTTCCTCCTGTGAAGACAGCAAAGTTGAGGAACAACATCTCATCTTACTCCTAAACTGAAGGGGAATCATTATACGACACTTGTGAGAATTTTAAGGAGATGTTTCGACGATGCCTACATCGTGGATTACCTTTATGGATGCAAATACAAACATTCTATAATGGGATAAGTCAAAACACTAAATAGTCTATGGATGCAACAGTTGGGGGGATGCTTAATAACAAGACACCTGAAGCAGCCCAAAAATTGATCTAGAATATGGCCACGAATAACTATCAATAGTGCTACGTTAGAGTACGAACCACTAGTAGGCCACATGGAATTTATGAAGTAGACGCGGTAACAAGACTCGCAAGTTAAGTGGAAGCCTTGAGCAAGAAGAAAGACAATATTACTAAGGCTCCACAATGAAGAGTGATGTAGTGTGAGTCGTGTGGGTTAGATCACCCAGGACATGATTGTCAATTTGATCAAACTGAACAAGTAGATTATTTGGGTAACGCTCCAAGAACTCAAAATAATCCTTATAGCAATATGTACAATCCAGGATGGAGGAACCACCCCAACTTTTCATAGGAAAATCAAGGACAATAAAAGAATAACCCTCTACCGAGATTTCAGGCACAAACATCACAACCAAGGACCCCAAATATGGATGAGATAATACTGGGATTTATTTAAGATTCAAAGACAAAATTTCAGCAAAACGAAGCATCCATACGAAACTTGCAGATAAAATTTGACCAACTGGCCAAATTTGTGGCTGAGAGACTAAAAGGGAGTTTGCCGAGCACAACTGAAATAAATCCAAGGGAAAGGATAATGACAATCACCCGATCTAGTGCGAAGAAGCTCCATAAGGAAGAAGATGAAGAGGTGACCACTAAGGGTCACTTTGAAGTGGTTAATGAACCACTCTGGATCAATTTAAGAACTGAAAACCCTCTATTATGAACTCTGTACAAACCAAGAGAAAATAAATGGAAGACGAGCTAGACTATGCCATTGGTTTATTGAAGAAAGTCAGAGAAGAGTTTCCTTATGACAAAATCCTTCCACATAGACCAAAGAGCTCGGAGTTATCGGAAGAGATCTTATAAATTAGAAAGGAACCAAAGAAGTTGGAGAAGGAAGAGTCAAGCAAAGAAAGCTCTAACGAAGTAACAATACTACTACAGAAGTAAGCTGACCTAGGGAATTTTTATAATCCTTGTACTATCGGTAGTGTTAAATTCAATAAGGCTTTTGCGAACTTAGGAGCCGGAATTAATTTGATGCCTTGCTCTTTAAGCAAGAAGATGGAATTAGGTGAATTAATGTCGATCAGGATGTGTGTACAAATGGCTGATAGATCACTCCACCATCGTTAAGGTATCATTAAAGATGTATCGGTCACCTTTTTGACTGATTTCACCATCTTGGGCATAAAAGAGGACATAGAGAAATACCCACTGTCCTGGGAAGAACATTTTTAGCCACCACCCAATCTCTTACAGACGTTGATGGAGGCGAGTTAACTCAAAGAGAAGGGGACGAGAGGGTTTCATTTGAAGTGTCTGATGGTAAAAGAAATCCCTTTAAATTTGTAGATGCTATACTCACAAGGACCCATATGAAAAACGACAAATTTGAAAGAATAATCTAAAGAAGAAGATGAGAAAAAAGTTAGTAGAAAGCACATTCAGGTAGCTTACTTACAGGTTATGAAACCTATAGTAACGCTACATTCATATGATTTGTATGAATCACCATGAGCAAAAGAAGTATGTTGAGCTAGAGACGATAAACAAAGCACTACATGGGAGGCAACCCATGATTTTGAAATGATTTTATTTATCTTTTGTTTTAGATTAGGTTTTCAATTTTATTTTTGTGTGTTTTTTGATACAATTTAAACATCTTTGAGAAATTGAACATAAGTATGACTTAGAGATAGTTCGTTATGTGTTATAATGATTACGTGCACAAATCGTTACATTACGGATGAAAAATTGAGGTTGTATAATTCATAAAGCATATTAGAATTTTTCTGCACGTTTAGATGCACGCTAATGCCCCTATGTGTGCACTTTTATGAATCACGGCCATTCAAGAAAGTGCACGGTCTGATAAACGTCCATGCACACAAGCATGCGCTTTCACGATTTATGTACAAAACATCCTAATCTTCATATTTTCATTCTCTCCTCTTTCCTCTCAACGCTAACGACTCCCAATCCATGCCCAGTCCCAATTTTTCATTTTTCAACTAATTTTAACGACAATCAAGTAAGTTTTCTTGATACTTTCACTTGATTATAAATTATTTACTAGGTGTTTTGGGTTATTTGTGGGTTTTTCACTGAAAAGGCTAATTGTAAGATTTCGGGATTGTTAGGAAAGTTTTATATTTAATTACATTGTTGGTGTTTAATGATAGGTTTTATTTTCACCTAAGTGTTTTCTTTTTTTAATATGAGTTATTGCATACGAATTGGGTTTAAATTCGACTTTGATTGCGGAAAGTTATGATTTTGCTATTTTTTGTATTTTAATTATGAAATTTTTGTGTCAAATTAGGTTGAGTAGTTGATTTAGACGTCAATTAAACATGGGCTTGCATTTAATTTCACAGGTCTATGTTCAATTGCATCAATTTTGCATAATTATGTTTCTCGAATTTTTTATTCGAGTTAGGTTTATAATTGTCTTTTACCAATTAAGTCCTTTAATTTATTAATTATTCAATTTTTAATTCTAGTTTTGGAATTAACTAGTTTTTTAGCCATTTTTTTAATCAACTTTGTTTAAGTGTCTAGGTAATTAATTGTTTTAATTTTGAAATATTTTTGTCATCTAGTTTTTTTGTAATTAGTTAGTTTTTGCAATTAATACGTTTTGACCATCATCGAAATTGAGTGTGGGGGAAAAGTATGCCTTCGTTTTCGATAAGTTAATTTACTCATACTTAATTTTAAACGTTTCAGGCAAACATGCCACGCAGACACCGAGAGGATGAGACTCTAAGAAAAAGATATCAACGCGAGTTGTCTACACCAGACTTGCCCCTAGAAAGGCCATAGATGTTTAAATTCAATGTTGAGGTTCAAGAAGGGCAGTTTCTACGTCTCAAGGATAATATATTTGGCATCAACCGGTATATTGATTGGGAGGCCTTGGAGCAGGTTGGGTTAACCCAACCAGTGAGAGAGCTAATGGATAAGAATCAACTCATTTGGATAACTACAGAATAAGTTATGGCTAAAATACAGAAGCATATCAGTGGAAATTTTTCTGCTAACATTTTCCAGATTTTCAAACTTTCAACATTTTACATCTAACTCATCTTATACCTAGATTATCTCTTCCATTTCATTTCCTCATCATTCTCTGCCCAATTCAACTCAATAAATCAATCATAAACAAATCATGATCTATAATTGATCATTAACCAAAAACAGAGCATATATATTTACCCATTTATAAGCAATTTTCTACACTCATCCCAACACCACTTTGAAGATCATTCAACCTCAAAACATCTCTATATTATTACATGAATTATTACTCATCCTACATATCCAAAAACAAGACATGTACATAAATTTTTCATCACCCATGACACATACATAAACCTTGTAAAATCAAGTCATCAAATCTCAATTTACCCATCATTCTAGCTTAGTTTGATCATACCCATGACATTTAAGGCATAACTTACTTGGTTTAGCTTCAATTCTTCAAGCTCTTCAAGAAAATCGAAAATCCCTAACTTCACCAACAACCCATGATCACCATCATATTAAGGTTGAAAGGCTTGGGTTTTTGGTGAGAATGAAAGAGAAAGTAAGTTAGAAGAGTAGCATGTAAGATGAGAGGGTTGGGTTTAAGGTGAATGGAGATTTGAAGGATTAAAACTCATAAAGAAGAGGAAGAAGAGAAGCCACGAAAATGATGGAGAAAACCAAAATAAAACACCAATGGCCTTTAAGTAAGAAGCAACGTGGAAGAACAACATAAAAAATGGATTAAATGCTTAGTGGACTTAAGACATTGTTTGGCATGCCACATGTCCAATTCTTATAGCTTAAATCCAATTTCTATTATAATTGTCTCCCAATTTTTCAATGGCACTTGTCAATAAATCCTAAAATCTTTTATCATAATTTCTATTGCCATTGGAAAGTAATTTCTACTATCATTTATTATTTGTCTTGCCACTTGACATTTTTCTTAGTCCAAAAAATACTCTAAATTTTTAGAAATTTTCCTAAAATTCCTCAAAAATTCTAAATCAACAATTACACTCTCCAAATCAATTTTCAATACAAACAAAGCACAGTTCTCAATAACAATCACATTTATAAACAATTATACCCGGAATGTCAATGAATGCATATACAATTATTTTCATGTGCAAAAATTTCACTATTCACATGTATGTGTGTGACACATTATGCATGAGCATGCAAATGCATTTCTAAGCTCTCATTGTTCACTCATATTTACTATTCTAACCTTCCCACAGGTAATGGAATGTTACATATAATGTAGCTTAAAATTAGGCCTTAATCCACTTGGAGTGATATTTTTCATAATTAAGAATGATATTTTTGTCTATACATCTTTCAAGCACTTTAGTTAGATTATCCAAACATTCATCAAAAGAATTACTATTGACAGTGGAGTAATCCATGAATACTTCATTGAAATGTTTAATATAATAAAAAAGATACTTACTATAAATCTTTGGTAGGTGGCAGGGACATTGCAAAGTCCAAATAGTATACATCAATAAACAAAACTACCAAAAAGGCATGTAAAGGTGGTTTTTTTTCTTGGTCTTTGGAACAACTAAGATTTGATAAAAACTTGAATATCCCTCTTGACAACAAAAGCGAGGGAAATAAGCCAAACGTTAGGACAATAAGCGAAACGTTCTAGCATTTGATTTATAAACAGAAGTGGAGAAATGATATTTTATAGTTTCAACATTCAAATTCATATAATGTAAACAAATCACCATCCATTTTGAACATGAGTGGGAGCTAACTTATGATTAGATCCTTGATCATAGTTGTACCTGTTTTATTTGAAACAATATAAATAAGACTTAACTATTTGCTATCAAAGATTAGGTAGATTATACTTGCAATATGAAGTTCAAACATCTCCTTTTTCATCACTTCCATCATTGGAGGATTTAATATGCATTAAGCTTCTCTTGAAGGTTTATAGCTTTCTTCCGTTAATATTTTATTTATATAAGTGAATGGACTGAATTCTTTAATATAAGCTATAGTCCAACTGATGGTCTCCTTAAATTCTTTAAACACATGGGTCAATTTTTCCTCCTCCAAAGTTGTGAGTTTGTTGGAGATTATCATTAAAAGGGATTTTTTCTCTCCCAAAAACATGCACTTAAAATGAATAGGGTTTCAATTTCAATTTTGTTGCTTACAATATTGAAGGAAGAAGTTTTTCTTGAGATTATGGTAATTCAACATTAGCAACATCATACCTTGTGGGTTCAAGTGATTCTAGCTCAAAGAGGATGATGAGCTCTTTCTTTAAATTCTACAAATATTTTAGTATGAGGTTGTTTCCAAGTGTGACCTTTAGATTGTCCTCATCACCCATCATAAATTGTCGTTGTAATAAAGGATCAATAACATCTACAACAAAGACAAATGATATATCACTAGGGTATCTTATGGCATCATAAATATTAAAATCAATGATTTCTCTATCAAATTGCACTACTTTATACATCAATATTTGTTTTAGTATCTAGAGAAATGGCCTCCTTAGTAAAACAAATGTAGAGTTAGGGGAATTATCTTATTTCATATCAAGCATATAAAAGTCAATAGGGAAAATCAATTCATTTACTTGCACTAAAACATCCTCTAAATTCCCATGGGATACACAATAGATCTATCAGTAAGTTGGATGGCCACATTTGTCTCTTTTCTAATAGACCAATATTCAAAGATTCATAAATAAAGAAAGGTATGAAATTAATTAAAGCACCTAAATCACATATAGCTTTTGTAATTCCAACATTGAGAATAGTATATAAGATAGTGAATGCACCTATGTCTTTGTACTTAAGGGGCAGTTTCCTCTAGAGAATAGTTGACATATTCTCTCCCATACTTTCCTTTTCATTACCTTTCAGTTTACCTTTATTAGTGCATAATTATTTGAGAAATTTTGCGTAATTTTTATTGCATAAAGTAAAGGAATGTTACCTCTATCATGTGAAAAGTCTTAATAATTTCCTTCTCCTTCTCCTATTTCTTATATTTGACAAATATTTCAGGGAAGGAGTGTTTAGTCACAGCTCTTGGTTGTTTGTTATTAACCACCTTGGGGTTATCGGATCATTGTTGAGGAATTATCACCTCTTTTTTTTATCTCCTCCTCTAAGGTGTGACTGCAGCTTATTCCTAGACTTCTAGTTTCCTTTAGCTCTGTCTTACTTTGCAGGGTGATTACACTTACATTTTTTTTAGATTGATGATGGTCTGTGAAGGCAACTTACGTTAATTCTCCAATATACTAATCCATGATGCTAGTTGACTAATTTTATTTTTCAAAATTTTGATTCTTAATTTTGTCTCTTTTTGATATTATTATAAGTTAGAAATGAGTTCTTTAACCATACCTTCAAGAGACACACTTGGATTTAATGGGTTGTTATGGTGGACTCACTGGTTAACTCTGAAAATTTTGGAGATTTGATGACCTTGCTTTATAATTAAAATTAGGGCGATCCCTTTATTCTGGGTTATAATTTTTGGATTAAGGATCATATTTCCTTTGTGGTGGACTTGGAAATCCTCCAACCATATTAGCATGCTATTGAGTATCATCCTAAAGAATTAGGCACATTTCAATAGCGTGGTTAGGAGTGGCACAAATCCTGTAAGTGTTGACTTCTTACATCTTTCCGACGACCATCTATTGAATAAGAGAGATTAAATTAGAGAATTTTTTGTTCAAGATTAGAAATATTGACCTCATTTACTCTTCTTAAAGATGAGTGTTGTTTAAGGCCAAATTGTTGAGAATTAGTAGCTATAGTGGAGATTAAATCTCTAGTAGATTGAGGAGTTTTATTATTATAACACGTCCACTAGCTACGTCTATGACCCTTCTTTTCATTGGTAAAAATTCTTGATAAAATTATTGAATGAGGAGTTATTTAGAAATCCCATGTTGATGGCATCTTACATATAATCGCCTAAATCTTTCCCATTATTCATAAATGGTCTCAACATGGTTTTGTTTTATTCCATATATTTCCTTTCTTATACTGGAAGCTTTTGAGCTAGGAAAGAATTTATCAAGGAATAATTTCACTATATCTTTCCGTGTAGTAATGGACTTAGGAGGCAAGTAAAACAACCATTCTTTATTTCTACTACCTAATGAGAATGGGAAAGCACTTAGCTTAATTTGCTCCTCAAACGCACCTTGCAGCTTTAAACTTAAGCATCCTATATGAAATTCCTCCAAGTGCTTATGCGAATCTTCATACTTAAGGCTATGAAAGGTAGGTGATAAGTAGTGATTTACTCATATTTTCAATCTCATATTTAATAAATTTTAGTTTTTTATCTGAGTATTTTTATTGATTTTAGTACTTTATTTATTCATGTTTTGTTTCTAGGTCTAATTCAATCACTCGGAGAAAAAAGGAACACATTCAAATAAGTTTAGAGTAATTAGGAGCTATTTCAATTGAGTTATAGAGTGCATGACTGTGTACATAATTGTGTTAGAGAGTTTGGAGGTGTGTTGCATATTTTTTTGTAGAACATACCCGTGTTGGCTGGGAAAGTGCTTGTGTTGTGTAGTAAGAAGGCCATGTTGATGATATACGCTCATGATTATGCACGTGTTAACTTCAAAAAGTATTATTCATTTGTTTGAAGAACATAACCATTAAAAAGCTTATGTTGATGCCTGAGTATCTCCTAGAATCTGAATTTCAAATTTTAAAAGCTAAGATTGAGTGACAGAAGATGGAAGAGGCTCAATAAACATAAGGAGAACCTAGAATGAAATAAAGCACGAGAAACAACTAAAGCAAGCCCTTTGGAGTGGATTTTTATCAATCTAAGTTAAAGTTTTTTGATATTTTAGGGAATTCAATCATATCATCTTTGATTTTCAGTTTCTTCTATAGTTTTAATGTTATGTTCTCTATAAGTATGGGTTGAATTCTCTTTTGTATCTATATTATATAAATCTTAGGATAGACCTTGTAGTGACTTTAATTTAATTTAATTTATGATTTAGTTTCATTGAGATTCAATTATGTGTTCTTATTTATTCTTGAATTAATATTGTTGGCATATTCATTAATATATGATTTCATGTAATGGAGATCGAGAAATCCTTTGCATGGATAGATCTAGCATAATTGATAAGAGTTACATGCAAACCTAGATATAGGTTGTCATAAATCTTTGGATTAGGATAAAAAATAATAGTAAAATTCATAAATTAATTAATGCGATTCTATGGGTTTTAATTAATAAGAGATTTCGATTAGGGTCAAACATAATAGTAAAATTTATAAACTAATTAATGTGATTCTATGGGTTTTAATTAATAAGAGATTTCGATTAATCAACCTAGGATTATATGTTCTTTTTTTGGACATTACCTAGAATTATATGTTAATAGTATTGAAAAAGATAATAGCATAATTGAGAAATTTTCATTGTCTAATTAATGTTAGATTAAATTAATTAGTAAAATCACAATTACATGAGAAGTCCTATGGAGGATTTGAATTCCAGGTATTATTGATTTATTGGTTGATTTTTCATTCTTTTTCCATTCTAGTTTATTCGATTATGTTAACTTGACCTTAGTTTACTTTCTTTGATTGTAATTCTAATTTATCAATATCACCTTGATTGGTGATCAGATAATAAGAAGAAAGTTACTAATAGTACTCAAAGTCCTTGTAGGATTGACCAACATTTTTAGGACTAGTTACAACTATACTGTGTACTTATAAATAAAACAATAAATTCGCTATCAAGTTTTTTGCACTACTATCAAGAACTTAGATATTAGGAAACCTTAATTCTATCGATCTAACCACTATTTTATCTCTCATATTTTTTACATTTTATTTATTTATTTATTCTTAAAGCTCCTTGTCTTGATCTTGTGTTTATGGCTTGTTTATAGGATTTAGGTATTCCTTGTTATAGACACTAGCATAATGGAAGGATGGAGCGGACAATATTTTTAGGGGGATTATAATATGCCATCACTTATATGACAAATTTGGCAACTTGTCACGAGATGCCTATTTACATATATTTAGGAGCTCAACTAATATCCATAATGTGTTATGACATTTGTGGTGGTAACTACCCCACTCATGAATGTCAGGCACCATACTATACGGGGATATCTAATTTGTATAGAGAACTAGCCTCAAGCTACCGCATATAGGAATATTTATAATCTAGTATGGAGTAGTTATTATGACTTTGTATGGAATGATCACGCTTCATCTATATTTTTGCAACAATAGTAGCAAGAGGAGGATGTCTTTATGAATTTTGTTGCTTCAATCGAGGCTGACTTCCATAAAACTAAATAGCTAGGTGCTTTATTTGGATACACGGAGCCACATCTAAGGAAACATGTGAATATGATAACATTATGGAGTGAAGATAAGCTGGAGGTTAAAGATATAGAGGAAGCTTCTAATCAAGAAGGAAGAAGAGATAAAGGAAGACGAAGAGAAGAGGCCAAATAAAGAGGCTATCAAGGAATACCCACTAGTTGTTTTAAGCATAGAGGGCTCTCGTTTCCTGTATAACAAAATGATAGGGTCAACAACTTTCTTAAAGACCCATTTCTAGCAAATGATCTTCTTCTTTAATGGTACTTTAACTATCTTTTAAGTATCATTTTCATATGGACTCAATTTTCTTATGCTTAGCTTCCATCCATTTAGAATAGCCATTTTAAGAAATAACTTTAAAGTATATATAAGGCTCATCAGTATTATTTGTTTCTTGTGTCAATACTAAGGCATATGCCACCAAATTGGTCTTAACAAATCATTGCTTTCTCCTAATTTCCTTTATTTGTTTTTACTTAGCTATGATGTATGAATCATCTTCTGATGAATTTTATCTTCCTCTACCTCTTCATTTTCAAAGCTAGAAAATTAGATTGGATAAAGTTCAAAATGAGGTTATGATGAAAAATATGATTGACTGGTCTCTAGCACTACTTTCTTCGATGCATCCCTTGATATGTATTAAATGAAGAAATGAACAATTTTGGCTGCAACATAGAAATTTTCATCAAATATAACCTTCTTGATGATTATGATCCTTTAGAAATTTGGATAAGAACAACATAACTTACATTCATTTACACCAATTTATACCTAATAAAAGTACACTTTATTTAGATTTTGAGTCCAATTTACTATCCTATACATGGATAACCAAATAAATGTAAATTAGAATAATTAATAGGTTTACTGAACCATATTTCTTCAAAAATTTTTGAATCAAGAGATGTGTCATGAGAATGATTTACCAAATAACATGTTGTAGATAATGCCTCAACCCATAAATCTTTGGAAAAATTGGAGTTTGATGACATGTAATGTCATTTCTTCAAAAGAGTTTTATTCATATTCTCAACAATACCATTATAATGAGGAGTTGACTTTTACATAATTTAGTAAATTATCCGACATAAAATTTCAAACCGTTATCAATCCTAAGACGTTTAATTCTTTTCTTAATTTTTATTTCAATTAGAGCCTTTTATTGCTTAAACTTAACAAATACATCACTTTTATATTTGAAAAAGTATACTAATACCTTCTTAGAGTAGTCATCAATTAAAGTAAGCATGTATTGAGCTCCACATCTCAAAAGGACTTGAGTGGATTTTCAAAGATTCGACTGGATGTAATCACAGGTACCTTTGGTTTATGAGTGACTAAATTAAAGCTAATTTTTTTTTGCTTCCCAAAAATGAAATAATCCATATATCCCAGTTTCATATGCCATAATATAGTGATATCGTAATCTATCAAAGAAGATGTAGTTGTTGAAATAGTAACTACTGATATACCATTGAAAATGTACAAAATACGTATCTTTTTGACTTTTCATCATAACCAAGATACCCTTAGTAATTTTAGAACTCCACCACCACTCGTATAATTATACTTATTGGCATCAAGGGCATTCTCATTACACCATCATGTATTTGGATTGACCATGATTACTACATCAAACTAAAAAATCCTTGCGAACTTAGGCCATCTCCAACCATTCCACTAAAATTTTACACCAAATTTGGTATAAAAGAGAATATTTCAAGAATCTTTTTACACCAAATTATTTTTAAAGAATACACCACAATAATTTAGTTATTAACTAAATTAATTTATATTTTTACAATGATATTTATTTATTTATTTATAAAAATTAAAATAAAATCATTATTCTTAATTAATTAATATATTTATTTATTTATAAAAATTAAAATAAAATCATTATTATTAATTAATTAATATATACTTTATATTAAATTAATATTATTTAACAAATATAATTAATTTTATTGCAACAACAAATTAATAACATACACAAATATAATATTTTTATTGCACATTTAACCTTTAAT
>JAOTBA010000003.1:15252892-15263855 GCA_025629845.1 Erythroxylum squamatum | reverse complement strand
ATTACATAAACGAAATACATGCATATATGAAAGGAATACCTCATAATATATTATTAACAAATCATAATGTTAATACACGAATCACATATGTCCATTGGCCTAGGGCACACTACTAATAATACCGTGGTACCTTATCTTGAAAAGTAAGTAGTTGCTCATTAGGAAACAATTCTTAAAATGGTATTGACATCTTTTCCTTCATAGCTCGACTCAAGTGGTCCACAACTAAATTCTCCACTCCTTTCTTATCCTTGATCTCCAAATCGAACTCTTGGAGTAGAAGAATACATCTTATGAGCCTTGGCTTTGTTTCATTCTTTGATAAAAGATACCTTAATGTTGCATTATCATAATATATAATCACTTTAGAACCAAACAAGTAAGTTCTAAATTTATCTAAAGCAAACAAAATTGCTAAAAGCTCATTTTCTGTGGTGGAGTAATTGCATTGTGTTGGACTGAGTGTGTGGGAAGCGTAGTATATGGCATGAGTCATCGTGCCACATTTTTTACCAAAGGCAACACCCACAACAAAATTACTCATTTCATATATAATCTCAAATGGTTGACTCTAATTAGGTGGTTAAAAGATTATTGCCGAAGTCAAAATTTCTTTTAACTCTTCAAATGTTTGCTTACATCCCTTATCAAACTCATGTGGCACATCCTTTTGTAACAAATGACAAAGATTTGTTGAGATCTTGCTGATGTATTTGATAAACTTGCATGTCCAAGAAAAGAACAAACTTCCCGCACAATTGTGGTGTAGAGTAAGTTTCACAGAATTTCTACCTTGGCTTTATCAACTTTTCAATTCCTCTATATAAGATTAAATGTCCCAAAACTATTCCTTGTTCAACCATAAAATGACATTTTTTATAATTAGAACAAGATTAGTTTCGATGCATTGTTCAAGTACACAATTCAGATTATCCAAGCATGCATCCAATGAATCCCTATAAAAAGTAAAATCATCCATAAATTCTTCAATAATGTGCTTAACATACTTAAAGAAAATACTTACCATGCATCTTTGAAAGGTGGTTAGGGCACTGCAGAGTCCAAACAGTGTCTTTCTATAGGTAAATGTACCAAACAAGCATGTCAAGTTTGTTTTCTTTTGATCCTCCTGAGCAATCACAATTTGGTTATAACCTGAATACGCATCAAGAAAATAGTAGTGAGATCATCCTGTAAGTCGTTCAAGCATCTGATCTGTGAATAACAGTGGAAAGTGATCCTGTAATCGATACATACTCACTATCAATTTTGAATTCTTGTAGGAACAAACTCATTATTCTCATTCTTCACCATTGTAATCCCAGTTTTCTTTGGTACTACTTGAACTGGACTCACCCATTTACTATCCACAATTAGATAGATCATTCCAACATCAAGCAACTTTAAGATCTCATTTTTTACTACTTCAAGATTCACAAACTTCAAGATCTTCTTCGTGATTCCCTTGATGGTTTGGATCCTTCTTCCAAAAGAATTTGGTACATACATGCCGAAGGGCTAATACCATTGAAGTTGGCTATGGTCCACCCTATAGCTGTGATGTGGTCCTTAAGTACTCGAATGACCTTTTCTTCTTGAAGGTTGGTTAAGTTCCTGGATATGGTTACCAGAAGTGTTTCTCCTTCTCCCAAAAACATGTATTTCAAGTGCTCCGATAATTGCTTCAGTTCAATCGTAAGTGCTTGCACAATCGAAGGTAGAGATTTCGTATGAGATATTGGCAGTTTAATACTTAGAAACACATACCTTGTTGGTATTGATTACAATGTGAGCACATTTTCTTCCATCTCATCTATAATGGATAAGTTAGAATTTTGCAAAGTGTTTTCCTGTAAACTCATTAAAAGAATTACCTCTAACTCATCTTTAGCATCCACATCAAAAACTTCTTGAGACAAAAAATCAATGACATCAATTGATAAAACATAATGAACATCACTAGGTTACCTCATAGCTTCAAAAATATTAGAGAACAATTTCACCATCAAATTCCATAACCAATGTTCCTGCATCCATGTCAATCTTTGTCTTTGATTTCTTCAAAATGATCGACCCAGAAGTATAGGTGTAGAATTAGATGAAGGCTCCCCCTCCATGTTTAACACATAAAATTCAGCTGGGAAAACTAATTCGTTAACCTGCACTAAACGTTGTTTACAACCCTTTCTGGATAAGCATCAAATTTATCATCCAATTGAATTATAACACGTTTTTCTTTCAACGATCCCAAATTCAATTAAGTATAAATGGAATATGGCATGACATTAATTAAATCTTTTACGTCTAATATTGCTCCTTAAAATCTAGTATCATCAATTTTGCAAGGAATTGTAAACGTACCTAGGTCCTTACATTTTGGAGGAATCTTTATTTAAATAACGACTGACGCATTCTCCCCCACACTTACTTTCTCATCTCCTCTCATTTTTCTCTTGGAAGTGCATAATTCCTTGATAATTTTTGCTTATCGAAGAACTTGCTTTATGGCATCAATCAAGGTATGTTCACCTTTACCTTTTTTAACATTTAGAAAATCTCCTTATCCTACTTCTCTTTCTTTCATTTAGCAAACTTGTTAAGGAAAGGAGGCAAATTTTTAGTAAAATTTTTAATCACAAGAGATTGAAAATTTACCTCAGTTCCCTCTTTAGCTTCTTTTGGAGACACTTCAATTTCCTTTTAGATCCTTCATCATCGCCAATAACAAGAGTCTTTTATGGTCCCTCTATTTGTTTACCACTTCTCAAGGTGATAGCACTTGCATTTTCTTTTCAGTTCACAATAGTTTGAGAAGGAAACTTACCCGAATTCTGAATTTCCAATCAGCTCACCACAGCAGCTATATGGCTCAATTGATCCTCCAGATTTTGAATGCTAGCTCTTATTTTTTGTTGAAATGTTTTCATTATTTCTTCCAATGAAGGTCCAGAGCTTTATGATTGACCTTGTCTTTGATAAGGTTGTTAGTAGGAGTCTTGTTGTTATCCTTTTTATCCATAATGGTTGAATGGAGGATTCTTCCATCTTGAGTTCTATGTATAGGAGTACCTAGGACCATACTTTCTCTATGGTTAACCTAAAAAACTTCCAAAAGCATTCAGTTGTTCTGTTGAAGTCTCTTATAAGGTTGGACACATATCAGTGGGATGTCCTACCATTGTACAAATTCCATATACCTTGACTTGTTAAGCACCATTTATAGCCATTTGTCTCACTAAAAATGTCAACCCAGGTATATGTTGCTCCAATGTTGTAGTACTAGCTTCACTGAATTTTAATGGTCTAGGTTTCTCTTAAAAATTGAACTGTTAAGAGTTAGCATTCATATTGGAAATTAGATTTCTAGCTTCAATGGGTGTCTTACCTACCAATGCACCCTGCTTGCTACATCTATCACACTTCTTTCTTATGGCAAAAGCCCCTCATAGAAGTATCGGATTAAAAGTTGCTCACTGATCTGATAGTACGAGCAATTAGCACACAACCTTTTGAAACACTCCCAATACTCATATACTGTCTCCGTAGATGTTGTCAAATTGTACAAATTTCCTTCTGAATATTCATAGCTCGAGAAATAGGGACGTACTTCTCTAGAAAAATTCTCTACATTTCATTCCAAGTAGTGATTGATCCAGATGGCAAGTAATAAAGCCAATCCTTAATGGTGTCCCCCATTAAGAATGGGAATGCTCTCAACTTAATTTACTCTTCTTATATCCCTGCCGGCTTCATGCTAAAACACACTGTATGTAACTCCTTGAGATGCTTGTGAGGATATTCACCTACCATACCACGAAAAGTAGGCAAAAGATGAGTTAAACCAGATTTAAGCTCAAAAGAAACATCAATACTAGGAAAACCAATACACAAGGGTGGATGATTAAAATCAGGACAACTAATTGCTTAAGAGTGCGATTATTATTTTGTTCAACCATGTTAGAATCAAATTCAAAAATAGAATCACTAAAAGAATCAGAAAGAAAATATAAAGCTATTTGAATTCCTGGTGAAGAATCATGTCTCCTGTTAGATGGTGATGGATCCTTTAGACTTTGTGCAACTTATCTTCTCAATATGCGTATTGTTTTTCAATTTCTGGATCAAATCTCAATTCACTAGAGTGAGAAGATCATGTCATGCATTGTAACCAACCAAACAAGAAAAGAAATTAACCAAATATAAAAATAAAATAAAATAAATAAATTTAGAAAAGAAAAGGATATTAATCCCCGATAATGGTGCCAAATGTGGTAGCACGTTGTAACACTAAACAAAATAACTAAACCTAAAACTATAGTAATAAGGAAACCCCAAGAAAACAAGGTTTTTGAAACCCCCTAATCCTATTTAATCAAAACCTCAATCTTTCTATTCTAAGAACATGCTAATTCAAACCCCAATTATATGAAATTGAGACCCAAGCCCAAAAAAAACAGAAGAATAAAACACGCTACAAGCGATTACCTTCATAAATGGTGCAATCCTTGAAGTAACAATAAGAAGAACACGCCTTTCTTGAAGAGAATATTTCTGAATTTCATTAATCAACTAATATGATGTTTACAAAGATAAAATAAGGTATTATACACTTGCCCACGTCCTAACCCTAAAAGGAATTAAAAAAACAAACCTAATCCACTTAGGATTGGGCTAAACTAACTTAAATAATGGCCAAAATAACTTAAATAAACCTGGGAGGGGGGGAATGGGCCTAATGGAGCACTCTACTTAGGCCCACATGCTTGGTTGTCCAAAACTACCTTAAAATAAATTAAGGCAAGTGACTTTTAATGAGTGCACATGCTTACAAATAAATATCTAGTCCATAAGACGTCTTTTGGCCCTAATAAATAAAATATAAATAAGAAGCCCAATGTATTAAATTAAGCCCATAAGAATAATTGAACTTGTCTTGAAATTTGGCTAAGTATTAGCCCCTACACACGCCCTCTCTAGAAGAATCACTAGGTTGACTACTCCACGTGAATTCTCCTTGGATAGTTTGGCCTTGTTATCAAGGTGAGATGTAATGTGACTTTGAACAAACCTTTGAAGTGCTTGTTTAAGCCTTTCTGCACATTGCCTTGTAATAGGTTCACTTGGCATAGTAAGCTTATCTTATCGTGTGGCACCTTGATCTCCATTGCTGCCATGGCTTCTTGTATCATTTCGTCCCTTCTTAAAAGGATTCGTCCTCAAATCAGCCCCTACATTATCAATGGAGAGAGATCGGCAACATCAGATACTTGATACTCACCTAGCAAATCAATCCTGTAGGCATTATCATTAATCTTTTTAAGGACTTGGAAAGGTCCATCGCCTCTAGGATCTAACTTATATTTCCTTTGCTTAGGAAACCTCCCTTTCCTGAAATGCACCCAAGCCTAATCACCAGGCTCAAATTCCATCAACTTTGTCCCTTGATTAGCTCTTTATGCATATGCTTCATTCTACTTCTCTATATGTTGTCTCGACTTCTCATGAATGTTGCATACCAAATCTGCCTTCTTTTGTCCATCTGCACTTGTTATCTCACTTAAAGGTAAAGAACACAAATCTAAAGGCGTTAATGGATTAAAACCATAAACAATCTCAAAAGGCAAATAACCAGTAGTAGAATGTATGCTCCTATTGTATGCAAATTCAACTAATGGCAAACATTCTTTCCATGTTTTAAGATTTTTACCAACCACAACACGCAAAAGAGAACCTAAAGTTCTATTCACCACTTCAGCTTGTCCATCAGTTTGATGATGGAAGCAGTTGAAAACAAAAGCTTAGTACCTAGCTTACCCCAAATAACACACCAACAATGGCTCAAAAACTTCACATCATGGTTAAAAACAATATTCTTAGGAACACCATGCAAACGCACAACATCCCTAAAAAATAACTCAACAATATTTATAGCATCATCAGTTTTATGACACGCAATGAAATGTGTCACCTTACTAAACCGATCTACAACTACAAATATACTGTCCTTATCTTTTTTCGTCCTAGGCAGCCCTAAAACAAAGTCCATAGATATGTCAATCCACAGATGCTTAGGCACAGGCAGAGGTGTATACAAACCATATGGATGAGTCTTAGATTTCTCTTGTCTACATGCGACACACTTAGCATAAATTTTCTTAACATCTTTTCTCATATTAGGTCAATAAAAATGTTCACAAAGTATTTCAGATGTCTTTTGAACCCTAGAATGACCCATTAAACCCCCACAATGTGATTCACGAACAAGGACTTCACGCATAGAACATTTAGGCACACATAACTTGTTCTCCTAAAACAAATAGCCATCATGTCTATAAAATATTTGGATTGCAACATGCTTACAAGCACCAAACACATTGCCAAAATTAGAATCTGAAGCATACAAATCATTAATGTACTCAAACCCTAACAATTTAGAACTTAAAGTTGTGATTAGAGTGTACCTTCTTGAAAGTGCATCAGTAACTACATTCTCCTTACCTTATTTGTATTGTATCATGTATGGAAAGGTCTCTATGAACTCCAGCCACTTCGCATGCCTCTTGTTCAATTTACCTTGGCCCTTTAGATGTTTCAATGACTCATGATCAGAATGGATCACAAACTCCTTTGACCAGAGATAATGCTACCAAGTCTCCAATGCTCTTACCAAGGCATAGAGTTCCTTGTCATAAGTGGAATAATTCAATTGTGGCCCTTGAAGCTTTTCACTGAAGTATGCAATAAGACGCCTACGCTGCATCAAAACAGCACCAATACCTAACCCAGAGGCATCACATTCATTAAAGTTAGGCAAACTCAATATAGGCGCAGAACACAATTTTTCTTTCAATGTGTTAAATGCAAGTTCTTGTACCTCATTCCACTTAAATCCTACATCCTTTTTAATTATTTCAATTTATGGCACAACAATGGTGCTAAAATCTTTCACAAAATGCCTATAAAAGCTAGCTAAATCGTGAAAACTATCAATACACTTAGGAGTAGGCCAATCTTTAATAGCCTTATTTTTCTCCTCATCAACATGCACACCAGGGGCAGAAATAACAAAGCCAAGAAAAAACAACTTTATCCATACAAAAAGAACACTTTTTAAGTTTAGCATATAGTCTTTCACGCCTAAGTGCTTCTGGTACAAATTTGAGATGCATAACAGGCTCATCAAATCTTTTGCTATAAACCAGGATGTCATCAAAGTATACAACCACAAACTTGCCAATAAAATCACGTAAAACATAGTTCATTAAACTCATGAAAGTGCTAGGTGCATTTGTCAAACCAAATGGCATGACCATCACTCATATAGACCATATTTCGTTTTAAAGGTTGTTTTCTACTCATCCCCTACTTTCATTCTAATCTGATGATAACCACTCATAAGATCAATTTTGTAAAGAAACAAGCACCATGTAAATCATCAAGCAAATCATCTAACCTAGGAATGGGGTTATGATACCTTACCGTTATCTTATTTATTGCCCTTCAATCCATGCACATATGCCAAGTTCCATCTTTCTTTGGCACCAATAGCACTGGAACTGTACATGGGCTTAGACTTTCTCTCACGTGCCCCCTCTCAAGCAACTCCTTCACTTGCCTTTAAAGATCCTTTGTCTCCTCAAGATTACTCTTATAGGTTGGGCGGTTTGAATTTGAAATCCTGCCACGAAATCAATTTGATGTTCAATACCCCTCAATGGTGGTAATCCCTTGGGCAACTCATCTGGAGAGACATCAGAGTATTCCTGGAAAACAAGTTGCACAAAACTAGGCAAAGAAGGGTCAAGGTTAGTCTCATTATAAAACAACTCCTTATACATAAGCAAAACTAATGGTTTCTACATGTACATTGAAGTAAATCACTTGTTAGTATATTCTTTACGTACAATATACAAAATGCACAAGAAGGGGGGTTGAATTGTTTATACTTTTTCATGAATACAATCCCCTTTTATAGTTATTTGAAAACTAACTGTTTCAAAGCTATTAAGTGAATATCACAACTGTTATACGAAAATATCTTCAAGTTGAATCGTAAATAGCTTCTATATACTTGTATATGAATAATAGAAATTAAAGTAGAGATTTTAGAAGTTGACACAGCGATTTTTATCCTGGTTCACCCCAAACCGTGGGCTACGTCCAGTCCTCAGAATCCTTCTGAGATTTCACTATTCTTCTCCAAATGTACAAGTATTCTTTATCTACAGAGCCTCTTCAGGTCTCTTACACCAAGTATTATTTTCACTCTCTTAGCCTCTTCAGGCTCTTAGTTTTTCTTTCTCTCACTAGAAAGATGTTGAGCTTTTTGTTACAGTAAAGATATCTCTTGTGTTTTGTACAACGAATACAAAGTTTTGCTATAGTTCAAAAACTTAAGTTCACTAACTCAAATAACTATCTTTTTCAGTCTTGGAATCCGACTTGTATTTATAGCCTTCGTCTTCAACTGTTATTCAGTTGAGTTCTGTAACTAACTCAAACTGATTAACTGTCCGTCGTACTATCGTGTCTTCGTCTTCGTATCGTCTTAGTTTTCTTCCTTCTTAGTTTTGCTTCCTTTTTAGTTTTTCTTCCTTTTTAGTTTTGCTTCCTTCTTAGTTTCTTCCTTCTTACTTTTGCTTCCTTCTTAGTTTTTCTTCCTTCTTACTTTTGCTTCCTTCTTAGTTTTGCTTCCTTCCTACTTTTGCTTCCTTCTTAGTTTTTCTTCCTTCTGACTTTTTCTTCCTTCTTAGTTTTTCTTCCTTCTGACTTTTGCTTCCTTCTTAGTTTCTTCCCTCTGAATTTTGCTTCCTTCTTAGTTTCTTCCTTCTGACTTTTGCTTCCTTTTTAGTTTCTTCCTTCTTACTTTTGCTTACTTCTCAGTTTCTTCCTTCTGACTTTTGCTTCCTTCTTAGTTTCTTCCTTCTTACTTTTTCTTCCTTCTCAGTTTCCTTCACACTTAACACACATATTATTTCTAATATTATTATTATTTGATTGTCACCAAAATTATTAGACGTGAAGTCATTTTGACTTAAAATACATGACCTTCCTCAACTCTTTTTCTTTTGCAAAGAAAGTAGTCTTTTTTTCCCACTCTTCTTTTCAGTCTTCTCTCGTTTTTCAATTGCACTGCTCTCTTTCTTTTGCTCACTGGTGCAATTACTCTCAGTTGGACCTTTGTTCTTATTGCCTTGAATGGCCTCTTTTTCTTTTTTTTCTTTTAAACTCTCAGCCTCTCCAAGTTGCTGTTCTTCCATAGCTTTTCCAAGTCTTAACCGATCCTCATGAACTTCTCTTGGTGAAAGAGGCGCTAATATGAAGTGTTTCTCTCCCATCTTGAATGAATACCTATTTTTGAATCCATCATGCACTACACGTCTTTCATATTGCCATAGTCGCCCCAATAGTAAATGACCAGGATGTATAGGAACTACATCACACAACACTTCATCAGAATATCTCCTAATTGAGAATGCCACTAGCACTTGCTTGTTTACCCTAACCTCTCCACACTCATTAAGCCATTGCAACTTATATGGACTAGAGTGTTTAATGAGAGGCAGCCCCAATTTCTTAATCCTTGCAACATTGGTGCAACTACCTCCATCAATTATTAAAGTGCACATCTTACCCTTAATTAAACATCTGGTGTGGAATTTGTTCTCCCTTTGTTCATCAAGCTCTATCTTTTCTTATGCATTAATAGTAGTGTTCGGCTTAGATTGGTTGCTCAACTTCTTCATCAGTGCAATCCTCCAACTCAGGCATATCATGTCCATTACTATCTTCTAATTCAATTATCCCATCTCGCAAATACATGATCTTCCTATTGGACATTGGTTTGCCTTATTACTCGAACCCAAACACTTGAAGCACTTGATGTCTCTTTGCTTAGTGCTAGGATTTTGATCATTAAATGTAGACGCACCTTTAGAGGCTGTCCACCTTTCCTTGGGCTTATCCTTATTGTCATAGGACTTATCCTTGCTCTTTTCCTCCTTTTTGGCCATTTAGGACCCTAAGAATTTGAAGATCTCAAGGTGTTGCCCTTGCTAAAGCTTTTTCCCTTCAATTGCTTCTCAATCTTCATAACCATGCTTACCAGTCCTCCAACTCCAAGTATTGATGAAGCTCTAACACGTTGGCTATCTCTTTGCTTAGATCATCAAGGAACCAAGCCATTATGGGCTCTCTATCCTCCTCTATGTTAGCTCTTATCATAGCTATCTCCATCTCCTTATGGTAATCTTCCACATTCTTCACGCCTTGCCTCAATGTTTGGAGTTTTTGATGCTACTCCCTATAGTAGTAACATGGCACGAATCTCTTTTTCATGATGCATTTCATCTCATCCCAGGTTTCAACCATTCTTTCTCCAAATCGTCTTCTACTGACCATCAATTGATCCCACCAAATAGCAGGATAATCAGAGAAGTCAATTACCGCCAGCTTCACATTTTTCTCCTCAAAATAGTTGTGGCAGGCAAATATCATCTCTACTTTCCTTTCCCACTCTAAGGAGGCATCTGCTGTAGCACCTCACTCTTGCAAGACACATACCCGACATTCAAGGTGATATCTGAGTATGTACCCCGCAAGGGAGGCATGCTAGAACAGTTATTAAGTCAAATTAAATTACAAATTTCTATTTCTTTACAACAATGTTCACTTGCACGGAAATCATTAATCCAATCGTGCCCGCTTAACTTTAAAAATATTTCCATTCAACAGCCACTTAGGCCCATTTCAGATACAAAACACTTACAATCATAATGTCATTTTGTTACCAAATCATTCACATACACTTTGCAAGGGGTTTGGGGAACCCCTAGGTCCGTTTAACGGACATAACGTCTATTTAACGGACCTGATCGGGTGTACAAACACCCCTTTCCCAGTCCATGTCCATTAAACGGACTTGGATGTCCGTTTAACGGACCTTCTCGGGTGATCTGGGGCA
>JAOTBA010000003.1:15233538-15252792 GCA_025629845.1 Erythroxylum squamatum | reverse complement strand
TATTGAGGAAATAGTTAAGATAGTGTGGTATCTGAATAAGTAAATGAAAGATCGATTGATTCCATTGACCATAGTCAAGTGAAAGAAATTATTCGAGTGATAAGGCTAAATGGGAAACGAAGGAGTATATTAGTAAACAATATCCCTACCTTTTTATCTATCATATAAGAATTTCGAAGATGAAATTTATTTAAGAGGGGGGTGGGGGGAGAAGGGGAACATCCCGGTTTCATACTAAGGGTTAGAACCCTAGATTTCTGTAATTGAGAAAACATCGATGAGAGTTTAGAAAATTGCATTTCATGGTTATGCATAATGTTAGTATACACACACGTAAATTTGAATTTTTGCACACATTAAAATGACTGTACATGCATTCATTGACATATTCTGGTTATAATTGATCCATAAATGTGATTATATTGGGAATTGTGAATTATATGTGTTAAAAATTGAGTTAGAGTGCATAAGTAGTGAATTATAATTTTTAACAAAATTTGGGAATTTTCTGAAATTTGGGTATGTTTAGACTAGGAAAAATACCAAATGGCAGAACAATTGATGAATAGTGGTAGAAATAAATGTCAAATGGTAGTAGAAATTTTAGTATGTGACATTAAGATTTAATGACTTATGTCATTGAAAATTGAGAGACAATTGGAGTAGAAATTGGAGACAAATGGACTAGTTAATAAAAGACCAAGAAGAGATATTGAGAGAGTGACATGTGGCAAGTGACAAGTGTCACTTACCACACCATTGGTTTTAAAGCACGAAAATCACTAAGTGAAAGACCCACATTTACGAAAATTATGGTCTTTCACTTGTCCATTTATGAAACATACTTCTCTCCATCTTCTTATTCTTTTTCTTCATTTTTTTCTTCTTCACTCACGAAACTCACTCTCACCCTCACCGTGCTGATTTTTGGTCCAGCTCTCTCACTTTGTTTCTCCAAGATTTATTGTCTTCTCCATTTTGTCACTAAAGACCTAACCCTACAACCTTTGATTGATGATGTACGTGTAAGAGAAGGAAGCTAGGGTTAAGAGAGATCTTGAAGAGTTTGAAGACATTGAAGCTAAACAAGTAATTATAAGCATCAATCTTCTGGATTTGATGAATGAAACATGATTTGATGATAGTTAGAGGTTAAATGTTCATAAATTAAGGATGGGTATATGCAAATATGGATAGTGAGAAATATGGATAGATTCATGTCTTGCTTTTTTATTTTGATGGGTAATAGATTATGAAATGATATAATGTTGGATTAAATTGAGTAAATGATGTTTAAAGAGTGTTGGAAAAATGCTAGCTGTAACATTTTCCATTGATTATGCTTCTGTATTTTGGCCATAACTTGATTTGTAGTTATCCAAATGCAATGATTCTTAATTTGGATTAAACTAGAGCCATATGGCTACATTTTTTATAAAGCTATTGAATTCAAATTATGCCTTTAAGAGTTTCTAATTTTTACTTGAAATTGAGAACTGGGAGTAGGAAAAAGTGCAGAAAAACTGGATGCATAATGGGTTTTTGTTCTATTTTCTTAATGAATTAATGTGAATCTCTTTGGGTGTTTTTGTGATGAAATAAAATGATTCTAGAGCTAAAGAAATGGACTAATGTGGTATCTTGAAATGAGAAGAATTAAGGTGATAGCTAGAAGTGAAATGAAAGTGAAAATGAAGTTGAATATGTGTAGGAAGTTGATGATGAATGTGTATACATATGTATGTTCTGTTATAAGTGTTTATGATCAATCATGGAATATAATTTATTTATGGATGATATTGAGTTGAAATGGATTTAGAATGATGGGAAAATGAGAAGAAATTGAATTATAAATGATAGACAAGCTTAATGTAGTGAATGTAGTAAGTAAAGAGTTAGAATATAGAAATTGTGAATGCACTTGGATATACTTTGGGGCAAGAGGCATAACGTTTCCTGCAAAACTCTAATTGAGGCCATTTAGGTATGGTTTTAAATAAGAGTTCGAGGTCTAAAATTTTATGAAGACCCTGAGAAGAGATTTTGATGTTTAGAGGGTCATATTTTCAAGTTTCTGTAAAAGACTCGTAAAGGTCAGGTCCGTTTAACAGACATGGATGTCTGCCTAACGAAAATTCACGGGTCAAGTGGTCTTAATTAAGGCTTAAATGGGACGTGGAATGAACCTAGAATGATGCATTGATTAAGTGACTAACGTGTGATATGTTTGAAGTGATAATTGGGGTTATAACTTAGTAAATGAATGGATGATATCAAAGTACCAAAGGGCATGAGTGTAATGAGAATGAAGATGTGCATATGATTATAGTTATGGTCCAAAGGAGTTGAGTATTATATATTAAGTAAATGTGAATGAGAATTGAGTATTATGAGAGCATATAATGTTAGAAAAGAAATGACGAGAAATTGGATTATGACATTAGAAGAACTAAGTGTTCTTGAGGTGTAAGCTTAAGAATAAGCTAGACACATATAAAGGGTAAAGATTGGATGGTGAACTTAGAATGATCATGTACAAAATCAGACATATATGAATTATGAAATGGGAATGAGCATAAGATGTGAATTTAAAAAATATGCCTGGGATTGTCATTGAGCATGCATTATACATTACACATATACATATGTGTAAAACTGAATGTTTATGTGATTGTGAAATTAATAATGTGTGTGCAATATGTGTTTTGCATAATGATGATACAGGATAGAACATCCGCATCCAGATGTTTTCGGATCATGGAAGCTAATGCTAATCTGGAGCGTACTGTGAGTAGACCTAGATGGTCTTACTTACTGTTTGTTCTGTTTAAATTCTGTATCGAATTACTAATGAATGTGATTGTGATTGTACTGATTCCGGACAATGAAGGTCCGCGACTTGATGCATGAATGTGATATTAAAGTGCTACTTGTATGTGAATGTGACGAACTAAATGCTTCTTGACATGATTGATTGATTACAAGAGATGCATTCCATACATGACTTGATTGTTAAATGCCAGACCTAGTTCCGAAGAAAAATGTGAATATGCATATGAATGAAAAAGTGATTCTCAACTTAAATGTTGAATGTCGGACTGAGGTCTGATGATATATGAAAGTGACTGATTGATCATGTGATTGATTGAGAATATGAAAATGTGAAGCATTCCATTACATGAATGCATGAAACATAAAGGCCGTTGTGACCGGAGTAGCCACCGAAAAAGAGCCTAAATCTTAGAATGTGAAAAAGAGCCTAGAGCTCAGAAAGTGATTAAGAGTCAAAGGCTCACTATGTAAAATGAGTCCGGTATCTCCAATGGATATAGGACAGTTATTAATGAGCCCAGTATCCACAATGGATACGGGACAGTTATAGACTCTCAGTCATAATAATAACAAATTGAAAATGAGTCTCATAAGCATCATATATGCATTCGATGTGTATGAGTTGAACAATTTGACTGATTTTTGTATATGAAATATGTTTCAATAAATGTGATTTGTATGAATTGTATGTGTTATGTGATTGAGTGAGCTATCGAGGATGGTCACTCACTGAGTTCGCAAAACTCACCCAAAATTTGCAATTATTTTTTAGGCTCAGAAGAGTACCCCGTTAGGCAAACGGAAGTATACCTACTGCATTCAAGTAAGGGGTAGAGGTCAATATCAGTTTGCGTCTAGATTTGTATTTTCTTTATTTTGTATCATATTGAGTCTTCCGTAATTATTATAACTTGTGTATTTGAATATTTCTGTATTGTAATAACTTTCCAAATTGGAAATGTTTGTAAATGATTTTGCAATGTAATGAAATTATGACTACAAGTATTTTGTATTTGTAATTGGCTCAAATGGCTATTGAAATTCAGATGATTGTATTGTTGCGATTGAAAAAGTTTATGAATAAAGTCGGCTCGTTTTGATTATTGATTTCTACATATGTGTGTTGTTTTTAAAAAAATTGTAATGAGATTTTACTGACTGACTGTTATAGCATGTCACTCTTGTGGGGTACGTATTCGGATATCACTCAGGATGTTGAGTACGTGTCTTGCTCATCAAATCCATCTTCATCTTGCTCCTTCTCAAAGTGATAATGATTATGAACTGGAGGGTTCTCTCTTCTTCTTATCCCATTATTCCCTAAAGATTCAGCTTGAATAATTCTGAGAAGCCTATTTTGCCTTTCAAAGTTTCTATCTTGCTGCTCAAACTTGTCTTTGACTTCAAGGAACATGGTCTCTATTCTCTTGAATTGATTTTGCATTGCTTCAAGAGTAAAGAATGTATTTCGTTGGTCCTCCTCACTCCTATCACTCTTTCCATCTTTGTTGCTATTATGAGACATGATAATTCCTGCAAGAAAACGTTAGAAGTCTCACAACACTCCCTCACGTGTTTCTCTGTATAACAAAAATTTCCACTCGTGCAATAAAATGGCTTTTCACTATAAAATCTCGCACTCTTGCCTTTTTCTACTCAAGTGCCTCCTTTATTGTTATTTTTCAGGATCATTTCAACAAGATCATGGAAATCAACAAGCAACAAGTTCAAGTAGAAAGCACAAAGATAACGACCTTAACAAAGAAAATGAATAGATGAAACAAATTTAGAAGCAAATTATTGTACAGATGGAAAATAAATCAAAGTGCCAATACACAAATGAAGAGTAGTGTAGGCAACAATTCTTGTGTCAATTAAACAATTATGAGTGCAACAATTGTTCAAATCAATGTAGAGAAGCAAAGATAGGTACCAAAACAATAAATAAACCAAGAAATAAAGAATGAAAAACAAAAAATATGACAAAACTCACCAAACCCAAGACAAAAAAAAATTTATATCCCAATCTGCCCAAAATTCCAATAATTGAATAAAAGATTCAAAGAAAACGTTTCTTGATAGGTTCTTGAATGAAAGAAAGACAATCTAGATGAATCTTGAATGATAAGAACAAATCTTGAATGAAAGATCAAACAATGATTCAAAGAATCACAATATTGGATATTTCTTTATCAATCTTGAAATTTCTTTTCTTTCCTGATAGGTTCTTGAGTGAAAGAAAGACAATCTAGAAGAATCTTGAATTATAAGAACAAATCTTGAATGAGAGATCAAACAAAGATTCAAAGAATCACAATCTTGGATTTTTCTTGATCAATCTTGAAATTTCTTTTCTTTTCTTTCTACTGTTCACTTTTTTCTTAATTAACGATCAAGAAAACAAAGAATCAATTAAAGAAACAAGCACATAAAGAACCAATAATGGCAGATTCGTTCCAAGCAATTAAACTGTAATTTTTTTGATTTTTTTCTAAGGAATCAACAAAGAAAACAATGAAAGATACCTATGAGTTCAATAGAATTAAGCCAAAGCTCTTATACCAACTGATACAAAAACTCCAAGAAAACAAGGTTCTTAAAACCCCCTAATCCTATTGAATCAAAACCTCAATATTTCTATTCTAAGAACTTGCTAATTCAAACCCCAATTATATGAAATTGAGACCCAAACCCAAAAAATAAAAAAATATAACACGCCACCAGCGATTACCTTGATAAGTGATGCAACCCTTGAAGTAATAACAAGAAGAACACGCCTTTCTTAAAGAGAGTATTTTTGAATTTCATTAATCAACTAGTCTAATATTTACAAGGATAAAATAAGTTATTATACCCTTGCGCACGTCCTAACCCTAAAAGGAATAAAAACAAACCTAATCCTAACTAGTTTAAGAGTTTATAGCCCAATAACGCAATATGATCCTAATCCACTTAGGATTGGGTTAAACTAACTTAAATAAGACAAAAATAACTTAAATAAACCTATGGGGGAGGGGAGGACTAACAGAGCGCTCACACGCTTGGTTATACAAAACTAGCTTAAAATAAACTAAGGTAAGTGACTTTTAATGAGTACACAAGCTTACAAAGAAATATCCAGTCCATAACAAGTCTTTTGGCCCTAATAAATAAAGGAAAAATAACAAGCCCAATGTATTAAGTTAAGCCCATAAGAATAATTGAACTTGTCTTGAAATTTGGCTAAGTATTAGCCCCTCCACATGCCCTTTCTAGAAGAATCACAAGCTTGACTACTCTACTTGAATTCTCCATGGATGGTTCGGCCTTGTCCTCAAGGTGAGATGTAATGTGACTTTGAACAAACCCTTGAAGTGCTTGTTTAAACCTTGCAGCACATTGCCTTGTGATAGCTTGGCAAAGTAAGCTTGTCTTGGCGTGTGGCACCTTGATCTCCATTGCTGCCATGGCTTCTTGTATCATATAGTAGTGGGAAGTCTAGGTCAATCCCACAAAGATTAATTTCAAATACTTTTCCAAATTATATGTAAATGTAAAACAAGGGGTTTTGGTTCACTATAAATTAGAAAAGAAGTAAAACTAAATATATAAAAGTAACTCAAATTAAATAGCAGCAAAGTGATAAAATCGATTAATGGATTGAAATCCGATTCTTCGGTTTAATTTTGGCCTACGCATAATTTCACATACATTATTGCATTATCGTCTTCCTACCTCTCTTTAGACTGTTGATCGTGAATTAACAACAAGCTCTGTTAATCTCGATTTTTCCTAAGGTCATAGTTAATCAAGAAAAGCTCATTAATTAACTCTAAATATAGGAAGCCTAGAACAAGCTCTCTAAGTTTACTTAAGAACTTCATTATAAGTAAGAAAAACAAACCAATCTAAGCAATAATCGCACAAACTTGGATTATTTAACTTATGCTACATTATCTCTAACGATTTAATACAATTAGTTGCCACAAATGACTTCCAACACGACTATTATGTATCACATTCAAGTTCTAGCAATGGGTTTTGATGAAAAAAGATTTAATAGAGCATCGAAATCATTCTCATATAATACCCAATCAATACATACAAGATAACGTAAACAAACTGAAAAGAGGGAAAGAAAACGATACACAACGACGATACACCTTCGAACTGGCGTAGGGAAGGTTACCCCTCTATCTTCTCAATCAATCTCAAAGAAATATCCCTGAATAGCCTCTAATATATGAAAGAACAAAGAAAATCGCCTCTAGTTTTAGAATAATGTTCATCGTCACAACTTTATGCTTTTATGGTAAAAAAACTAGGTCATAAGAGGGACAGGTGGTAATTTCATTGGTGTGACTTGGTATGTCACGCCCGTTAGCCTATATCATGGGCGTGATATAGGCTATCACACCCATGAAAATTTTGTCATGGGTGTGACACTAGTCTCATGGCCATGACAAATTCGTGAGACGCCTCCATAGCCATAACACTTGCATCTTTCCATTTCTTTAGGTATTTTCTTGCTTCCTCTTCATTCTAACCCTTCTTCTTCTTGCTCTATGAGGCCAATTGAGTGTGAATCTCAAGAAGATGGTTCAACGAGTATGTTTTCTACTCATTTTAGCTATTATGCTTCCAAATTGTACCTAGATCAAATATGAACTAAAGTGAGTGTCCTAAGCATTTTAAAGCATTAATCACTAAGTCTCAAGGATTAAATGTATCAACAATTAAGTATAGATCATTGTTACCTTGATTAATCTATTTTCCTAACTCATAATGCAGTTGTCCAATTAAATCTAGAGAACTTATCCTAGGTTGTTCGATAGCTAGGTTTAATTTACTACCTTCTCTTAATTAAACACAAATTAAGGGAAAACTGGGGTTAATAGAGCATATCGTTAACCTACGATTAATATTTGCTAAGAGACGTATGAGAATAACAATTCTATGAAGTATGTTAATTGTGTGTATGCCAAGATTGAACCGATGATCTGGTCCTTAGCGTATTCATCACTTTTCTTATTTTCATGCTGTTTGATGTAATTGGCTTTTGTTAATTTAGTTTCATTTTATTTTCTTGTTTAAAAACAAAAACCCTCATAACCTAAACACCTTTTCTTATCATAACAAAAGCTAATCGAAGACTCTCTATGGGATCGCCTTAAATTTACCACTAGCTATAGTTTTAAGTCTAGTTATTTTGTATAGTGTTACGATGCGCTACAAGTGGGAAATGAGGAATCCATCAAATTTTGGTAAGACAATTAGTTATCTATGGGTCAGTTGATTTAGGTGGATAAAGCATTACCCCTCAGGGTTGTTATTTAGCCATATGCATCAGTTGTAACAACTTTCTCAAACATTGATATGTTCCAACAAACACCTATCACCAGCTCCTTACTAAATAAGATATCTCAGGCTATAATCAGTGAAAATGAGGAAAGATACATCTAGCAACACACCAATGATGGCAAGTTTACTAACCAATTTGCAAAAAACTAGTTTTCAGTGATTTTACACTTTTGCATTGGACTAAAGCAGTATGGTCTAGCTACCTTATTCCTCAGGTCTCCTTTACTCTATGGCTTGCAATGAATAACAAGTTGCCAACTGTTGACAAGCTAGCTATATTCTTGAATCTTACCAACTAGTGGTCACTTTTGCAGAGATGCTGAAGAAAAAGTTGATCAACTATTCTTCAGTTGCAAGTTCACCATTGAAATTTGGAAAGCACTACTGAGAAAATGTTTTCTTTCTAATGATTTCATCAACTTTAGCAACATTAAAACTTGGTACTCAACAAACAGATGTCCTAATAAAACTACACAAAGGTGCTTCTAGTTGATCCTATCTTCTATAGTCACTGCAAATTAGGATGAGAGAAACAATCGAAATTTACAAGATAGGAGCCTCTCCAAGGTACAATTTTGTAACCAGCTCATACAGCTCCTGAACTTCAAATCAACATTCACAAACATATATTTCAGGATGAATGATATTTTTTGTCCTTTCGAATGTCTAGAATCTCTTTATTTTAAGCTTATAGTTGTAATCCTCTGTAGTTACGAGTGGTTATCTGCAAAATACCTTTTAAGCCTTAATTCAATTCTTCTTTTTCAAAAAAATAACTTATCAATGTAGCATAGGAACTTCACCTAGAATTATCATTCTATTTTAGTTGATTTAAGAACATATCACGTTTGTGTCTTTATGAAGTTGAGCTTAACACCTTCAATTGACATAAATCAAGCACTATTGTAGTAAAAAATTCTACGTGCAAACTTGTGTTTAGTAACTGCCTCTGGATATACAAAGTACATTAGCTTATATTTAGGGTTTTGTTCATGTATTTCACTAAGTCAATCATTTCTCAAATGGACCCTACCTGGTTTGACACACAATTAGTTAGCCCCCTCAATTATCAATCCTTGCGTCTCCAACAGTTGGCAGATAGTGACTTCAGAGCTTCTTTTTCTACATTACCAAAAATAATTGTTATTAAATGGTCCAACAATTAAATGTGAGTGCCTAATCTGCAGATCTGATGCAAGTTTAGTGATATAATCAAAATTAAATTATGTTCAGAAACCTAACCAATCTTGGCGACAATTTGGACAAAAATCAAGAATTCCATGATAATTTGAAGTTATCATATCAGACATTTAAAGATATATAGATGAGAATGTACACATACCTACGTATGTTGAACTCATGGTAGTTTTCTACTACATACGTTGTGAAGGTGTCACTCACAAATTGTCACTCTCAATTGGGTTAATTGGCAGTGCGTAAAGTGAAAAAGTTCCATTCCTAGAGAGGGATTCCTTTGTAGCCTTTCGGTGCTTGAATCCACTTTGTTACCCTTTATTCTCTTTTTCTTAAGCTGATAGCTTCCAAAGGTAGAATCATGTTGCTACGATGTTTCAATCCTGCATATTTAGATTTTTGTATCATTCTCTAATCCTCTGATAGCAGTAACTTAGACAAAAAGCAAAAGCTTAAAGCTGCTGTTTCTGACTTCCAAATACAATATCTGCATTCCCTTTCTGTTTCAATCTTTTTCTTTTTTATTTTCATTTTGACTCTGAATCTGCGGGCATTTAATGCCGTTCTTGTTTGTTTGGCATTTCAAACTTTTGCCGGTTTTTTCTTGAGTATGAGAATTGTAAAGCAAAAGGGTCTTGTTATCGCACACCCAAGTTCTTGTTTCTGGTACTGCTAGTGCTTGCCGATCTTTAATCATGGCAGTAGATGTCTGTTCAGAGCTTCCAAGTGCAAGAATTAGTCCAAGAATCTCTTTTTCTCACGATCTGAAACCACCAACAGATTGTTTATCTACTCGAGAACATCATAATAGACTGGATACGTCTCTGCTGGAATCGGATTTCAATTTCTGCTTTGCCAACAATTTCGTCCAAGAACTATCTTCTGCAGATGAGCTGTTTGCAAATGGTAAGATCCGTCCTTTGGAAATCAAGAAAAGCCTTAACTTTTCCAAGGACAAGAACGATCAGCCAATGCTAGTGCCACCTTCTCGTCCTCATCAAACAATTAGCGAGACTAAAGAGAGGAAACTTCTAAAAGAGTTCTTGTCAATGAGTACCGACCCTGAAGAAAAGCCCGCTCCAAAATCATTTTGGCAGTTCAAGAGAAGCAGCAGTCTTAATTTTGACAGTGCAAGAAGCAAAGGTCTGATACGTTCGCTACAGTTTCTGTCAAGAAGCAACTCTACAGGGTCAGCTCCAAATCCTCAAAAACAATCGATTCTAGCCAAGGACACCCAGAAACCAAAGTTGCAGAAACAGCCGTCTCTACCAAGTAGAAAGCAATTCAAATTCTGGTTTGTCTTATCATTATAATTCGTCGCAGAAGAATCCTCCATTAAGGAAGTGCAAGTCCTATGGTAATGGGGTTAGAATTAGTCCTGTTCTGAACATATCGCCTCCTTACATTTCCAGAGGAACTATAAATCTTTTCGGTCTTGGTTCACTGTTTTGTAACGGTAAGGTCAAGAAGAAGTAAAGATGATATTGGATTAGTTACATCGACAACTGGAGCTTTTCATAGTACACTTCTCTTTAGCTATCTATAATGTTTTCTGGTTCATGGATCAGCATGGGGCCAATAATGCCTGTAAATTGAAAGAAAATGCCATGGAGGAAATGATTAGATCTTGAGGAACTATGTGATGCGTTTAAATGAATGTAAATGCTGAAGTAAAAACCACAGTTGGGTTCAGTAAAAACTAGAAACTTGGAAGATGGTGACTCCTGCGCAGGCTGTCAAAAATGGTAAGGGCATAGGAGAAAAACACGTCGACTCATTTTATGACCAGATCTTTCTTTTTTATCTTTTGATCTTTTGTGATTTTTATTTCTTTTCAGTCAAAAATATGTATATAGGTACAAAATTTTCGGCCTTTTGGTTCTCTGTTGAGTCATGGCAAAACATTTGGTACAAGTAAGTTATTCCATCGCCCTAAGGAGTAATTCATTCTGTTGGTTCATCTAGCTTATATCTTCAACAACCACCAGGACATGGTCCAAATGTTGAATGAATATTTTAAGAACAGTTGGAGGTGGTGGCCTGCTCTTCTTATAGTTGCAAGTTATTAGGGACGTTAAACCAACAATTGCTATGGTAACTTTCTCCACCTCTCAATTTTATTAAAAAACCACAAATTCCAACAATGGATCTCTTTCTCTCTCTAACTGATAGTTCTTTGGCCTGTCACTAGCTCTTTACCAAAACACCCCTAAAATTTTCCTTTTTTGGTAACCATTTTCCCAAGTCTTGTTTGTTTCTCGTTTCGTGCAGCCGCATATCAGCTTCATTGCTGAGGTTCCTACCTCAATGGAGGGCCTTTCTAAGGCCATGAACTCCATATATGAAAAAGGAGAATCCTCTAAATTGTCCTTAGAAGAGTTTCCCACACTTTCTAGACTAGTTGCAAACTCTAGAGGAATAGTTTCTGTGGTGAGATTTGACGACACCGGCAAAAATAAGAACCATACCGAGGCCTCACAACCTACAGGAGCCTGGAAAAATAAAATCAATATTCAACATAACAAAGTACAACTCAAGCACTATTAGAATGTTATGAAGGATGGAGCGATTTCCCCGAGACAAGATCCTCTGTCTAATTTTATGGTGTTTTATTCTGTCTCATGAATCTCAACCATTCATTTATGCGGATCCCGCGTTTATTTATGCGGGACCCACACGGAGCTCACATAAATAAATGGCTGAGATTCATGGGACAGAATAAGACACCATAAAATTGGACATAAGATCTTAACTCGATTTCCCCACCCAATGAACTACTAAAAGCAGGTGAGCAGGTTTGGCCCTTTGCCTTGGTAGGTCTCTTTTGGAACAAAAGGCCTACTTTTCTAGTTATAACATATTGAAGATTCCTTTGCCTAGTATTATTAAGACTACTACAGGGATCCATCGGAATCGCGATCGCTGACCTCTTAGTCGGCAACGTCAGCCTCGTCGAGATCAACCGATTCTTCAACGACGCTGTAGAAATCAACTTCGGCGTCTTGCCTATCGAGAGCTTCATTTGTCTTCATAGGGAGATCTGGACATTGCAGCTGGCGCTGGATCTACTGAAGGGTAACTACATTTGGCGCCTGCTAACAGGAATCTGACGCCCAACTTCCTGCCTCCGCGAGATCGACTTCGGGACTTCGACACCGTCGGTTTCCTCCTTCCGCCATTGTCGATGCTCCAGTGGCTGTCAGCATCACTCCTCTGCTACAGTGACGTCGGGCTATGAAATAGAAGACGCTAGTGACGCCGGCAGCAACTCCCATCTTGCTAAATTAACAAAACCATAAACAAACTTCTGAGCATCCCGAATTGAAGTTGATCTGTATATGGCCAGTTCTATAGAAACCCCTACTTTGCAGGTCACGGAAGAAGATAGAGCAACCAAGAAGGTTAAACACCGAGACCCTGGTGTTGCCTCTCATGGCTACAGAGATTGCTTGATGGCTGGGGCTGTGCTAGAGTCAACCATGGAGGACGTTATGGCAGCCAAGAAGATCACAGTGGGGGACGGTGATGTAGTGATTGATAAAATAGGCAACATTCCTAAAGTTACTCTCTCCATGACTCTTACAAACAAGATCGATAGAAATCTGGACAATGCCGTGATTGTTCATCTTCTTGGGAAGGACATTGGCTACAAGTTGCTCTGTTCTAGGCTTGGTGCAATTTGGAACTTAGGTGAGAATAAAACTCTTGATGTTGGTAGGGGCTTTTTTTCTAATCCAGTTCAATAACGCGAAGGATTACAATCATGCTATTCTAGGAGTTCCCTGGGTTATTATGGGTCGGTATCTACTTGTCCAGCCTTAGACTCCTACTTTCAGAGTGCAAAACCCTTATATAGGAAAGACGATAGTCTGGATTCTTCTTCCAGAACTCCCTTTGCAGTATTGTCCTGAGGATGTAATCAAAGCCATTTCGGAAGTGGTAGGTCATGTTCTTAAAATTGATTTCAATACCAGTGATTTTGAAAGAGCTAGGTTTGCAAAGGTGGCAGTCTCAGTTGATCTTATGGAACCTCTTATATCGAAGTTTGAGATTGATGGTGAAGTTCAATTAGTTGAATATGAAAACGTTCCGGAAGTTTGTTTCTCTTGTGGTCGTTATGGTCATTTCGATACTCATTGTACCTTTAAGGACTTGCCAGAAAATGAGACCACTTCTCAGGTGACGAACTCAAAGACAAGGAAAGATGATTTCGGTCCGTGGATGGTGGTTGAGAAGCGGAAGAGAAAACCGAGTATTCAGGGCGACAATCCTGGTTTCAAGGATCAAGATGAGAAGCAAGGTTCCAGATATTCAATTATAGCTGAAAAGGAAGTCGAGATTCTAAGAGGTAACGAGGAATCTGTTAAGGGTATTCCTAGAAACCCTGATCCGGTGCATGACTCTTCACGAGACGGGCCTGCTATTCACGTACGTGGGCCAAGGGGTTCATCGAACAGAGGAAGAAGCTTGGGCTGTAAGTATGGAAGTAATCGGGACTCATCTTACTCCTCTCACAAAGAAAATGTCGGACCATCCACTCAAGAGCGAATCACTAAGCCCACTTTAGGAGGCCTCTTTGATTTCAAAAATAGGCATGCTTTGGGCAAAGACATTGTTAATCTCCCTTCTACTTTGAACAAGAAGAATCATTCTGTTGTGGGAACAACTGACTCCACGTCGTCTAAAGTTATGGGATCGAAGCCTGGCACTACCAAGGAAGCTGGCTCTCTGTCTGCCGATTTGGGTGTTGTCCTTGCTGATGACAAGTTGGGTGAGCAGCTTCTCGGAAGACCCCAGATGATTCCATGATTGTGGATGCTCCCAATTTGGAAGCAGATACTGGAACTCGAGCTCACAATAACTTGTCTTTAGACGAGGATATCGAGAAATTTATGCCTTGTGAAAATGATGATGTGGATCCTTATTTGCAGGATTAACGAGGTATCCTTCCTACCTTCTCTTCTTTTTCATGTCTATTTTATCTTGGAATTGTCAAGGGGCGGCTAAGCCCCAATTTGTGAGAACTCTGAAGTGTTTCACCAGGAAACATAACCTTCATGTTGTTATTATTCTTGAGCCGAGAATCAGTGGACTTAAAGCAGATAGATACATTAGTAGAATTGGTCACCCTTTTTCTCATCGGGTTGAAGCAACGGGCTTTTCTGGGGGTATATGGATTCTTTGGGATGATTTTTATGAAATTGAGATGGTGATCAGTAATCAACAATTTGTTCTCAACTCGGTCTCTCAGAATAACAAGTTTCTATTTTTTCTGACTGCTGTTTATGGGCACCCTACTCCATCTTGCCGTGCTAAGTTATGGGAGTCTCTTATTCATCTCAATACTGCTATTTCCTTCCCTTGGGTTCTGATTGGTGATTTCAATGCCATTCTTTATTCTCATGAGAAGAAAGGGGGATCTCCTAATCAAACCGGGGAATGCAGGCTGTTCTCTAATTGGTTTCAAGACACTAATATGATTGATTTGGGATACAAAGGTTCGGATTACACTTGGCGCAGGGGTCTTATTTGGGAGAGACTGGATAGAGGGATTTGTAACACTCACTGGAGGTTGGCATTTCCGGAAGCTACTGTGACCCACCTCCCCCGTATTCACTCTGATCACTGTCCCTTACTTTTGCAGACTTGCAGTTTTTCTCCTTCTTTGGCAAACAGACCTTTCCAGTTTATTGCGGCTTGGTTAACTCATGCTGATTTTAGTGAATTTGTGAAGAATAATTGGGAGTCCAATTCTCAGCTGTCTTCATCTCTCTCAAAATTGACCGCTAATCTGAGGGTCTGGAATTCTGAAGTGTTTGGGAATATTTTCATAATTAAGAACCAATTGTTATATAGGATCGCTCACGTGGAGAGTAAGTTGGACACACGGCCATCGATTGATCTGATGAATACTTATAATCAGCTCAAAGCTGATCTGGATATCATTCATCAAGGAAGGAGCTCCTTTGGATGCAAAAGTCTCGTAGTGATTGCATTAAATGGGGAGATCGCAACACTAACTTCTTTCACCTGAAGACTGTTAAAAGGAGGAAGCAGAATCGGATTGAATTTCTCAAGGATGAGGCGGGTAACTGGGTGAGTGACCAGGAGACTCTTCAGAACATTGCCTTGCAGTTCTTTAGTAGGTTGTATAGAGATGATGCAACACTCCAACCATCTTATCCTATCAGAGGAAGTTTCCCTATTTGCGACCATAATACAGTGAACATTCTTAACCAACCTATTGGAGATGAGGACATTAGAAGAGCCCTTTTCGATATGAAACCTTGGAAAGCACCAGGTATTGATGGGTATCAAGCGGGTTTTTATCAGCCCCAATGGCATATTGTAGGCAGGGATGTGTGCAATGAAATCAAAAATATTTTTGCCGAAGGAGATCTTAATTTTAATATTAATAAGACCCTGTTATGCCTTATTCCTAAAGTGGAGGTTCCCAAGCAAATTGATCAGTTCAGGCCAATTGCTCTCTGCACAGTAATGTATAAATTAATCACTAAAACCATTGCTCATAAAATCAAGATGATCATGCCTCAAGTGATTGGGCCCGCTCAAACTAGCTTCGTTCCAGGAAGACACATTACTGATAATATTGTGGTTGCTCAGGAAGTCATTCACTCCATGAGAACCATGAGTTCGAAAAGGGGTTGTATGGCAATAAAAGTTGATCTTGAAAAGGCGTATGATAGAATTCGATGGGAATTTCTACTGGATACCCTTCATGAGGTAGGAATACCCCAGGCCCTTATCAGTACTATCATGAAGTGTGTTTCTGGTAGCTCTATGCAACTTCTATGGAATGGTAGCATCACGGATCACATCCTGCCGACCCGAGGTCTACGCCAAGGGTGCCCCCTGTCTCCTTACCTTTTTGTGTTATGCCTGGAACGACTATCCCATGGCATTTGTAAATCTGTTGATGAAGGGAATTGGAAACCTATCAAGCTTAGCCGAGATGGTCCTTTGCTTACTCATCTTTTCTTTGCGGATGACCTTATCCTTTTTGCTAAAGCTGATAATACTCAGGTTGATATTATTAAAGGGGTCCTCCAAGACTTCTGTGCTTGTTCCGGTCAACGAGTCAACTCTAAAAAAACTCGGGTCTTTTTCTCAAAAAATGTTCCTGAGTCTACGAGAAGATCTTTAAGGGCTACTCTGGAGTACCAGGAAACTAAGGACTTGGGGAAATACTTAGGAGTCCCTCTCCTCCATTCTCGGGTCACCAAGAAGAGCTATGGGTATATCCTGGATAAAATGAAGGCAAAAATATTGAGCTGGAATTCTAGTCGGCTTTCCTTTGCAGGTCGTGTTACTTTGGCGAATTCAACTTTGTTTTCAATGCCGTCCTTTGCCATGCAAACTTCGAAGATCCCTGTTACTATCTGTGATGAGATGGAAAAAATCAGCAGGAGTTTCATATGGACAAAGGAAGATGACAAAAGGAATCTGTCTCTAGTGGCTTGGGATAAAGTGCAACATCCTAAAGGAGCTGGAGGTTTGGGGTTGCGGAATCTTCGCTTAGTTAACAAAGCCTATGCTATGAAAGTTGGATGGCATATGTTGACAGATTCTAATAGTCTATGGACTAAGGTGCTTCGTTCCAAATACAAATTCAGCATTGATGTCCCAAATAATATTGTTGCTCCTGCTTCTTGCACTCCTCTATGGCGTTTGGTGACTGCCAATTGGGATGCTGTGATTTCTAACACCTTCTGGGCCTTAGGCGATGGTAACACGATCAAATTTTGGAAACATAGATGGCTGCCAGGTGTCTCAGAGCCTTTGTTGCATGCAGCTAGTGGACCTATTCCGGATAATATGATTGATAAAACTGTCTCTTTTTTTGTTACTGTTGATGGAGATTGGAGATGGGAGTATTTTTCTCAGTTGCTACCTCCTTCAATCTGCTCTTTTATTGCTGCTACACTGATACCCTCCGATGCTTGTGGTAAGGACTCACTTTTTTGGAGTCTGTCTTCTTCAGGAGATTTTACTTTGAGGTCTGCGTATGATTTTCTTTCTGAAAATTATATTACTTCTCACAATTTTCCTTGGAAGCTGATTTGGACGTGGCCAGGCCCTCAAAAAGTCAGAATGTTTTTTTGGCTAGCCCTAAACAATGGAGTATTAACCAACGATGAGAGACAACGACGACACTTAAGTGATTCTGGACGTTGTGATCTTTGCAACGACGAGCCTGAAACCCTTCTACACATTCTTCGGGATTGTCATGTTGCTGTTCAATTCTGGAATCTCTTTACTGATTTTAATAATTTGAGCTCCTTCTGGAATGTTAATCTGGAAGATTGGTTGTTATTGAACATGAAAAGCTCTCATCTCTCTCATGACCATCTTAGTTGGCCTACTATCTTCGGCTTAGGCTGCTGGAACCTTTGGAAACGAAGGAATGACAAAGTTTTTAATTTTGGTGTTTCTTCCATTTTTAATACCTTGCAGAGTACTATTTCTGAAGCTAAATTGGTTCAGGATACCTTCAACAAGTTGCCTTCGGAGAATAATAGTCATTCGGGTTCAAGGTTAATCTTTTGGAAATGTCCGCATTCCCCTTTTATGATGCTCAACACTGATGCTTCTTTGGCTGCCTCCACAGGGATTGCTGCAAGTGGAGGTTTGATTCGGGATCATAATGGTCGCTAGAAACATGGGTTTGTTTTCAAGACGGGTTATTGTTCAATACTTCGTGCTGAGTTGTGGGCTCTCTATTATGGTATTCAACTCACTCATAAACTTGCCTATTTGGATGTGTTTGTTGAATGTGATAATGAGATTGCTGTCAAGATGTTGACCGGTGGTGTTCACGCCAATTCAGGTTGTTTGCCTCTCGTGGCCAGAATTCTAGACTTACTGAAGCGATTCCATAATGTGAAACTCACTCACATTTACAGAGAAGGAAACTTTGCAGCTGACTCCCTTTCTCACCTTGCTTTTGATTTTCGTCCTGGCTTTCATGTTTTGGGCCAAGTCCCCCCTTTTGTTGGTAGATGGCTTGATCATGATTTAATAGAGGTCTCCTATGCTAGGTAGTTTTCTGTCTTTGTGAGCTTTGCTCACTTTTATCTTACCAAAAAAAAAAGTTGTCATTCTTCTCAATGCAACTTTGTAGAAAAGCCACGTATGCCTCTAGTTATACAAGAAGAATCTTCTTCTTCTTCTCTGTTGCGTTTCATTTTTCTGCGTTTTTTTTTTAATCTATGTTCATCAACAACGCAACAACAAAAAAATCTATATAAATTCATAACAAACGTTCAAACCCTGTGATACTAAACTAGGGATGAAGATAAGTTAAACATGTTTCTTCTGCAAATCCATCAATGGGCTTGTCTTACACGTTGGCTTTTTCATAAACTATAACTAACCATGAAGCCCTCACCATGTAAAGGTCAAGCACTGATTTTAATTATTTAATTATTTAATAAAATTTTTATTAATTAATAATAATATAAAATATTTAATTAATTATTTACAAAATCAATCACATAATAATTAAATATAAGTAAAAAAATTCATTATCATTCTTAATATTTGATACTAAACACTGGTATAACTATTAACTTCTAGTAATCTCATTCCTAGTGCTTGCATACCAATGAAATGGATTCCGTTCCGTTCCGGCTGGAAACCAGAACCGGAACGGGTTTATAAATACTGTGTCTGGATTTCGGTCGGTACCGGCTGGTTTACTGGAATTCTGGGGACCATTTCGCAAAAAATTAAACCTTTAAGGACTAAATTGCAAATAAAAAAAATTAAAACCTAATAATCTACTCGGACCCCCCCCCCGACCCCGACCTTCTCTTCTTCTTCGGTTTCTCTCCTCCCTCCCTCTCGTTGCCGCTGGCCCGCTGCTCC
>JAOTBA010000003.1:15211362-15223391 GCA_025629845.1 Erythroxylum squamatum | reverse complement strand
AGAAGAAGCAATGATATCACTATCCACTCGCTCGGTCGGTCAGTCCGACCTTCAACCTACCGCGCATATGTCAACACTAAGGCCTATCCTTTCATTCACTTTGAGGTCACAAGTACCAGGTCGGGTTCGAGCCCTTCCTTTAGGGCCGGGATGTTACATTGATCTTTTAAAATAGCAAGAATTTTTATGAATGGATACTTAGTGATAATTTACCTGTAATTGATCAATTATAATAAGTGCATGCTTTTCGTGAATGGATACTTAGTGATAATTTACCTAAGTAAGTGATAAATAATAATGAGTGCATGCTTACAAGTGTCACAGATGCATGAATAAGGTTTCAATATTTTGATTATGCGTATTCAAATTAAAACACTTGAACATGAAAGGAATAAGTTAGTGTATTGGAACTTTTTAAGTGGTTAATGTTTAAGGTTAAATTAATTATATGAGAATGATTTATTGGAACTTTTTAAGTGGTTAATGTTTAAGGTTAAATTAATTATATGAGAATGATGCTATTAAACTACTATTGTAATGTTGCATGATTGTGTGTTTATGTGTTTAATGTTTTGTTTATTTTATGGTTTTAGTTTTGCTTAAGGACAAGTAAAGATTTTAGTGTGTTTTACATGTTTTTTGAGAATCTTTTGGAATTTATGGCACTTAGTCTGCTTCAAGTTTTTTTAGGTGATAATTGTCTTCATGAACTAAAAGGAGAAAATTTTAGGTAAAATCAGGGCATAAAATGGAAGAATTAAAACAACCTTGGACTTACATAGTTATGTATAGTGACTATATAAGTCACAGTAACCATATGGAGCTTTGAAGATATTGTTGATGCTCACGTGAAGATATGAACCTGTGTGTATAAATAGCATCTTTGAAGCTCATCATACACGGACGTGTATATGCCCTTGTAAGCTTCTATGATTGTGTAAACTTGGATTAAAAGGTTTTTAGACATACACGGTCACTTTAAAAACCTAGTTTTTTTAATATAAAAGGATATTTTGAAGGCTCTACAAGAGAGATCAAGATTCCAGAGTCAGTAGAGACACCAAAATAAGAAACAAAATGAATATTTGTATTTTTTATGGATTGCTAAATCTATTTTAAGGTTTATTCTTGAATTATTTTGTATAACTTTTACCTTATTGAATCCAATATGTTACTGTTGTGTGATATTTGTTGTTCTCATATTTGATATGGATGAAGTTATTTGTGTTAAGTTGCACAACAAGAGGTGGTACCTTAATAGATTTACAAATATCATGTTAATAAGCAATTGAAGAGAGATATTAATTGTGAGTTAATTATCCTTAGGATTGCTTCAAATCTAATTGAGTAGTTAATAGTAATATTGAGAGATAGAGATATTCCAACGTAACTTTTATCTATTTCAATTGGGATTACTTGATTAGATCTCAAGAGATGATAACCAAAACCTTTGGATATATAGGATCAAGCATAGCTGAATTCACAAGGTGAAGGGAAGACAAAACAAGGATAGAATAATCCCTAAGTTTCCATTATTGAGTACTTCAATTTCATTATTATATTTTACTTGTTCAATTGTTAATTTTTGTTAATTTACTTTAATTTTGAATTAATTCAATCATTTGTTCCCTTAGCTAAAGTGTAATTCAAATTGTTAGGTGACCATATTCAATCCTCGTGGAAACAATTTTTATACTATAAGATACTATATGTATACTTATAGTATTGAAAGTACTTCAATTAAAACTACAAACAGGGAGCAACCTGCTCAAGTGTTAGAGGATGTTCAACTTCAAAGGTTAACTATAATAAAGAAACCTTCAACTAGATACTCGAGTTTGGAATATTTCCTAGTTACTATTGAGGGGGAGCAGAAGAATTTCTAAGAAGTGTTGTCATTTATAGCCAAAGACTCTTGGCTCAAGGAAATGTAAAAAGAGATGGATTCTTTAAAGAAGATTCATATGGACAATAATGGTGCTGACAGATTGATGAAGATACTTCCCTAAAGTAAGCTTGAGCTTTATAGTAAGCTTATCGAGATGGCTATCAAGTAATCAATGGGGTGGTTGATTTCTTCTTCAAGATGAGTTACTGGTGGAGATTGATATGAGTCCAGTCACATTTTTATAGATGTCTGTTTATCTAATACCACTAGATTTGGACTTCGGAAGTTTTAACTATCTTCATATATTAAAAGAAACAAACTTCGGCCAGATTTAAGACAAAAACCAATTAGTCAAAGATATTTCTAGAGGACATTCCCATGTATGGGTTGAACAAGCTCTTGAAAATGGTGGACACAAATGTATGGATGAACGTCTAAGCTTTTGTGACCATGTACAAGTTGAACAACAACATTTCAAGTCAAATACGCCCGTATGGAGTCAGAAATAGCAGTGTAAGTTGAGGACATTATCGTGTACACCAACCGTATAAGTTACTGGAACTTTGCATCAGAGTGACATTGAGTTTTATTTGGATACAGTGTCGCCACACACGGCCTTGTAAGTCATCGTTGACAATTTAAAAATCTTATCATCTCATACTTAAAAAGCTGGATGAGATATAGAACTTGCTTAAGATAGAAACACATTATGGAATAACAATTTTAGAGTCCAAATAGTATTTTTCAACTAAAGTTTTATTGAAGTTTGATTTCTAGGATTAGTTGGAGTAGTATTGGTGTATGAGAGCTAAAAAAAGTGAGTTTTTTTGTGATTGTTTTTTTAAGGTGTTCCTAGGTAAGATTGCTCGAAATCTTAACATTTGTATCTTACTATTTTTTGATTTAGTGGTTTTATTATCAGTTTGTCCCATGATTTTGACCTCTACAGGGTTTCTCATGTACAATTTATCTTTAAGTCATCTTTGTCATTTGAGTGGTTTATTATTGGTTAAGTGATTTCACTAAACCTGTTAGTGTCATTGCTTAGAGCCTAACACCCAACCATCTTTATGAAAGAGACACTGATTTCATAACCAAAAGTTAGGCTCGCCCACTATACTATACAAACTGTAATTAAAAATAAAACTATTGAATTTTGTCTAATAAAACTTAACTACAACTAATGTATTTATATTTATTTGTATTTGATATAAGTAATTAACTACTGGCATCACTTCATACCCATTTTGAATAATTTATCTCTTCTAAAAAATTAAATAGCTAGTTAATAAGTGTGGTGTGTTTCATATAAGTTGCTAACTAAAAATAAATTATATTATCCATAATAATAAACAAAAGAAAGATGAGGAGTTAGAAGAAGGATTTGAAATCTCTGTATTTATATGGTAAAGGTCCTAGGTATATACTTGAGTATCCAGCAATATACAAGGTAACTACAACCTAGAAATATATTGTTTAAGCCCTTAATTGTGCCTAATTGACTATTAGTAATTAAAGATAATAATCCAACAAACATAGCCAAAGTTTTAGCTTAATCACCACTTGATTGACAATGTAAATCAATATTTGCTTCACTAACAATTTATTATAGTTATATAGTATTTGATCTACTTATGTAACACTGGATTATGTTTCCCTTAAGTAGAAGTTTCTCGAAGAAAAAAGAACTATAAAAACATAATGGACGGAGGCTTTCTCCAAAAATAAAAATGACAAATATAACTCTGGCCCAGAAAAGACGGCTACCCTGCGGAAGCTGATCCTTTTTATGAGTCGAGCCCATTTACTAGTTCCCAAGTCTCCGTTACTGATACTAAAGTACAGGAGATCTCTAGCTTAATCAAGGCCAGGTCTCCAAGTCATTACTTCCAAACTAAAATTTCGCCTAGAAAGAAATTGTCAAGTGTGAAGTGAGATTATAGTGAAGTGAGAATGCTCTTATGTCAAGACTTGCACAGTCGAAGAAACATCGAACTAACCCCACATCATGCGTTGATCTTACTCTGCATATATTCCTCTTGAATTTAAGCACCCTAAAGTAGAACAAGTTATGATTACTTTACTTCTAAGATGGCATAGCCCTCAAAGCTTAAAAAGAAATAAAAAATCTCTCATTCCTTAAGCCCCATTAAATTAATAGTTGCTCTTCCTTTCTGGTGAGATTTACGTATTCAGGCCACTTTTTCGAAATGCCGTTCTGTCACATCCTATACTTTTTGATTGACTTTGAGATTGCGTTAAGGAAAAAGACAAAGATAACAATAATTTGGTTACCCAATTGCTGTGGTCTTGTGATTCAGCTTTAACAAGAAAGCCCGTAGAGACAGAACCAAAATTTTAGAGAACCAAGTGACTTCTGGTGTTGGTTTCTTTGCTTATATATGATTTCAAATATATGTAAATTTCTTTATATTTTTTATTCTCGTATTTCACAAACGTAAAGCCTCACTCAAAATGGAGTTAAGAGAATAAACGGTATATGAATTGTTATACAAAATATCTAATTCCTTTTAAAGGAAAATACAATAATCCAAGGAAGCTGGCTTTCTAATTACAACCGAACCACAGCTTTCCAACATATTGTTAGGAAGATGTTACAAAATGGACCTCCAAAGAGGGAACTCAGTGATAATTCCAACTTATGCTGGAATTAATCAGAAAAAGGAGGTACCCTCTTCTTTCTCTTTAATCCCTTAATTATGAAATTGGCAGATGATGTTTTTATCCTCTACTGTTATCTGGAAAAAAGAACAACTCCAATGCATGCCCTGCCCTGTTGAACATATAACATGGAAGGGACAAAAAGGAACCAACTACCAAGCATGACGTGTTTTTGAGTAGGAAAAATCAGAATAAACAATGAAGCATCATTTTGTTTTCAGGAAGGCGCGATATGAATTCCGAGAACCCTGCAGTCTATAAAACACCAACTAACACCTTGATAGCTTTTGCTTAGTGCCTACCTTCTTGTCACCCGAACTTGTATTGACCAATCACGTGTAAACCGTTTCTCCCACTAGGAAAGATTATCATTTCTTTCTACTATAGTCTATCCTTTTCTTCCTTCTTTAAGATGTTGGATCTTTCAATTCATCGGTTTAGTTACTGTGCAAAAAGGAAATCATCACAGAGATAGATCGATTCATAGAGAAAGAAAGAGACAGACAGAGAATTTGTCCATCAATTAGGGGTAATAGTGGATTCTATTGACGAGTGTGGGAGGGTTTTTCACATGTAAGTAACTAGATACCTTATGGGTGTTATAAGTCTTTAGTCACTAAAACAAGACAAGTAGCAAACACAAAGCATCTTTATTCTACGTCCTAGATTTTCATCAGACTTTTTAAGCGGCATATGCAACGGCCAAATTCAGGGTAGAAAATTCATTCAGGGCAACCCCTTCGATACGGAACCTCTTTTCGGTGCAAACTGTAGAACTTTTTCATGTCAACATATACTGCAAGGTCGGTGTTTTATCGTATCTATGATATATATGAGCTGGCTGGCCTTAAATCTAGCTTTGGGAAGTACAAATATGGAGTTCATATTATGAGCGTATAAAACTACTTGATAGAGGATTTAGAGTGCTGTCGCTTTGTTACTTCTCGGTGACTTAAATTTCCTTACTTTTTTGTTTGATGCAACATAAAGGAGCAAAAGCACAATCTTAAATACGTTTGAAGACCTTGTGCACTTGAACAAAAGTTCCTCCTTTGGATCTTTTTGACATATTGGGTACGTTGCAAACTACAGCCCTTAGATAACAACGAAAGTTGAAATCCCCCTTCCCACTACTTTGCCTTCAACATAACACCAGCTGGTGATCGGGCCCCAGCAACTAATCTTTTGCTTCATAGTGATCCCGTAAAATGATGTAGATTTGCACTTCCAATTTAACCAATGAAAACCCTTTCTCAAAAACTCGGTCATTATGTGAGTTTATTCTATATTATATTAAATATATCATGGGGCCCAATGTTATTAGGTTTCAACCATCATTTCAATCCTACTTTGTCCCCAAGTTCCAATCAAGGCTAGAATTGTTTCACACCATGATTCAATCAAAGACTTTGTTCATTTGGAATAATGTTCACAACAAGTGAAGTAATGGGTCACGTTATCAAAGTCTCCAAAATAATAATAATTCTCTAAATTTTTGTAGTAGTTGTGGAACTAGGTCCAATCCTTAAAGAACTGAACACTAGTTTCTTAATTTCAAGCAATAAAATTAAATGGAGGGTTTTTGATTAAATAACTAATTAACCAAAAATAAAACGAAAACAAATTTAACCTGAATTTAAATATGTGAAAGTCAAGATTACCAAATTCTGATTCAAGAGAAAGATCTCATCTAATTGTAACATTGATCATTGGTCTAAAAAGAATATTTTTACGATTCAAGCAGTTAGTCCAAAACATATTAGAATAGTTATAATAACTCTCAATTTTTTCTAAATTAATTGGTTCAAACCCAGCTTCCAAACCAAAACTTATCATCTATTGATTTATCAAATAAATGATAGCAATAAGCTCCGTGAAAAAGACTAAACCCTAAATTAAATAATCAAGATTGCTATAACTATTCAATTTAGTTTTCTTGTTTATCATAAGTTAAACATAAAATTCATAAATAACCTATTTGCTACTTATACTAATCTTTCATGACAATTACGGGTCATTGAATTCCTAGATAGCATTAGAATAATCAATATTAAATTAAATTGCTAGATTAATCGAATATCAATCATTCATGAAATATGAGAACTCAAAACAAGAAATACTTGAATTAAAACATGATTAAAAGTTTGAAACACAAAACCTCACAAGGTTACAACTAGAATTTCGAATCCTCTTGAATTAGAATGATTAAGTTTAGCCACACATAACTTTCGCTTTAATAATAAAGATAGAAGAAAGACTAAGAATTGCTAAAAACGTAAGAAAAGATAACCTCTTTCTATTGTGAGAAACGTCCCTTTTATAGGGTTTTCTAATCTAATCCTAATCTAACTCTAACTTATAAAGATGTCTATCTAAAACGAATTCAAAATCAAACTCCTACGTGATAGGAATAAGAAGAAGTTTCCCAATTAAACTCCAACTCTTCAAGTGATCAGCCTTATCCACTACATCATTCTCTTCATCTTATCCAAAATTTGTCATTATCATCAAAAGAGTCCCAATTTGATGCAATCTCTACTCTGTATCTCCTAAAACAAAACAAACATTAATTTTAACATTTAAGCACAAAAATAAATTCAAAACAAAGGAAATTATTAATAATATCAAATAATTAGTCAAGATAAGATCTTACCATATACATATACTAGACATCGTTTCTTAGACTATAATTACATACTAGTATCAACTGCTTCTCACTAAAGATTTGGATCATTGAAGTCTAATCCCTCATATTGCTTTCTTAAAAAAAAAAGAAATGGAGTCACTAAATCATAGTATCGTTTAATCCAAAACCACATCCAGTCTTTATGAGGAAGCAACCGTATCTACATCTTCTTGCTTCTTTGTTCAATATAAGTTGTTCTTGTTAGCTCAAATTTTATTCTTAACGATTTTTATGATAATTATATAATATTTCAAAATTCAAAACGGATTTATTACTAACATGTTTATTCTTAAAAGGAAATAAAATCATAAAAATACAATTCTTTTCTTTCAGGAACTTTCTTTATGAACTTACCTTATTAAGAACGGTTTATCTGAAAGAATCCTACTAATGATAAAGGTTATATATTACATCGCATGATTACTGGAAGATTTTCAGTAAAGATGATGTTGAAATTATTCAGATTTAAATCCATCCAATTGACTAAGGATGCAAGTGAAGCAATAACTAGTTGAAAGAAATGCCCACTTAAGGAAGAGCCACTGCTTTTGTGAACATAGGTTAGACTTTTGAAATATAGCTATAACATCAATTCTTTTGAAAGTGATATCATTGTAAAATCTCTTGTGCTTTAGAAAGTGAAAATATTTTTGAGAGAGATCAGTGTAGCTCATATCGAGCAAAATTCATTTTTTGTTGAGAGCTTATAGAGGCTTTCTAAATATTACTAGTTTGGAAGGTCCGAGAACCTTGAAAAAATTAGCTTGTGAGCTTAGAGAGGCTCGTCAAATTGCTACTTGTTTTTATAGTGAAATATTCAAGTTGGATACTTGGGGACTGTAAGTAGCTTAGGCTATAAGTCGAACAAGTATAAATCAACTGCATCCTTTTTCTCTTCTCTCTTAACTTTTATATTTTCGCATTATATTGTGTGTGTGTTTATTTCAACAAGATGCTCCTTCACTTTTAACAAGCTCTTTCTGTTTTCAACCTCAAAGAGGTTTCTTTCAATTTTAACAAGCGTCTTCTGTTTCAAATTACTTTTAACAGGACTTTTTGTTTAACAAGCTCCTTTCGTTTAAACAAGATCCTATCGCATAACCGACTCTTACTGTTTTAATTATAGACAGGCTTCTACCGTTACTTCTTGAATTGAAAGAAACTTGCAAATTTTTTTTAAGTTACACACAATTCACCCCCCTCTTACGTGTTTTTGCTTTTTCATTTGGTATCAAAGAGAGGTTTCACATTTTTGTGTTTAACGACATGTGATAGATCATTGCAAACAATTTGAGAAGTATTGAAGGACAATCTGTCTCAAAGACTCCTTACTTCAATAGAAACAACTACTCTTACTAGAAAGAGAGAATGAGAATATATCTCTAATCTGTAGATATCGAAGTATGGCAAGTGATGAAAGTTGAAGCTACAATTCCCACTTTCGATAACGTAGAAATATGGACTAATGCTGATAGGTGAAATACATAACTAAACACTAAGGAAAAACATCACCTTATATATGCGTTGTCTTCAGAAGAATACAAAAAGATATCATACGGTTCTACAATAAAAGAAATACGGGACGAACTTCAAGTTACCTTTAAAGGGACGAGTGAGGTAAAGAAACATAGAATAAGTCTTTTGGTACATTAATATGAAACTATTGGCATGAAACAGGGAGAGACCATAGACGAATTCTTCGGACGCTTCAACAACATGATCATCGCCTTGAAGAATATGGGAAAAATATATCCTAATGATAACCTCGTAATAAAGATTCTAAGGTTACTACTAAAGGAATGGAGACCTAAGATAACGGTTCTAGAAACGACATAGGATCTAGACACTATCTCACTTGAATGGCTACGAGGAAATCTGATGATCCATGAAACCAAGTTTAGGCAAAATGAAGGATCCTTTTACAGAAAAGGAATGGCACTAAAAACAACTGACGAATCAAACGGTGATGAAAGCAACAAGTTGCAGATAAATGGAGGTGATGAATTCAATTTCATGGTCAAAAAATACGCACACTTCTACGAAAAAAAGTTAACAAAGAAAAGAGAAGGAAACAAGAGAGGTGGAAATAATAGGCCCTATCAAATGGCAGCAACAACAATAGCAATACATAAATCATATGCTACCACTGCAAGAAGCCTGGGCACACTATAATCTCCTCTCCTTCAAAAGGATAAAACAGAGAATAGCAAACCTAGAAAGCAAGCTATGACTGCAGCTTGGTTTGACGAGGATTTTGAAAGCTTTGAAGAAGATGAACCTGAGGAAGTTAACAACGTCTGCTTTGTGGCTGAATCAGGAGACGATGACTCTAATATTGAAGTTCATGAATTGAAAAATACATATCATGAATTGTATAATCAGTACAAAAGGTTGACGGTGAAATATTTCAAAGAAGTTGAGAAGTCTAAGAGTAATGATGCATCTCTGAAGAGTAAGATTAAATCATTGGAGTCCATGAATGAGAATCTGGGGACTTAGAATATGTCTCTCGAAGTTGAGGATAAGCAAAAGGTCTCTGAAAATGAAGTACTAGAAGAAAGAATAGCCAAGTTAGAAAATACGTTACTGAAAAATGATTCTGAAAAAGTGAGACAGTTGAAAGAAAAAATCGCCACCTTAGAACTTGAGAAAGAGAAATGTACTAGAAAGATCTTATATCTAGAAAAAGATTTGGCAAACTTTGTTGATGGAAAGAAAAACCTTGATGCATTACTTGATAGCGGTAAATGCATTTTTGATAAGGTCAGAATAGGATACAATGAAAACAATAATATCAGGTCATACAAGAATTTCTTTGTCAAATCCAGTAGTAGCCATAGTCAGAATAGCAGGACCCTGATACATAGTAGAAATTATATCAATTCTCACTCATATGTTCTATGCTTCAACTGGGGTAGACATGGTTACATTAGTCATTCTTGTAACTTTCGTAAAATGGAGAAATTACCTCAAACGTATATTTGGAGATCGAAAGGTCAAGTTACTAACCTAAAAGGACCCAGAAAAATTTAGGTACCTAAAATGGGATAATATTTTTTACAGATATGCTTCAAAATAGGGACAAGAAAAAATCAATGGATTGTTGATAGCGGCTGTTCAAGACACATGATAGGTGAAATATCACATTTCAATTATATTAAAAGGAAAGATGAAGGTAATATTGTCTTTGCAGACAAAAATAAAGCAAAGGTGACTAGAGTTGGTAAAATTGGTGATTCTGACTCTACCTCTATTGATAACGTTCTCTTTGTTGATGGTTTGGAACATACTCTGTTGAGTGTGAGTCGGTTATATGACAAGGGTTACGAGTCATTTTCTATATATCTCATTATGAAATTGTCAGTATTTATAACGATAATATTGTGTTTATTAGTCCTAGAAATCAGAATAGATATTGTGCTCAACTGGAAGATATGTCCTCACAAAATGTTAAGTGTTTTCTCTCTAAAAAATGATTCGTTTTTCTGGCATAGGAGATTTGGAAATGCCATTATGAGCATTCTATCAAAATTATCCAAAAATGAGTTAGTAAGAGGACTACCTACTCTAAAGTTTGAAAGCAATCAGGTTTGTAAGCCTCGTTTAAAAGGTAAACAAGTTAGAAGCAACTTTCCTCCTAAAAATATGGTGTCTACTAGTCAATCACTTGAACTTGTGCACATGGATTTATTCGGTCCGACTAGGACTCAAAGTTTTAGCAGTAAACATTACGATTTTGTTCTAGTAGATGATTACTCTATATTTGCATGGGTTTATTTCTTATCAAATAAGGATGATACTTTTGAAGTGTTTGAAAAGTTTTGTAGAAAAATTAAGATAGAAAAAGGTTACTGCATCACTTCAATTCAAAGCAATCATAGAGGAGAATTTGTTAACAAAAAGTTTGAGGAATTCTGTGACAGCAATGGTATAACTCACAACTTCTCTTATCTAAGGACAACTCAACAAAATGGAGTTGTAGAGAGAAAGAATAGAACTTTAGTTGATATGGCCAGGACCATGCTATGTGAAAGTGGACTCCCTTGTAGATACTGAGCAGGAGTAGTATCCACGACTTGTTATGTACTCAACAGATGTCTTATAAGACCTATTCTAAAAAAGACCCTCTATGAGCTGTGGAAAAGAAGAAAACCAAATGTTGCTTACTTTTGAGCTTTTGGCTACAAGTGTTTCATTCTAAACAATGGAAAAAACAATATTGGAAAGTTCAATACAAGGTCAGATGAAGCTATTTTTTTGTGCTACAGTAATGCGAGTAAAGGATTTAGAGTTTATAATAAAAGAACAAGGAAAATAGAAGAATCAATACATCTAGTTTTGATGAAGCACTACCGTCGACAAAATCAGCTGATTCAGATGATGAAGAGCAACCTCTGGTTCTTAAAAATACATCGGAGACTTTAACTACAACACCTAGTAAGATAGAGGCGATTGTTAATTGGAAGCCGCCACGGAGTGTGACAAAAGTAAGAAGTTTACTGGGTCTGGCCGGTTATTATCGTCGGTTTGTTAAGGGATTTTCTGTGTTAGCATCGTCAGTTTGATCAGTTGAAGAGTATGCTTACTGAAGCTCCTGTCTTGGTTCAACCTACGACTGGTAAGGAGTATGTTATGTATATTGATGCATCTGGGATTGGTTTAGGTTGTGTTTTGATGCATGAAGGAAGGGTAGTTACTTATGCTTCGAGGCAACTAAAGACTCATGAACAGAATTACCCTACTCATGATCTGGAACTTGCAGCAGTAGTGTTT
>JAOTBA010000003.1:15200907-15211262 GCA_025629845.1 Erythroxylum squamatum | reverse complement strand
CGATTCGGTTTCGCTTCTTTCGCGATCGTCCGCTTTGCTTCGCGGTTGAATCCGATTTGTGTTTCGACTTTGTTTGTCCCACTTGCATTTCACTTTGGTCATAAGATCCGTCTGTTTTCGTTCCGCCACTTTGGTTTCGCTGTTGGTTTCCCGTTTTTCGGTTGGGGTCCGATTTTCGAGATCGGGTCCCAACAATAATCATACTTGTCTCTCTCATGCATTAGATCTTAAACCGAAAAGGCATCCTAACTTAAGAATTATTAATGAATAACAATTAGAAAATTATGAAGCTATCATGAGGAATAATTAATATATGAATCATCATATCATGAGTCCAAGCACAAATCAAAAAGTTTATCAAAATGAAAAAACTCACTCCTTAATGTATGCATAAGATACTCACACTCAATAAAGTTAATTAAAGAAAATAAATAATTGAGGACTTCCCTAAATGGTGAGCATCTGAACATTATCCGTGCACGGTTCTTTGTGGTACTGGTTTCCAAGCCTACAGCAGATTTAGCATTCATCGGTGAGTTGCCTTTTGTTGCAGTCTTGATAATAGCCATAGAACATCCCATTACACTGAATAGGATAAACAAAAACTACTTGAAAAAATATTAACAACAACTGAATAATAATTGAAATTAAACTAAAAGAAAGAATAACTAAAAGTAATTAATAAGAAAAAAGTAATTAAAACAGTAAAAATAAAATTTTAAAAATATAAATAAATGGGGCGTGGGTGCGTTGCTGTTGGTGCGTTGGTGAAGAATTGGAACTGTGGTGTTGCTGATGTGAGTGTTCTGTCTGGAGCTGCTGTTGTGTTCTCTAGCGTGTGTAATACATTGGTGGAACTAGAGGTTTGCGTGTGTGCTGTGGCGTGGATGGAAGGAGACCTTGCTAGGGAGGTTGCGGCATTGGAAGGATGTCTACGTGTGAGGAAGAGACTGGATGGGCTACATGAAAGTCAGAGACAAATGCTGCATGCATTGGGGGTTGCATGGGAGGCTGCAGAGAGTTGTTGTTGCGGCGATGGTGGATGTGGAGGGTTGTGGCATTGTAAGGATGGTTGTCTATGTGTGTGTGAGAGAGTGGCGTATGAGGTTACTTTGACGGAGAGGGCTGGTGGGAGACTGTTGTGTGAGTGGAAACAGATGGAAAGGGTTATGTGCATGAGTGAGTGCTCCAGTTGGTGCGGCGTGTGTGATGTTGCGACGTTGGGAGAGAGCATGGAGTAGAAAAAGATGGTGTCCTACATAGAAGAAAGAATAGATTAGGTTTTTTAAAAAATAAATAAATAAAGTAAAAGTGGAAATAATAAAGAAAATTTATGTTTTTTATTTTTATTTTTTTTAATGTTAGAGTATCAATCTAGAACACTAAATCACATAAGGCGACATCTTGCCTTATAAGATTTAGTCATATGGAATTCCAAAACACTAAATCGCATAAAGCGACGTCTCGCTTTGGATTTTTTTTTCAATAATCTATGTTTCAAAACCAAACAAATGCATCCTAAAAAGAACTAAAACAAAATAAAATAAAATTATCATATTTTGGGTTGCCTCCTGAAAAGTGCAATTGTTTAATGTCGTTGTGCTCGACGCAGCCTGTTCTTCCCAAAATTCTATGTAATTGTAGTTTTGTACTCTTTAAGTAGTGTCATTAGCCCTTCCTCTTGCTCTTTAGTCAACCCTTTTGAAATGATTATGAGTAATGACTTTTCATTACCTAAATAGACATAGCGATCAGGTAGCACCTTTAATTCTTTCTTCGGAACCTACAAACAGAAGGTAAGATTTTCTTGTGAGTTATAGAAAGTTCATCATTTAAAGTTTTCGAATCTATTAGCATTGCTGACAATGATTCTACAATTTCACAAGTTTCATCAATTTGCTCGTTTACTTCCGATTTAGCCTTACACTCCAACTTATCGTTAACACTCTCTTCTTTAAACATACCTGGATCTTTGCATTTTTTGGTAATTTCCTATTTATCATAGTTGATACATTCTTACCTAAAATTATTCTCTCCTTATCCTTCAGCTTCCTTTTATTTGTGATGTTTTATAGGTTTTACACTATGCTTATATCTATATATAGTGCAATAGACACTTCAACACGTATGATTTTTGCCGAGACTAACAATAACGAGACTGATTTACTAAAAGGTACTTAGGCTTCCCTTTATTCTGTCCCTCATTCGGTCTTAATTAATTTAATTCAACATTTTGTTCAGAACAAATGATTCGTAGGAAGTAGAAACTGCACCTAACCAATGCTAGAAAACCATCCTTGGTTTTATTCCCATATAAGTATGTATTGGCTTCTAATTTTGTAATGTCACTTGTCCTACTGTACTCTTCGGAGCCTCTCTCACTCAGTTATCTCTCTCTTTTCATACTTTCCTGTTCTACATGAATTTGAGTTTTTTTTTTCCATCTCAGTTATCATTTGTGATTAATAAATTTTTAAGTTTTTGTGCTTAAAGGTTTTTCATGTATGTATTGAATATTGAGGGAAGTATCAAAGTATTTCATGAGCTAACAAAATCGTATTATGATTTATCACAACTATGCAATAGAATTGAAATCTCCAATGATTTTTAAAAAAATCAAATAATTACATACTTATCTGACACATTCCTTCATTAGTTGAGAATTCTAATTGTATGATTACTATGTAAATAGATCACAATCATACGGGGAAAAACAAAAAAGCTTGAGGCAATTAATTTTTTTTCCAATAAGTCTCATGCTTCTTGGTTGGTGTTCTTTCCCTTTTTGTAATGTTTTGACTAACGCCTCGTATTAATATTGGTCGGGTTGGCTAAATTGGCTCTCCTAGGCCCAGCACCAAACCCAAATGACGACGGCCCAACGTCCATGGCCCGTTCGGCCCAGCAAGCGTTAGACTCCCATGCAGATACGATGACTCACGTAAACCTAAACCTAATGGCATTCACAGGTATATAATGTACTATTCGATTGAGATTCAGGTACGAGAGAATTCGACCCTGCTCTTCTTTGCTTAAAACAGCCAAAACCCTACAAAATATTGACTTGAGCGTCGGAGGGGCCTCCCGGGAAACAACCCCCGGCGCGCCTTTTTGTCTGTTTTGCAGGTGATCAATCATCCGAAGTACGTAAAGCTATGGATCAGAACAATAACAATCCAGTCCAGCAAAACCCGGCTGAACCAAATATATATTCTTTTCACTTAAAAAAGTATATAAAAGTCGAAATTATGTTTGATATGTTCATTACAAAAGTGTCTTATTGAAGTTAATTATATCAAATAAAAATATGATTTTTTGAATATAAAAAGCTCTCATAAATTGGGATTATAAATGAATAAATGACTTATTGTATAAGAAAATCCAATTTTAAATAACTATTATTCAAATAAAAATTTATTGTAAAAAATAAAGTTTAAAAAATTATTATTAGAATATATAAAAAGTTTAACTTTAAAACGTATTTATAAACCATAAACAGAATTAACTTATTAAATTAAGAATTAGATAATTGAAGATTTAATTAATTCAGATATTCGAGTAAAATGTATTCATAATTGAATAATATGATATGAACTCTTAATTAAATTAAAGATGTGGTCAAATGAAATACTTGAAATGTAAAATGATGTTCAAACTACTTGATAAATGAAAGGAGAATAGAAATGAACGATGTGGGAAAAGTGTATTAAAAGACTTAAAAAATCTCATTTTGAAAATGAACAGAAGATTAAAGTGGAGACATTATCTATAATCCAATATATTAAAATTTTGAATTGAAGAATGAATTCTCTTATATCTAAATCATTCTTCATTAAAATTAGAACATAACAAAATTTAGCATTTGAATGTAGGTCATCACATGTAATTCATGATAATCATTTACTGTGTTCTAACTTATTCCTCATCTTACTTTACTATATAAGACGATAAAAATTCAATAGCATGTTAATTTTCTTCACAACTTTAATCTTGACCTAATGCAAGGGTTTGCATGTACGAATAATGAACTTCTTCCTAGGGATTATTTTAATTTCAAGAGTCAAATGGGGATCCTACAAATTAAGTTGAGTTTGGAGGATTATGGCTATACTTAGTATTTCGGTTGTTTGTAACGGTATGATCTGTAAAGTTCTTGTTATGAATACAACTGAGCATGTACTCAAATTAACGAGTGGTATAAATTTACACACACGCACGTATATATAGAGTATTTAATGCTTAATAATCAAACACTTACAACGTAACTAACACAATTTAAAAGATTTCCTTAAACCAGTTTAAAAGAGTGGACTAGTCTGTTTCATGAACTCGATGTATTACAAAAGTCCATCATCAAATACTTAACTGAGACAAAACAAAAATAAAAAAGCTTAACATAATTAGGGAAAATTATTAAATAAAAGCATTACTTCAATCAGACTACTACAATGGAATCTTCAAAAGTAAGTTAAAAAGTTTTTTCAGTCATGCTCTTCTCCTGCTAGGATCGTTGATGCTAATTAAATTTCTGCATCCAAACTTCGTAATCATGTAGTTATACCTAAAACAAATATATGTATACATGTATATATATATATAGAGAGAGAGAGAGAGAGATTCTCAGATGCCAAAACTAGGAAGATTGAACATTAGGCTGGTTCAGTTTTTAGGCTTTCAGATTCTGACGAGTAAATAAAAGACGCACACCTATGACCTATCATCCTTCCATCTCTCCTGGATATTCTAGCTCTAGGGATATAAAGTGCTGATTCCAGTAAATGAATAATGATAAAACGTAGTAGATACAGATATCCAAGAAGAAAATACATTTGTAATGTAGAGAAAATTAGTTAGATGCATGATGTTAAAGAGGGACATAAATAAATAAAAATAAGATGATTAACAAAATGTACGATATATAGAAGTGGCTAAGGAGATGTCCGTTTCATGACCCAGCAGGAGCAAGTCTAAGATGTAAATCCAAACCCAATGCATCATCAAAAGACGCCCCACCTTCCCTTTCCGAGGATCTACTCAACACTGCCGCCCCATTATTATTACCATCAGTTCGATTTTGATGCCGTGATCCTCCGCGAGACGTACTAAGATCCTCCATACCGCCAACGCCATAAGTCCCACCTCCGCCGCCGCCACTTCCGGGAAACACGCACCCATGAGAGACCTGAAACGACGATGTCCCATGTGGAGGCAGATAAACCCATGTCGGTGGTGCTCCGCTAGCCGTGGGAACAATCACCGAAGGTGCCAAGAGATGCGGCGGAGGACCGAAGGCGGAGACCATAGGATTTCTGCCTAAGGACACAGCGACCCCAGTGTTTCTGGAGGCCTGCATTTGGGCTCGTTTGAGTTGCTGACGTTCCTTTTTGTGAGCGTTTTGGTGACCGCCCAGGGCTTGTGAGTTGGCGAATTCTCTGCAACAGTACTGACACTCGTATTTTCTGCCATCGCTGGAGGCAGGTGCTTCTTCCGGTGAGCTAGAAGAAGAAGATGCTTTGTTAATGGGGTCTGAAGTGAGATCTTCGTCTTCTGAGACGTTGAAGCCAAAGAGTTTTAAACGACTGGTTGTGGAAGTTGATTTTGTTTGACAATCAAGTTCTGCCATTAGAAAACCCTACATACGATCACACTCAAAGCTTTCTGGATTTACTTTTTTCTTACAATCGTAAACAGAGAGAGATAGAGAAAGAGAGGGTCGAGGAATAAATGTGCATGGTTAAAGTTTCGAAAAGCAAGTGGCAAAGTTTGCATGTTTGCGGATATATATGCAGATAAACTCACACAATATGAAAAGAACAGAAAAGCGGCTTGATCCGAACAAAGAGTCCAATATTTTTTGTACAAATTTACGGTGTTTTATTGTGTTCACTGAATACAATAAGACACCATAAAAACTGGACAGAAGATCTTGATCCGAACAGGGGAGTGCTCAATGGTGATATTCGAGGGCCCATAGGTTTTGCAACTGTCTCGGAAATATTTTTGCTCTTTTTGTCTTTCGACGTAGTGTGCGTGTGTGTGTTTGCATATTTTGAAGGGTAAAACCAAACAATCCCTTTGTTTGTTAACGAAAATGGAATAGTAATCTTCCAGTACTTTATGATTACTTGATGGGTTATTGGTCATTTAAGTCTTTATCTAAAAAGTTATTGCAAAAATTGAAATTATGAGGTTGGCGATTAACTCCTTGGCAAGACTTGAGAGCTGAGGATTAAGTACTTATTACGATGTTGTGCTAATCCAGTAAAGTTGAAAAAGAAAATGATGGACGTTAACGAGGGATTTAAGAATGTGATGAGTGGTCGAATAGGGTATTAGAATTTTTAACATTGTTAGAACGTAGAGTTTATTAATAAAAATTAAGCTTAGGTTAGTTATTGCTAAAATAATTAAAACTAATTATTTAAATAGGTTAGTCTTATTATTTATAAGCTCTTTTCATATTTAGTTAATATGAGATATAGTATTTTAATACTATTTTTTAAGTGCAACTAGAACTGGACATCCAATTGTCACTTGAAATAAACTTAGTGATAATCGGACCGGCCGTTGGGACTGAACAACCAAACAGACAATTGGAAAATTAATAATTCAAACTAAACTTGCTCTGATACCATATTAAAATTTTTAATATGGGTAGAATATAGAGTCCATTAATAAAAACTTGAGTCAATCATTGTCAAAATGACTAGAACTAGTCATTTGAATATTTGACTCTTACTACTTATAAACCCTTTAATATTTTCATATTTAGTCAAATATAAAATACTATAAGGCAGGGCTTTGCATAAGATGACTGAGCTAGGGTTCAAATTCCTTTAACTAGTTAGTTTGGCTATTTAAGGATCAAAATTCGTACGAGCCTTTGAATTAGTTGACTAGGTTATCGACACATACTCTTAAAGGACCAATTTGTCGTAAAACTGATCTAGACTACAATAATTTTCCAACCAAAGCAAAGACTATTACACAAAATTCTAAGAGATTTCTTGGAGGGTTCCGTAGAATTGGCTTTGGAGAGAAGAAACTCTTTGATTGCGATTGGGTTAGAAAAATATTGATGAGCTAGGCCACTTCTCTTGCTTTCCAGTACTTGATGAAAAGTGTCGAGTTGTCAAATTTGTTCGATGAACTAAGTTGAGATTGTACGCAACGCAAAGTAAGATGAATGGTACCTTAGTATCCTCCATTAGTGAATAATTTTGAGGGATCTTAAGAAGAAATTGAACCAAATTTAAGTGAATCCATATATAAATCAAGACATTATATTTAAATTTAAAACTTTAAAATAATGAATTATAAGTCTTCATCTTTATATTTCTTTTTACTTTATTTTGTAAATTTCTAACAATTAGATCCTAAACTCAAGCTATATACAATTTTTTCAAGGTCCCGGTGTCACCCTCTATTTTATATTGCACATGATTATACAAAGCCTTCGTTCTGGAGCTCCATTTAGTCAACACGAGAATTGGAGTCTTTCTTCTATGAATATAGTATTATTACAAACTTTTACTATTTTTTTTCCTCTTTCAACCAATTAAAAAGGGGTGGATCTACACCTTACATCTTTCAACTAATTTAATGTTTCTCTCTGTTAATTATTATTTACTACTAAGTTTATAGGTAAATTATTCGTCTATATTATGTGTATGTTGAGCGACTGCGATATAGGTGTGCTAAAAATCCTCGATATATAAATTTTATATTCAAAGATTTCAATTTCAGATGATGCATTTGGAAAGGAGCTAGATACAACGTGTGAATGAGTCTGTTCAGGAGTTTACAATCAAGGAGTTTGGGCCTACCATTACGTGTTGATGATGAATGGTTGTCTAGGATGTTCGCGTGATTGACGTTGAAATCTATATTCATGTTCTTTTTTACAGATCTCCCCGAATCTTACTATGTGGTGGTGATAGATATAGATATCTGATTAATTGTTAACTATGGCAAAACCCCACTTGGCGAATACGACGTGTGTTACTAGATTGAAGCTTTTGGTGCAAGTCTTCATCACAACTGCTTACCGTGTCCCACCTTGTCTCCACATATCTTTCTTATTCAAAGTCTCCTCTTTAGCTTAGTCAAAATTTTGCAAATAAGAAAATCAACTACTATCAATCACCGTGAATTTAATTGAACGTCTTTAATGACTTGAAGGCTCTTCTCAGACCAATTGATTCCATGATTAATAATTATGAGTACTAGTTCTGATAAACCAGTTGCCAAATTCCAATCCATACACATGAGGTAAATATGGCATATAAGTACGCGCTGAAAAGTCATTTAGCTTTGTCATATCATTGAGATACATGATCTATTAATCTATAATATGGGTCTGCTTCTGCTAGTTTTTTTTTTTTTTCCTTCTCCAATTTCAAAACGAAGTTTCTCTCTTAACTGCGATGACCTTCGTCTTGAATGATTTTGTGGTGGAGCCGGGCTCATAGAGGAAGCTTGAAACAATTGTCAAGGCACATAAATCTAGATTAGGACATCCGTTTGTTTTTATTAAAGCTAACAAACGTCCCTCTACAGCTGTATTAAGTTGGATCCAATGATCTTGTCCTTAGGGCTCTTGGGAAGGAAAGAGCAAATATAATTTGCTACCCACTAAAAACAAAATCTAAAATTCTGCAGTCCTTAGTCCTTACTCTTTATTTCCAATAAATTAAAAACTTGTACAATAGCAAATACTTGGATTCAATTGATGTTCAAAATGGTCGTCAGTGCTTTTATAAACAAAACTTCAAGATTAAAATAAGATTTGGCACAACCTGCGGTCTCTCTCCCTACCGTTTGCGGCTAGTCACTCCCACCTGATTTAACTGATAACTAAATGGGTTAGCCAAAAACATTTTGGATGATATTACTTATTAGCAACTAGCTAGATATCATTTCTTAGGCCTCAAGCATATGAATTGTAGATAGATTTCTGCACTAATGCAGGGTGACTCGTGTGAAGATGCACTCAGTCAATTGGCTTCACGTTGTCGAAAAAAAAAAGTTGGTAAAGGCCCAGGCTTAATCCTCTGTTCTAATTTGGATGTTACAATCTTATTTTATTAACTCTGAATCAGCTTTAAAAAATCATCATAAAAATACATCAGCTCAAATACAGTAAAATCAAGTGCAAATTCGTGGCAATTGGACCCACAGAAATATGGTGGAAAAGCACTGTCCAGTCAGAGCATTTACTCTGGACTTGATCTAAACAGTTCTCCACCGTCTAATATTAAAAACACTAATTTAAAGGTTGCGGTTGAGTTCCAAGAATTCATCTATTCTTAATCAAAGGTCAGGAGTTTGATTCTTGATTTTAGGTATAGAGCAGCCTTAAATTCTTAGGCCAATTATCCCACCCTATAAGGTACCTACAAACTAGCAAAGAAATTAACCATTAGCTCCACTGATAAATACCCTTATCTGAAACTAAAAAAAAAACACACTTATTAGGGCCTTAAACAAGTTTCTTCATTGAATTGATGCCGATATTATCATTTCGAGATCAACCGAATCCCAGGCGGGGCCCACAACTAATGAACAGGAGGTCTATTAAACACTATTATTTAATGGGAGATTATTTGAGACGTGAGATGTACATGGAACTCTCTAATCATCGGCTCCTAATCATCCTTTTGTTTGCCTCCCCAACAGTGACACTACGTCGTTACTAATATTTTAAAAATCAAATCGAATGTTAAATCAACTATTTTTTTTAATTTATAATTTATAATAAATTGGTATATAACAGTTAAAAATTATTAAGGTGGAAAAAAATAAAATATTTTATTAAAATAAAAATATACTAATATCTATTATTATATAACAAATTAATAATAAATCAAATTTAATAATAAATCTAAAAGTTATGTCACAGTCATGCTAAAAAGTTCAAAATTTTCTATTATTATCTAAAAACTCATACATTATGTTTTCATCTAAAATATTTGTATCAATTTTTTTTACTGCGTTCAAATAAATTATAAATTAATAATGTATGAAATTATTCTCAATTATAAATTTTTATACATTATACATTCAAGCTAAAACTCGACCCAAAATTCAATAATTCTAAAATATAAAAAGCATCACAAATTATTTCAATAAGTAATTCATAGCAAATTACATATATCCAACGACATAAATAATAAAATAGCATCATGTTTTTACTTTATGAAGTTAAGGAGATAAAACAAGAAGAGATAAAAAGAAGAACCAGAAGAGATAATACTAAAATTATTCTGAAAACAAACATAAAAGACCTAAAGATGTCACATATTCTTGTTAATTAAAATTAATTATTTTTAATCAAAAATTAAAATGCATTAATA
>JAOTBA010000003.1:15159822-15173155 GCA_025629845.1 Erythroxylum squamatum | reverse complement strand
AACTGTAACTGAAGAAGATAAAGTTACATGTAAATACACTTGCTTTCCAGGGCACTATATTTACATAACTCCAACATATTTAATGAATATAAAATGAGAGGATTTGATTCTAAATTTATTCTTCAACAAAATTAATATTGAACTCTATCCACCATCGCTCTTGTATAGTATAGTTGTAACTTCCTTGGATACATGACATTCTCATACTTATTCCTATGACATATCAAGCATATCTTCATATAACTTTGAACATCTCTGTTTAAGCTTACTAATTAGTTTTACCTACTCTTCATAGTATTTGTGATTCTTGAGTGACCTCTTTAAGGTCCATCATATCTTATAGATATCAACTTCTCTCTTAATTTGTTACCACCTACCACTTATTAGTTCCTTAACTACTTTCTCAATTGTATCATTTGGCTCTTCAAAATAACTATAGGGTATGGTATTAATAGATTCTACTCCTTCCTTTAGCCTAATTATGTGATCATGAACTCCACCATAAGGCAATTGGCTAGGTTCTTTGAAACCTTCTTTGAACTTAGCCAATAACTGATTTAATTTATTGAATGTATTTGGTTGTTCCTTAAATTTAATTTGTTGCATATGATACTCCATTAGGTATGTAAGTTGTAGATCACCATTCCTTGAACCTTTGACAATCTTATTAAAGCTTTCATTAAAGATCATCATGGCCTTTTTTCTAGTATTTTCTATTAAGGTCACCAAGCAATTCTCCCATTTAAACTTCATTGTGCAAATTTTAGAATCATATAGCATATTGTTTAATGTACCTCAAGCACCATATCATACCCTCCCAAGGTGAAGATTAGTGCATCAAATATGAATTATATGTCTTACCTGCTCCATATGAACCCTTAGAATTAAAAATTGTATGTCTCATATGCTTTACGTGAACCCCTTGTAACATTGGTGACAACTTAGTTTTAAGTCCTTCCCCTGCCGTGATTTGAAAGGAAGGCACCTCGTCAATTTCTCTACTACATCTCTTGACAAATGATTAATCTAAGAACTTATGTGTAGTCCCATTATCAATCAATATTTGTATAGGTCTCCCCTGATGTTACCCTACCACTCTCATTTATTTGTGCTCTTCATTAAATATGTAATTGAGTGTATTTTTTAACACTACTACCACTCTTGTGCTTGCTCTTTCAAGTGTATGACGACTACTTTCACTTTAAAGTTATTTGGTCTATTGTCTCATGCAAAGAATTGTTCACACTTGTAAAAACAATCTTTGATACTAATTCCTTTAACTTTAAGAAAGTTGATTTTGCCACATTTCATTCAAACAAATGTACCTCTCGGCTTTCAATGAAGTTTTTGTAGCAACACTTGAAATCTCTTTTCTAGATAATGTCAATTTTTACATAAATTGGTTAGTTTCTTATTGATTTTCAGTAATTTTTTATTTCACATTTTCACAATTTTCTTAATCCTACCAGCAAGAGACATACTAGTTTTTGACAACTTACCTAGACGGACAAATAATTGATGACAAATATGTGATTTTATGCTATAAATTCATATTCAACATTAATTGAATTAAAAAAAATCTCCCTTGAAAACTTAGTTGCTAATTGTGCATAATTAGAGCATTATGATACTTTCATCAAACACTTGGAATGCATGGTAAATTCATCCCTAACTCAACACAAAATCCCAATCTTTTTCCATGATTCTCAAACAATATCTATCCACCATCGGTAAACAATCACCCATTAACAACCAAAATAAATGCAACTAACTCAATGATGAAACAAACTCCAAATTAAGCAAAAAAATCAACTACAGACACGGTGATGGGAGAGCATGGAGAAGAGGTGAGTACCTAAACCAAAATTACCAGAGAAGACGACGACAATGGCTAGAGACGCATCAGCTTGATGGAGAACACGCAGACGACGGAAGGGGACTCGGGCTGGACAGAAGACATAGCAGCTGGACGGACGACGGACGACGGAGCAGATCTAGAGGAGGAAGAACGAAGCAAACAGCGCGTAGGTGGGGGGGGGAGGGCAGGGGAGTCGGGTAAAGGTTTTAAGAAAACTAAAACTACGTCGTTTTGGTATACGTGTTGACGTTCTGCTTCAGGAACAAAACGATGTCATTTGGTTTAAAACCAAACGACGTCGTTTTGTTCCTCTTAATATGTTGAAGCCTTCAAGAACAAAACGACGTTGTTTGGTTTTGTTCCTAAAGTAGAACATCAACACGGACGAGACGCACAACCTTACATTTTACCAAAGAAATTATCGACGAAATCGACCGTCGACAAACTTCAATTTATTATTCCCGTCTTTTCCAATTTTCTAGACAACTTTTCCGACGGATATGCTATTTCTGTCGGTAATTGGCTACGGTTTCTTTTCTGTCGGTAATTTTTCATCGCTAATTCATACTTTTCTTGTAGTGATGGGGTATGTCACCTTGCTTCATCCATGCAAACCATGAGGCTATCAAAGAACTTAACATGGTTGATCCAGATGGGAAGAACTCCATGGAAGCAATCTTTCCTCTCGAGCTCTCCATATAGTTGGTGTTGACAAGATGGTGTACTTAGATTCTATCTTCATGAAAATTCGAGTATGGTAACTTACAAATGTTAAGAAAGTTGTTGTGATTTAGCCTTGCAAATAAAACTAAGCCTTCTATACCCAACAACCATAAGAAGGAACATAGATGAAGTGATGAGAGTGTTGGATTCATTGCAGAAAGCAGAGAAGTACAAAAAGATTGCAACCCTTGCACATTGGAAACAAGAGATGACGTGGTTATTCTTGTTAGCATCTCTAAGAAGATGTGTCCTTAGGGTTTTAAGACTGTTGATCTTCCTTATGAAAAGGACTACCTGCACTTCACCAATGTGGACTAGAAATACGTGTAGTATACTGTAACTATGATCAGATAAGTATGTGTGTGTTTAGTTGGTACTTGTAAGCTATATATGTAATCTAAGAAATCCTGACATAATCACGTTGTAAGTGATGTCTATATCAAAAGAACATTAGTTTTCTTCCTGACGAGTCTTTATCTTCTGGAAACATATCATAGTGTACTTGAATGGTTTCTTGGACAAAGCATAGATTCAAACTACGGAGTGATGCGAATGTATTGTAATTGGTTTGGTTTTTTATTAAGATACAGATAAGGAAACTTATTAGCGAGTTGCAGTCTGCTTGTTTTATTACTTTGTTTCATCTCATTTCTTTTGTTTCCTGATGATCATCTTGTTCTTTTTCTGTCCTTTAAAACGAAAGAGTACAAGCAACCCTATGTCGGTGCACTTCCTCCAAGTGTTAGGGACGATTCTTAGAAGAACGTGGATGATGAAAACACAGAAGCATAAGATATTTATATAATTTTAAAGATCTAGAAACAAGTTTGAGAGAAGACCTTGTTCTGAGAACATGTTAGGAAATTAAGATAAAAGACATATCACTTGTTAAGGAAGCCTTTCTCCTTCAAGCATTCTATTGTGTCCTTCAGAGTCACCTCAAGAGGAGTGAAGCTGCCGCCTAGAGTTCTTACTTTCTCATTAGATATTGTTGTTTTTCGTAAGTATTTGTTTTAATAGGTTCTGCAAGAAACTAACCACTTATATGGTAATAAAATATCCTTCTTATTAACTCAAAAATGAAAAATCTCATTTACTTACTCTTCAGGAAGTTTTAAGCTTGGATATGTAACATGTAGGATAGACCTTATTACGTGTCCCAGATTGTTCATGAAAGGGTTAAAAACGAAGGAAATGTAGAATACTTGATTTCGGTTCCATCTGTACTTCCGAAGCAATTTTCGAGGCTAAAACGAGCTCTAATCTCCCAGGAACTTTACGGAAAACTTTCACGGATATGCGGTTAATGTCTTTCTACAATTTTCTCAAGATGTAAGCACATTTAATGGATCAGAGGATCCGTATGCTTACGAATGATATGAACAACTACAAGAGACCTTAATCTTTATATATAGCTTCCATATTAGGCTTTCCCATCACAAGCTCGATATGGACTCGGTCTATACTAATCGGGATCTATTTTCCTCCCAGACTTAGACCTATTGATTTAGATCATTTATTGGGCCACTTTATTACCTTTTTTAGATCCAATTACGTAACTTAACCAATAAGTTATTAAAAATTTGAAAATACAATTAATAGTTGTCCAAATTTATGAGGAAGGACAAAATTGTCCAACATTCTCTCCGCTAGATAAATATTAATTGCAGTTTTGACTCAAGTCTAAAAAGTTTAAAAATTGGTTAATTCACACTATTGTATTGGTACCAAATTTTAAAAATTAAAAACATTTGATCCAAAGGTAATGAAAGTCCAACATTCCATCCTGCAAGGCTTTCGATGCTGAAAAAATCAAACACATGTGTCATGTGTGACACAGGTCTAATATAATCACGAATATATAATACCTCACTAACATGAATGGGAAAATGGAGTGTGGCAAACTAGGATGATACCTGTATGATCTAAAACATATCATCTTCGCTTATAGGTCTCGATTTCTCCAACTTTATGCTAAACTGCATGTGCTAAACTACAACAAAGAAATCCTGTATTCTCTCACCGAATGCCAAACACCATTAGAGAAAACTTGTTTTTTCTCATTGAATGCTAAACAACATTAGAGAAAATATTTATGTTCTCCAACTGAATGCTAAGCTGCATTAGAGAACACCTTTATGGGATTGAAACCTTATATCCTCCTATGTCATGTTAAATTTATGGATATCCATACTAAACTGTATGTGTCAAAATGACATAGGTTCAAGGTCAATCTTTATATATGCCTAATGACCTTTAAAATGCTTAAGATCAACACAAATCTTAAGATTGTCATATGTATTATGACTATACAAAAGAACAGTTATTATTGAGGATAAAAAGATGATCATCTATATTAATAAATAATCATAATATCATAATACATTAAAATGTACAAACTTTTAAGGAGCAAATACAATGATCCTTAACTACTGCTGTCTAAGGACTTTAACAAACACTAGTGGGCGAAGTCCTTTAGTCAATAGATCAACTAAATTCTCCTTAGTCTTGATATGCTCCACTTCAACGCCATCTTTCTAAATCAACTCCTTTATGATCAAGTACTTGACCTCTAAATGCTTAGACCCTATGAAATTCTTGTTGTTTTTACTGAACAACACTGCAACAAGATTATCAAAATATAACCGAATGGGTCTAGCTTTCGAATCTACCATAGACAACACAGAAATCAATTTTTTTTAGTCAAACTGCCTATGTAGCAGCTCTATAACATGCAACAAACTCTGCATGCATGGTCGAGGATGTTATCGGTGTCTACTTAACACTCTTCCACAATATTGCACCATCTGCCAGCATAAAAATATACCCTAAAGTGGATTTTTGATCATACAGATACATAGCAAAATCGCTTTTCTATATGTTAACGCATAATCCTTGGTACCCTTTAGGTATCTCAACACTCGCTTAGCTACATTCCAATGGTCTACACCTGGGTTAACCAGATATCGGCCCAGCAATCCAACAACAATTGCAATGTCCAGTCTAGTGCATTGGGCATATATCAAGCTGCCAACTACACAAGAGTATGGGACATTCTTCTTATGGCCTCTCTCTCAACTTTATTCTTTGGACACTATGCCAAAGATAATCTCTCATCACGAGAGATAGGTACTACAACAGGTTTACAGTCAGCCATATTAAACCTTTGTAGCACTCGCTCAATGTATGCTCTTTATGAGAGGCTTAATTAGTGTTGAGATTTGTCCTGGTGAATCTGGATATCGAGGATAAAAGATGCTTCACCTAAATCCTTCATGTCAAAGTGTTTGGTCAAAAATTGCTTTACCTCATACAATATGGTCAAATCATTTGACGTGAGCAAGATATCATCCACGTATAGTAATAGAAAGATAACTTTGCTCCCCCTGACCTTATAGTATAAGCATCTTTCAACTTTATTTTTCACAGAGTCGAATGAGGTCAAAACCTCATCAAACTTTAGGTACCATTGTCTGAAAGCTTATTTTAGACCATATATTGATTTACTCAACTTATAAACTTTGTCAGCATCTTGATCTTGAAAATCTTCAGGTTGGTCCATATAGACCTCCTTATAAAGGTCACCATTCAAGAAAGCGGTCTTAAAGTCTATCTGATGTAGCTCCATGTCATAATGAGCTACTATTGCCATAATCACTCTAAATGCATCCTTCGAGGATACAGGAGAGAAGGTAACATTAAAGTCAACTACTTCTCTCTGAGTGAATCCCCTGGCAACCAAACACGCATTAAACTGCTCAACTTGACCCTGTGTGTCCTTCTTGGTCTTAAATAGCCACTTACAACTGACAGATTTGCAATGTTGAGGTAAATCAACAAGCTTCCATATCTTATTATACCTCATAGATTGCATCTCATCCTTCATCGCTTCCCTCGCGGCTTAAATCGCTCAACTTGACCCTGTGTGTCCTTCTTGGTCTTAAATAGCCATTTGCAACTGATAGGTCTGCAATGTTGAGTTAAATCAACAAGCTCACATACCTTATTATACCTCATAGATTGCATCTCATCCTTTATCGATTCCCACTACATATCTGCACGAGGTCCAGAAATAGCTTCTGTAAAAGTAACTGGATCCACAACATATACTATGTCATAGTCTTACTCACCCAAATAGACTATGTAATCTAGTGAGATAACAGGTCACCTCTCTCTGGTAGATCTGTGTAACTGCATAGGTTTTTGTACCTCAGAAACCTCTTCCTAAACAGGTATAGGTTTCTGTGCCTGCATAGGCATAGTACTTAGACGTTCATCTACCGAACTTGACTGTATGAGAAGCGGATACGAAATAATCGTAGTATCCATCCTGCTATCTCCTGGAGGATGTGAAGATCCTCCCTTATCATGGACATCGTATTCCAGAAACTTAGTCGTCTGCGATTCCACTATTCTGGCCCTTCCTTCTTTACAATAAAATCTGTAGCCCTTAGAGTGGTGAGGATAACCTATCAAATAGCAATGAGTGGGGTGAGGTTGCAATTTGCTCTCATAAGGATTATATAACTATATCTCAGTAGGGCAGCCCCACACACGAATATGTGCAAGGCTTGGCTTCCTTCCAACCCAGTGTTCAAAAGGCGTCTTTGGTGCTGACTTACTTGGGACTCTATTCAAGATATACAATATCGTCTTAATGGCTTCGCTCCAAAGGTATTCAGGTAGGTTAGTCTTGCTCTACATTGACCTCATCATGTCCTTTAGCGTGCCATTCTGTCTTTCAGCCACACCATTTTGCTTAGGACTACCTAGCATAGTGAACTGAGCCACTATTCCAACTGATTCCAAATACCTGGCAAACAGACCCTTTTCTTGTCCTGCCACTCTATGTCTGCCATAGTATTCCCCTCCCCTGTCAGATTTGACAATCTTTATTGATTTTCCCAACTAGTTCTCAACCTCAGTCTTAAAGATCTTGAACATATCAAGAACGTTAGACTTTTCCTTAAGCAAGAACACATAACTATAGTGCGAATAATCGTCTATAAACGTCAGAAAATATCTAATATTGCATAACGTGATTGTATAGGGACCACTAACGTCTGTGTGTATAAGGTCCAATAAACCAGAAGCATAAGCTGACCCTTTTTTCTTTTTTCTTGGTCAACTTACCCCTACAACAATCGATACATGTTTCCAGATCACTGAAGTCTAGAGTTGAGAGAATGTTATCCTTTATCAATCTCTCAACCCTCTTCCTGAAAATGTGGCCAAGACGTTTATACCATAACATATACGATGTTTCCTTTATGAAGGCTCTCTTTTGAGTAACAGGTTCAGCAACATAAGAAGAGGCATACATTTCGATAAGAGTAAGACACATTCTATATAATCCATAGGATAAGAAGGCAGTATTGATATGTCTTGCATTGATAAAAATGTTTACAACCGAAGTACCAAATACAAAATGATAGCCCTATTTATCTAAAAATGATACAGAGATGAAGTTCTGTCTAAAAGACAGTATATAAAAGTGACTTCTAAAACTAATACAAACCTCGTATCGAAGTTGAAACCTACATCTCCTACATACAAAACATCCACTTCCTCATTGTTACCGACCATCAGCTTCTCCTCTCCTTTAGTCGACCTCCTCCTAGATCTGAACCCCTGCATTGTGGAAGCAACATGGTTAGAAGCTCCACTATCTAACCACCAAGAACTTGATGTGGTTATAGCTACATTGGATTCATGAATCATATAGGTCGAGGAGTTACCTAATAGTTCCTACTTAACCTTCCACAACTTGTACTTCTCGCAATTAACCTTCCTATGCCCCTTCTTCTTATAGAAGAAGCACCTCATACCCTTTAGGTCAAGTGGCACCTTAGCAATGCTGGGTTGTCCAGTCTGAATCTTCGGAGAGTGTTTGAGTTTCTTACCCTTACCCTTAGGCTGTTAGGGCTTAACCTTCCCCTTGCCTTTGGCAACTGCAAACATAACTGTATAAGAAGAACTCTTAATCTTCTCCTCCGCTATAGCATACCGAGAAGTCAAGGCATTGATGTCCCAGGCCTTATCCTGAGAGATGTAGGAGGTAGCCAACATCTCAAACTCTCAAAGGAGAGTATTTAGTGCCTAATGCACTATGAGGTTATCAGGAATTAGTACATCAAGTGCCTTCAGCCTAGTTTGAAGGTAAACCATCCTAATAATGTACTACAAATGCCTCCTTCTCCTGTATACTTCATGGAAAATAGCTCCCTAATCAAGGTGCTCTGCTTCGCATGAGAAGACACGTTGTATACTTCATAACCGACTGCGCGTCTGCTCGACGCAGACCATGACCGTGACCCACATTTGAGCCTTCTGTCACAATCATGGCATGATCATGGGCTGTTGTTTCGGCCCAAATGTCTTCTGAAACTCCTACATTCTTTGATATTAACTCTAAGACACCAGTAAACACATCAAGGTATCCTAAAAATATAATATTTAAGCTTAAAAGCTTGTACTAACCTATAAAACACTTAAAACACAAATAATTAACAAATTAACACAATTCTAACCTAAACACATACTAAATGATCGAATTAATAGCTAAACACATATCAAACTATGCCCTAAAAGAGGATGCAATTTACACTTATCAGCTTATGATTATGTATTCTTGGAACATATGGGAAATGAGTCAATGTTTTGGGTTTATGATCTTAATTTTGAAGTTTTGCTTGAGGATGTTCATAAGCCAAGTGTGGGGGAAATTGATATGTGCTTAATTGATAATGAATTTGTTCCATAACACTTAGTGATTATTGCTATCAAAATGCTTAAGATACTCACTTTAACTCATATGTGGTTTTAGGCACAATTCAGATCTAAAGTGAGTCAAAAGCACTATATTTAGATCGTTTTTTGAATATTCATACTCACTTGTCTTCATAGTGCAAGAAGAAGAAGATTAAAAGCAAGAGAAGACAAGAAAATCTCAAGAAAGATGAGAAATATGTTGAAAATACAAAGAAGATGAAGGATGGAGCAAGAAAAAAAGAACAATGAGAAAGGAGCCACAGCTATGCCATTAACTTGTCACAGCTGTGAGTATTGATTCACGGCTGTCAGATATCACTCACGGCCATGCGAAGGTGTGCCATATGCGTGACACACTAAGTCACACAAAATGCCACCTTACCAAAAACCCTATTTTTTTTTGTATAAAAGCAACGTATTGGTGACGACACCATGAAGCAATTATCTCGATCACTCACAATTGTCTTTGCAATATCCCAATACTTCACCACATGCTTAAAGAATAAGAGTGCGGCATCTTCGATTATGAATTTCACTGGTATAGGGATGAAAACATCATATTTGCTAAACCAGGCTACCGCTACCATGATGTTACTGCATCCTTCAGACTTTGGTAGGTTTGTAATGAAATCCATAAAGATACTCTTCTATGGCTTCTCTGGAATAGGTAATGGCTCTAGTAGACTTGCTAGTTGGCATTGATTCGTCTTGTCTTGTTGGCATACATGACATGCCCTTACACAGAGCTAGATGTCATCGCACATTTAGGGCCAATAATATGTGCACTCTATAAAAGCCAACGTGTGAATTACTCCAGGATGTCCCGCCCACTTGGAGTCATGAAACTCCTTAATGATCTCCTTTTGTAACTCTTGCCACTTAGGGACATAAATTCTATCGCCTTTGGTGATAAGCCTACTATCTTTAAGCCAAAATTGTCATGTCTCCCTACGTCTAGCTAACTCTACTAAACTCTTGGCTTGCGAGTCTTGTTCAAGTCGATCTTTTATTTGGTCAACTAGAGGAAAACTTGGACCTTCTGATGGCGGCAAGCTCCTCTTTTCTACTAAGGGCATCAACAACCAAGTTGACCTTTCTGGGCTTGTACTCCATCACAAAGTTGAATTGCACCAAGAAGGCTTACCATCTAACTTGCTTTGGTGTTAGCTTCTTTTGTGTGAGGAAATAGCTAGTGGCAACATTATCCATCTTCATTATACACTTAGACCCTAACAAGTAATGTCTCCAAGTTTGCAAACAATGCACCACTAAGATCATCCCTTTTTCTTGGACTGTGTACTGTTTAGCATCATTTAGCTTACGACTCTCATAAGCAATTAGATGTCCATCCTGCATTAAAACACCACCAAGTGCAAAATCGGAGGCATCAGTATGTACATCATATGGCTTAGTGAAGTTAGGAAGTGTCAATATAGGTTCCTCTGTCACTTCTTCTTCAAGGCCTCAAATGCCTTTTCACACCTTGCATCCCAATTCCATGCTCTATTCTTCTTCAATAAATCGATGAGTGGAGATGCGAGGAGGAATATTCTTTGATAAACTTTGATAGCAGTTGACACAACCAAGGAAGAAGCACAATTTTGATGCATGCTTTGGTGGTTCCCAATCATAGATGGCTTGCACTTTGGACTTGTCCATCCATAGCTTGCCCCCTGCAATAATGTGCACTAAGAACATAACTTTATATTGTGTAAAAACACAATTTTACTTTTTCACAGACAACTCATTTTCCCTTAAAACTTAGAAAACTTATCGTAAGTACATAATATGCTCTTTTAATATTTTACTTACACCACAATATCATCCAAGTACACTATAACAAATTTATCCAATAAGGGTTGTAACATTTGATTCATAAGGGTACAAAATGTGGAAGGTGCATTAGTAAGTCCAAAAGGCATAACTAAGAATTCGAAGAAATTGTACCTCGTAACACAAGTAGTCTTTGGTACATCTCCCTCCACAATCCTCCTTTGATAATACCCTAATCTTAAATCAAGCTTAGTAAATCATCTTACTTCACCAAGTTGATCAAACAAGTCAGCAATTAATAGGATAGGATACTTATCCTTCACAGTGATCTTATTGAGTGCCCGATAGTCAATACACAACTAGACAGAACCATCGCACTTCTTTTGGAAAAGTACAGGTGCACCATATGGAGCTTTTGAAGGTTGAATGTAGCTTGCATCCAACAACTCCTGAAGTTGCTTCCTTAACTCCTCAAGTTTGTGAGGAGACATATGATAAATAAAGATGTTAATGGGCCAGCCGGGCCCGGGCTGCTCCTAGTCCGGCCTGACCCAAACTCAACCCACCATATATTTTTTAAAAAAATCTTCAAAAATGACATCATTTTTGAAGTAATGGTCAGGCCACGGGCCGTTCCGGGCTAGTCAACCCAAGTCAAAATCGAGCTGAGCTGGGTCCTTTTTGACATCCCTAATAATAAGGTACTACAACAGGTCGGGTAGCGCCTTGCACCAACTCGATCATATGATCCACATCTCATTTCAGTGGGAGCTTCTTTGGCAATTTTGGAGGCATCACATCTTTAAACTCCTCAAGGACATTGAAGATCCCTTTGGGTAACTCTATTGCTGAAGATTCTGCTCCTTCTTCCTTTAATGCCACAAAATATGAGGGTTGCATCGAGAGATGCCATAAGATGAGTAAAGATTCAAAAAAAACCGTAAAAATGACATCGTTTTTAAAGTAATGGTCGGGCCACGGGCCGTTCCAGGCCAGTCAACCCAGGCTAAAATTGGGCCAAGCTGGGCCCTTTTTGACATCCCTAACAATAAGGTACTACAACAGGTAGGGTAGCACCTAGCACCAACTTGATCATGTGATCCACATCTCGTTTCGGTGGGAGCTTCTTTGGCAATTTTGGAGGCATCACATCTTTAAACTCCTCAAGGACATTGGAGATCCCTTTGGGTAACTTTGTTGGTGAAGATTCTGCTCCTTCTTCCTTTAATGCCACCAAATATGAGGGTTGCATCTTCTTTACGCCTTTAGAGAATTGTATGGCAGATAGTTACTTGGTGGATAAACTTCCTTCATGTGATAAAGGTATCGTACATGAGGTATCGTACATGTATTTCCTTCCTCTAAAACACACATGATATTGGTGAAAGGAATAGGTACAACCTTAACGTGGTCCATAAATTCTATACTAAGTACTGTAGGATAATCAGATATATGAACTACAAAGAAATCCATTAAACCACACCATTTTCCAATACATACCTTGACATCTCTAGCAACTCCAAAAGTAACTCTTGGCTCTGAGTTTACAGCTTTGAGCCACCCTTGTTCCTTGTTATAGTTGATTTTCAAACGATTTGCTTCTTCTACTTGTATGAAGTTGTTGGAAGCTCTAGTATTTACTAATGCTTTCATCATTTGGCCTCCAACCTTTACCTCGGCATATTAATGTCCCTTCTTCTCGATTTTAGGAACTTCAACTTTTTCTTGAGAATATTTAAAGAGCCCATCTTTGCCTCCTCTCTTTGTTTCTCTTGCGCTTCCCTTTCTTTTACTAAAGCGGAGAGCTTTGCTTTCTTTGGACAATCTCTTGCCTTATGTGATCCCTCATAAAATAAACATTTGAGAATAGACTTATTATGATCATCTATAAAGTTCTTAAATTCAGACTTACTCGATTTATGAAGACTTTCTTTACTTTGGTAGCTATCTCCCCCACTCTTCCCCTTGTTACTTTTGTCCTTATAGAATTTGGGCTTCTTAGTGCTCTTGAACTCGATTAAGTACTCAACAGTGGAGATTGTTGTAGCACCCCACTCCCGTAGACCCGAACCCGACATTGAGAGGGATGTCCGAGCTCGTGCCCGCGGAAGTGGCGTGCTAAAACAAAACAGTCGGTCGGTCCAAATGCAGTACGAGCAGTAAAAAGGAAAGAAGTACCGATCGAGTAAAATTCTTATTCCAGAAAGC
>JAOTBA010000003.1:15081511-15095608 GCA_025629845.1 Erythroxylum squamatum | reverse complement strand
CCAATCAAAAACCAATCCACAACATATTCATCATTCATCCTCACACAAACTTACACTTATACCCAAACAATCCTACCACTATCTTTATGAAATTAATGCATCACAAATCACAATTAATGAACACTAACTTCCAATCAATGCATCTAACTATTACAACTTAAAGAACATAATGAAATTTTTACCTAATTAAAGCTTCCTCTTAAATGCTTCAACTACCAACAACTTCTCCACTTCACTTCACTTCACACAACACCCACGACATCATCATCATCATCCCAAGAGAGCAAGGTTCTGCTAAGCCTTATTGGTGAGTTAATAGAAGAGAGGGAGCAAAGTGGAAGGAGGAATATTTGAAGAAAATTCAATGGAGAAGAAGATAGGATGAAGCTTCGGATGAAGAACAAAAGCAAGTGGAAAAATTCATCTTTTCATGCTTTCACTTAGGAAAAACCGAGAACACAAACATTAAATGAGGTTGGGATGTGTCACTATGACACATGTCCAATTTAAAGAAATAAAGACAAAACTCATTAATGGTCTTTGATAAAAATAATCCTAATAATAAAAATAATTCTTCAATTCACCTCCAAGGGTCCCAATTTCGACCCTAACATAAAATATCCAATAGTCCAGTACCATTTGACAGCAATTTTCGGTACCGAAAACCAGTCGGTTCGCCACTTGGCGATTTTTCCAGTCCGGGAATTTTCTCCGGAAAAGTCCAGAAAAATTTTTAAAATTCTCTTAAAATAGAAAACACACAATGGATCACTCCAATAAATTTTTCAAACATAATTTCCACATTAATCACAATAAAATTCCGTTTAGGCCCAATTACCGGGAATGTCATGTATGTATGTACAGTTATTTTTCATGTGCAAAAATTCACTATTCACCAATACCAGTATGCAGGAAAATTTCCAATTAGTCCCAATCACTCTCACCCCTAGCCAATTTACTATTTTACCCTTCCCGTCGGGGGTGGGATGTTACAATTTAGCTAAACAACATATCATAATCAAAAGTAAGAAGAATAGAGAATGTTGTTGGTGGTGGGAATGCTACACAGCGCCATAATTTCTTTGATGTTATCTAGAACTTTAAAGATAAGAATGTCTATAGGCTTGGACTTGGATTCAAACCACCTAGCATTTCTCTCTTTACATATAGATTGGACACATATACTAACCATTATTATGTGGGACGAGATCTTAGTTGTTGACTGAGATGATAACCAATGAATAACATAAAAAATGTTGTTTTCTTGGATAAGATAACCACTGCGCATGAGAATAGCTCTCCATATCCTATTAGTCACTTCACACGTAAAAAATAAATGATCTCTAGATAATTTCTGGTTTTGACAGAAAGGACACATGAGATTGATGCTCAAATACCTTATCTGATTAGCCGTATTCAACATGTTTTGTATAGTGAGTCATAAGAGAAAGGAGATTCCTGGTAAAATCATTTTATGCCAAATAATTCCATGAAACCTTAGGTTTTCTCACCCTTAATAAGTCCCAAATGAATTTCTTTGTTAGTTTACGAGTTGGTCTGTCATGCCAAAGAAAAGTATCCTAAGTGAGAGAGGGATTGTAGTGGGGTTACAAATGTCTAAGGTTGTCTAGAAAATTCCAACTACAACCATTAATGAATGAATCCATTGTAGTGTGGACAGGAAAGGAAGAACCTCTGAGTAAATGAAGTTATTTCTGTTGTTTGTTTGTATAACGTGGCAACAATGTCGTGGTAGGTCCCAAGTATATGTGGTTAAACAAGCTTGCTTTTGCTTTTCACTGGTCAAACTCAAAAATTAATTTTAAAAATAAAACTTAGGTGCTTGAGTTACTAAGCAAAGTAAGGATCATATGTTTTGGAAGTTTAAAGCATAAACAATTGTTGAAACTATAAATTCTTGAGATGAGAGTAGTAAAAAATTATTAAGATGATCATTTTTTTCAACTTTATTGTGGCAATTATTTTGTCAAATATGGAAGTGTACAGTGGCAGTGTAAATTATGTATATGAAACATGCTTTAATATTGAGAATTCATAACATAGACTTATAATACTTTTAATGTTCTGTAATGAGTATAAATAGGTTTACAATGGCTCAATATGGAGGAATAAGGTTATTTTATGGTGGGAAGTTAATATTAGAACCTGAGTTAAACTATGTAAATGGTGATACAAGTATCTTTGAAAAAGTTGACCGTAATAATTTTAGTTATAGGCAAGTATCTGAAATAGGGAAGGATTTAAGATGCCTTCAAGTTGAAAAGGCATGTTATAAGGTACTAAGTTTCAACTTCAGTGAGTTATTAAGACTCATTGAATTAAATGAAAGTTGTATTAAATTTATAAGCCTTATAAAAATCCATGAAATTGTAGAAATGTATGTAACATATAAGATAGACACACTAGTCCCTACACTTGACATATTACCTATAACTAGAGTAGAGGAGCTTAGTGGGTAGGATAGAGAAAGAGATGGTAAAGAAGAAAGTAGCGGTGTTAGGGTAGATTATACTACAAAAGATGTGAAAGTAGAAGCTGATAAAAAGAGAATGAAAATTTATAACCTTTTGCTTTGATGATCAAAGCAAATGATTATACATTTTTTGTTGAAATTCAACAGGTTACATATTTTCTTTAATTCATAGAACGAGGATGGAGACATTTGAGAACTATTTTTAGGATAAATCGATGTTTTCTGAAGATAGAGTTTTAAGACCAATTGTTAAGTAAAGTAGGGAGGGATGTGGATAGAGGAATGTATCTATCACCATAGACTATTATGAAGTTAGATAAGACATATTTATAGAGTTAGTTTATTAATCTACTAGCATATGATTTAGAATTAGATGATGGTGAAGGAATTACAATCATCTCTGATATGCAGAATGTAACTAATCTTCATATATTTATAATTATTCTTCATCATTTTGGAAAAAATTAACTTAACTTTTTCTAAAGTTATTTTAGAGATTGGTTAGAATAATAAAGGTGACTTTACCAAATGCAACTTATTGAATGTGTGATAGACATATTTACCATAATTGACATGGGAATTATAAATGAAAGGACTTGAGAAAGTAGTATTGAAACTATGTTTAGTCAACCTATATAGAAGATTTCAACCAACAAATCAAGAGGATTAACAAAATAAAACTTAAATGCACTTCTACATTTCTTGAATATCTTAAGGAGAGCTGGGTAAGATGCTACCAATAATTTGTATCAAAATGCCTAGTAGTTGATAACAACATCAATGAAACTTTTAATACGTGGATCTTATTTTATAAAGATAGACCAGTTATTAGCATACTTGAAATAATTAGAATCACTGTGATAAGAATACATAAAGATATGAGACAATTTGTACATGGATGGAACATATATATTGCACCTACTATTATGCAGAAGTTGTAAAAGAATAAAAAAAGATACAATGCAATGGAAAATAGTTTGTAATGGAGATAGGGCATAGAAGTTTCTAAAGAATATAAAACATACTATGAAGATTGGTAGATAAACATATACTTGTTGGGAAAAGGATCTATATAGATGCTCATAAATAACATGCACTAAGTGTTATCCGTCATCATCATCATCACACCCAGTCCGAAGTCCCACAATAAAGCGGGGTCTGGGAGCGTCTGATAGTACTCAACCTTACCCCTATATAGTAGAGATGATGTTTCCAATAGACCTAAATGTCGATGTGACAATAAAAGAGTGATGCAGGTTAAAGAGTAAATAAGTAAAATTGTGTATCAAAGCAAACCCACAACAACCTAACCTAGGGAGCAAAAATTAGAACTTTAACAAAAAGAAAAATTATCAAGAAGATACGAATGTGAAGAGTTTTTAAAATCACCAAATCATCAAGCATTCGGTTATATGCATCAATCTATCGTTAAAAAAAACTGCAATAGTTTATTGTAACAAGCAGAACAAAATCAATTGCAATGAAAATAAACCAAGTAACCATTCATAAGATTGTACAGATCCAAGCCTCACCAAAGCCACGGCAGCATAGCAGAGAAATGGGATGTGTTGAAGTGAAAGAACAAGAGAAGATCTCCCAAAATGAAACCATAAGATCATTGAGCAAAAAAATTAAATCTTGACATAAACCCAACAATATCAAATACAAAGTGATCAAAATAATAAAATCCAGAAAGCATTCAACCCTAAATCGCAAAAAGAAGCAAATATCAAAACCAAAAAATGCATAAAGAACAGAAACTTCAGAAAACACAAAACCCAGGAAACATCATAGTAGAAGAGACTGCTTAATCAAGAAACATACCCGAAAAGAGGGGTGAATGTCGTTGTTTATCCCGTGAATCGATGACCACTATGTAGAAACAAGTTTTTATGGAGTACAAAAAGAGATTGAAAAAAGTACAAAAGAGAATAACTTACCAAAAAACGCTAAACAAGCAACATCATTGTTTTCCAGAGATGGAAGACATTAAACACATGACACCCGAAAATAATATGATGCATTAAACACGCACTAAACCTAACATTAATAAGTCAACTCCACAAAGCAGATACAACAAAACACATAATAACAACACAATAAAAAGGGACAAACTACCTTAAAATCTAAAAGGTATAACGAGAGAAAGAAAACACAACTAGAAGGACCACTACAGTGGTTAAAAAAGGGTTATCTCACACAGCAATTAAAAAAAATCTCAAGAAATAATCTCCAAATCGTTATCAGAATCATTATCAGACACTAATCATAAGATCTATCGACCTGTAACCAGAAAAAAGAGGTACTCACTTTTCCTAAGAAACCCTAAAAATTCTAAAAACAAAAACACTAGCAGATTAAACTAACAGATCTGAGAAAACTATATGTGTCAAACTAAAGTAGATCACAATGCATAGCAGAGCCAAAGAAGAATAGAATACACAAACAACACAAAAATGACAACTACATACACTATACTTTTGAGTTCTCAAATAAAGCATATTTCAAAAGCATACACTCTACACTAGTGATACAAAAACATAATATCTCTCTGCGAAGCACACACCTTAGAGACAATTCGAAAGTCGAATGCTATAGAATGAGAGGGAAGCAAGTGACGGAGGACGCTGCAAGCTGCATGACTATTGTAGATAGTGTTATTTGTCATTGTAGATAAAACGGTTGAAATTTCTGTTGATGAGTGTTATAAGATGAAATAATTTCTCAGTTTACATGACTATATACTGCAGCCTATTAGGGGTTAGATTTTTTGTCCTATAATTAATGCTGAGGTAAGACACCCACTATCTAAAAGAGTCATACTAGGGAGACCCGTTACTGTAAGAAGGAAAGGAATCATTGAAAAATCCAAACAAACCTTGCTTTTCTATATAAATCATTTACAATATGAATTGTTTTAGTAATTGCTGTCATTAATTTTTATTTCTTATTATTTTCATGTTATAAATGAGGCACTTCATATGCATATAAACCTCAGACTTATGATCCATTTATCTTTTTTGTAATAATTGAAGAATTTTTTTATTATTATAGGTTAAAAGTGTGAACCAAGTTAATGATATTGTCATAACAATTCAACAAAGTAATACTATGAGTTCCATATATGAAATTCATTAGTTACATTATTTAAAATTAATTCAAATCAACATTATCACTTATATGTTTGTTTCCAAGTTGGTTGCTTATCACATGCCAATAAAAGAAAGTTTAGAGAAGTTGATCCACATACATTCAAGTTGTCATTTGAACTAAAGGCTCTAAGGTTCGAAGGATAATCTATCATTTCATAACAGTTACAAGTTAAAAACAAAGAAGAGGATGGCATCATTGGTAAAATCATCACAAGACCAAGTTTCACAATCAAGTGCAAATGAGGGAAGTAATGTGGTGCATAATCAACCATATTAAAGTTGTTGGCATAATTTTTGATCGATATGTTCTTGGCATAACTTATGGATGGATGTATTGTTAGCATAACTTTTGGCTACATGTGTATTTGTTTGCTGCTTTTGTATATGCATTCCAAATATATTATTAATATTCATGTATTGTCTATTTTTTTATTCATGAATTTCGATTATATTACTCTTATAAATTACAAATATTGACAAATGATGGAAAATTATTACAATCAACATAAATTTACCATATATAGTTCAATAGAAGTTCAAGTGCACAATCATTACATTTATTAAAATTTAAGTTTAAAATTTAACATTGCAGTTAGATGCCATTTTGCCACAATATATTAAAAATAGGGTTAATTACAAAAAATTTGTAAACTTTACTAAATTTTACGATTGTAGTTCAGACTTTAAAAAGAAACAATAAAATGTTTGAACTTTTAATTTTTCGCAAAAATTGTCTACTATTAAAGTCTTTATGGTATGCCATGTCAACTGATATATGTTTCACATAGATGGCAAGTGAAATATAATTTCCATGTACGAAATTTATTTAGTTAATATTAAATTGATTAACTCAAAATAAAATAAAATAAACATAAAACCTAATATTTTTCTTTTTCCCCAATACTTAAAAGAAAATTAAAAACACAAAACCTAATTTGTTTCTTTTTCCCCAATCTTTCTCCCTATAATTTTTGTGTAATAAATTTATGTATTTAATATTAAATTGATTAAATTAAAAGAAAATGAAAACACCTAATATGTTTCTTTTTCCCTAATATCATCATCAACACCCAGTTGTGATCTTGTTAAGTCGCGGAGTTTAGGAATGTCTGATAGTACACAACCTTACCACTACGTAGTAGAAAGGCTATTTTTGATAAATAAAAAATAAAAAACACAAAAATTAATATGTTTCTTTTTCTCCAATCTTTCTCCCCTTATTTATCACATCTCATATCTGTCTAGACTTTTTCCTTTTTATTTCTCCATCAAGCTCTAGCAACATCTTTCCTCTTTATTTTTTTGGTGACCTCACTCCCTGTGTTCTTAACCTCATCAACAACTTATTATCATTGAACGTGTTCTCAAGTAAGCTTCCATAAAACTTCTTGTCTCTATTTGTTAAGGTTTGTTTATAATTATTAACGTTAGTTTATTGTTCTTAAATTTCATCTTAAATTCAATGCAAAATTGCAATCAATTTCTTATTTAAGTAGATTGATAGTTACTTGCATATATTATTGCTCTAACACTCTAGCATGTCACCAAGATTAACTAGGAATGTTTTATTTAAGATAAGAAAGAGAGATAACTATGTTATAATCACTGAATAATAAATGCCCTCAAATATTGATGAATGAATTGTGTGCTTTAAATTCTTATGAATGATGTTTACTAAACATGCACTATTTTTAAATCCAAAAAAAGGAAAAGATTTAAAAAACTATAATAAGTCTTAAGTGGTTGTTATAAAGTGCATGATTGATTATATATGATTTCATGTATTGGTAATCATTATTTGTTGAACATTAACAATTAGGTGCCTACAAATTTGGTAAAAAGGTGTTGTGTGATTATAAAATCTTTAAAGAACCAAGAACATCCCAGTTCCTACTTGGATTATTACATGCAAACATTTAGCTTACTTACCAGCAAAAACATGACTAACATTTGGTTTAATATGAGATGGTTTATGTCTCGTACTCATACTGAAATGTTCCTCTACCTATTATGTGTTTGTAATAATCTTGGAATGCAACACTTGTTTGACATTTAATTATCTGTGAAGATTGATAATCTAGAAAGTCTTGCTTGGAAAACTGCAAAGAAAGTTATTTGAAACTTTCACAGCTCCATTCACTAAGAGAAGATTGCTACTAAAGTTTTTTATCTTAAAAGGTGGCTCAACATTTGTTTACTTCAGTGCCACTACTTCTGGTGATATTCTTCAAGTCAAGAAGGGTCCTCAGTTCTTATCAAAGCTTGGCCTTTATGGCAAAAAGTAACTTTAGTTTTTGCAATCCTTAACTTTTCATTGTATATACCATCTTTTCGCTTTATTAAAGCCTTATCTAGTCTCCACTTCCTTATTAGTGAAAATGGTATTCAATCTGATTTTGAGTCATTCTTTAAAGTTTAAATGCTTCTCACTTGGTTAAAAAGAACCAACAAACGAGGTTATTGTATTTAAAATTTAAAATATTAGATATGTTGTATTTATTTGTGTGTGATATCTTCTATTATTACATTTATTTGATGATATTATAATAGGATTAAAACAAATATGGTCAAAAATAAAGCATATGTAGCTTTTATTGCTTATGCTCTTGGTATATACTTGACATAGGAAGACTGTAAATGTGTCATTAATATATTCAGAAATGTTGTTTATTACTGTTTTGATAATTTAGCAAAAGATATATTCTCAATTTTGTCAAGAGAAATCGTTATGTTCAATGTTAAAACAATATTAGTATTTCTTATAGTTATTATATATGGTATATTAATTGTATTTCATTTTAATTTACATGTATATTCAGATTCCTTATATTGATTACCCAAATTGTATTGACAAGGTAAAGTTATGGATATGAAATGCTTATCTTAATGTTAGTCAACATTTTTATCAATGCATTAATACAAAAGTTAGTATTTCAATTATAGTTTTTACGATGTCATTACTATACAAATTTTAATGAATGTTGAAATTATATGTGTCTTATAGGTATTTATTATTGGTAAATGAGTTAAAGGTTTGTTATTGTAAAAAATTATATAAAAAATCTTCTATGTGTTAGGATAACAGTTTTGTCTGCAAGATTTAATGTTGCTCGCAAGAGGTCAATATATATATATATATATATATATATACACACACACGCATAAATGTAATATTTGTGTTTCTATCTTTATTTTGTAGGTCTCGTATAACTACCATATCTTTGGCTTCTGATGTACTTAGCTCAATATTGACACAATTTTTATATCCAGTAGGTTTTTAGAGTTATGTTAACTAAACTTTTATATAGATTATGACAAATTAAGGAATATCAATGCACTATGTGCAATGTATTAAATTTATATAAAGATGAAGATTCGATTTCTCCAAAATGTCTAAAGACATAATTAAGAAATAATGGCATAGAAAATGCAAAGGGTTTATACTTTCATCCTATTACATAATCCCACTGTACAAACAAGCTATTTTATAATAATTCTTAGGTTTCTATTCCTTCTTTTTCACACTAACACAATTAAGAAATGACAAATTGCAAATACATAACTCCTAATTTACTAAGATAAGTGTCCTTATATCTTTATCTTCGTAATGTTCAGATTAAAGAAAAAAAGAAAAACTTACTAATTTGATCTTATGTTTGTAAATATAATCCTTAAATTTTGTGCATATAGAAAAGTAAGAAGTTAATAGGGAAATGCAATAGATATGTAAAGTTTTAGCTATAATAGAAATGTTATGACTCATCACATCACTACAAAACAATATGGGCATGAAGAGTGTTTTTTATGACAGTTACAGAACGCATCATGCTAGGGACATTATGAGTTCATCTTATTATGTCATTTTGACTCTTCAACTCATAAAAGTTGTAGCTTTGAGAATGATATTTTAGTTGTCAATTTCTCATAATTAAACCCATATTAGAAAACAACTACACATATAATACTATAGGAAACCAGCTGCATATATAACAATGTCTAAATTCTCAACTTAAGCATAACTAATACAATGTCCAAATTCTAAATCAAAGCATAACCAATACAATGTCCAAATTCTCAACTAAATCATAACTAATACAATGTCTAAATTATCAACTAAAGCATAACTAATACAATGTCCAAATTCTCAACCAAAGCATAACTAATACAATGTCTAAATTCTCAACCTAGTATAAGCAGTAATAATTTCCAAATTCTCAATCAAACCATATGAAACACAATACCCAAATTCACCAACAAATGGTTAAATGTGAATTAGATTCATCATCAAAAACTTGAGATTTTTTTTTGTTTTGATCTTCTCGCCCTTGATTTGATCATCCTACTAGTTTGGGTTGTATTGTCAATTGTGTTTTAGAAAAATTGTCTTTACATTATTCTTTGGAGTTAAAGTACTTGAAATTGAATTCCATCCATCCATGATACATTAAAAAATAATGTTATCATTTATAATTACATATAACTAGTATAAAAATGTATTTAAGTGACAAACCATAAAATAAATGTTCCCATTAACTTCTCTAAATGTTACCCCATATCCTCTTGCTACCTATAGAAACATAAGCAGTTATATTATTAAACAATTTGATATAAATTACTTGAAATTAAATGTAAATATTCACTAATCACCTCTTGTCCTTTCTTAAGATAAACCATGTGGTATTTGACCCAATCATGATTATGTAGGTTATGGAATTGGACAACTTCTAATATTTGATGAAGGGACTTTATTTGTTAGTGACCTTCCTCTTTTTTACAAAATGTGTGACTTTGATTTTCAAATTCCCATTAGTCTTGGTGATATAATGCCTTGCTTCCCATTGTGCAACCTCTATTTTCTTCCTCACTTTGGGTATATATCGTTATTGGATTTGAGCATCATGTCTCTTTTTTCATAAATTCAAGTCATTAATACAACTTTAATATCTTCTAACATATTGATCAAGCTTTTCATACGAGGTTCAAAAATGAGTCCATTAAATATCTTTTATATATTGTTGTGAACTATTTCACATTTTGATCTTGCGTTGGCAAATTCTTTGACAAAAATCTTTGATATCCTAATTTTGAAATCATCGTATGCTTTCTTTGAAATACTCCTCAACTGCTTTATTATCTCATTAAATTCCACTTTTTTTAGCAACTCACCATTTACCAAAATAAACTCTTATATATGTGGCCTTTATAAATACTAGAATAATTTACGTAGATAAGTTGACACATTTTCTGTGTTCAACTTGTAGGAAGAGATTTTTGAATGCATCTACTAAACCTTATAACTAATAAAAAAAGTAATGTAAGTAGAAGAATTCAAAGAACAGTAAGAAATAAACATCACATACATGAATACTTAAAGTTTACCTTTTTTATCGCTTACAAAAGTTCATATGTTCCCACCTATGTTTAGATCGACAGCAAGAATGTTCAAAAATCAATGCAAAATGGGTAATTCTCTTCCTCAACAATAACCCAACATATAGGAAACATTTAATTGTTTTCATCACGTCCAAATGCAATTGATAAAGCTCCGCCATGGAATGTCTTAAAAAAGCATTCATCTAGCCTAATTATTTTCCTACAACCACCAAGATATAAATTACTTTTCATCAAATTCAATTTGAATAATAAATTGCCATCTTTATTGGCTCGTTGTAACTCTTATCCATAAGATCATAACTTGGTATAATGACCTTCAATATATCCTCGTAGCATCACAATAGCTTCCTATTTAGCCTTATAACATTAGGATTTAGTCATCTGTAATAATTACTTTCTTTCAAGAACATCTAATATTTCACCAATTGACTAATTCATGATCCTCCTAAACTTGTGTTAAAAATCATTTTCTATCCATTTCCTAATAGTTTACATGTTTCTTTTCACTTTCCTAAAATTATACTTTTTTTACTATCTTAATACCAAACTTTTTTTTTCCAACCCAGCTAATATATACCCTAAATGGATATTATAGCTCACAAATAGCCTTCATTCTTACAGCATATCATGCCATTAATACATCATATCTTTAAGTAATTGCATAGTTTCTAATTGCTTACTTGAATTGTATCTCATTATTAAACTTTTGCCAATTTTAAATAGAAAATCCTTCATATCCACTTTTGGATTAAATATAATACATTTATTATTTTTGCAGATTCTTGGCATATCCATCATCACTATAAACTGGTGATTGAAATTTAGCATCATTATCCTTATATTCACTAAACTAACCACTTGAACTCCCTTCTTTTCTTTATGGATTTTTTAAATAAACCCCCTCTTTATTGCAATCTTTTCCACTGGTTCTAACCCCATCTAGAACATTGTTGCATTTAAATTCACTATGAATAGTCTTGGTACATCTATTCTCATTTGTTCTCACAGTAACATACTCTTCAACATTTGTTGCACATATCTTGTCTTTAATTAAATCATCTTTTAGATTTACCCATCTATATAATAATGAAATATCCTTCATCTTGTTCCATTTAAACTTGGAGTAACACTTCATTATTCATACTCATGTTCTGTTAAGTATTAGTTTGAAAGTCATTGCCAATATCAGAATTAGATTCTTCATCATTTTTTACAGGATTCTTCTTACCATTCTCGTAAAAGACTTCAACATCATGGTAGTTTAATTGTTGTATTTGGTTAATCATTAACAGCATGTCCTTATCATGTTGTATGCTTAACTCTTTAAACATCTCATTGACTTATTAGGAAATTTGTAAAATATAAATATTATTCTATATCTTTTATCTTCTAATGCTCCTTTTAAATCTAGTATACTAAGTTCATTAACACTTATATCCTTCTTCCTTTTAATCTTGCCCTTAACATTAGTTTTCAACAAATCATATTAATAGTACAAATATGGAAGCATGAATCTTAATAAGTATAAGGAGTAGAAATAGAACAACAGACATTTAATAAGATATGCTTTTAAAAACATAAACATGCATCAAACAAAGTTATAAAAATGTCGTTTCGTTTTTTCCTAAGGTTACTAATTAAATCAATAGAGTGTTGATGTAACTATTAACTGGTAAGTATATAATGACATGATAACTCTCATAGTTATTGCAAAAACTTTTAAACTCAATTAATATGAAGGGATGTTCTCATAGAGCCTATATTAATTCTTAAATTGTTACAAGTGTATAGTTCCTATATAACAGTTAACTTTCATAATTAAATTCTAGGTATTACAAATATAATGAATATGATGTTTGAAAACATCTCCAATTTAAAGTGTTGACATATAAAAACTTATTAAAGATGTCTTAATTATTATAAACCTACACGAAAATTAAATCTCATTGTTATTAATTTTCATATATCAATATACTACAAAAATATTCAAAGTCGTTAACTAGAACACTATTATAATTTTTCAAGTATAATCATTTAGATATTAGAACTTTTATAGTTTTCATGTCTATTGATTTATTTATTTGGATTGGTTTAACTTGAAAAATAAAGTGTCTAAGTTAAAGGTTTAGAGTTTGAAAATTTAAATTAGTGAGTAGGTTAACAAGAAATAAAATTTTAGACTTTGAATAACTAAAAGTATTGGTGCAATTATCTAAATTTTAGAATCTAATGTGGACATAAAAACAATATGGTGAATTTTCTAACCTCTAAACCATTTGAATTATAAAATAATATTATAGGTCTATTATTTTTTTAGGTACATGATTCTTGGTGTAAATTATGATTATTAATTCAAATTTATTATAATTATATAGTTTAAATTAGACTTTTGACTTTGAAAAATATATAATGTGTTATTAAAATAACTTTAGATAACATATAAAGTTGCATATATGGCATGCATGCTTATTACAAGCTGAGATTTTAAAACCCAAGTTGTGTTCAAGAATAGTGAGCAATAAGGAACCAAGTTAAGCAATAGTCATCGAAAATAATGAGCATCAAAGTCAAAAGGATTCTTACTACTAGGTAGTAAGTATGCGAAATACCTAAATCGATTTGGAAAGCTAGACTGATTATGATTATCTTCTATGAGGAATGACTAATCCATATAAATGCCTCTTCAAAGGCCAAAATTGAGGTTGCTCTATAATGGTAGTGAAGTGGAAAAATTGCAAAATTGGAAACAAAAATGATTGTGAATTATTTCACAAGAATAACACAATGGGGAAATTGCAAATATAGTTAAGGTTAAAATTAAAAAGCAAAGATTAAGCTTGACAAACCCCTCATGGTTGGATGATCCAGAGCACGGAAAGAAACAAATGTAGGAAGAATAAAGGGAATAGGTCATCAAAGAAACAAAGAGGGACTGAGGTTGAAGTGAATCACACGTTAATACAATACTCAATAATAATACATAGATGCACAAGAAGGGGGGGTTGAATTGTGGTAAACTTTTCGTTAACCCCTTTCTGAAACAGTCTTTTGCAAAAC
>JAOTBA010000003.1:15049516-15063550 GCA_025629845.1 Erythroxylum squamatum | reverse complement strand
ACTAAATATGCATTCAATCAAGCAAAAATCAATACCACAAAAATTATCCTAATCCAATATCAATCTTAACCTTAACCAAAAAGAAAAACTTACTCACACATATTTATCAATGTAACATAAATCATGGTCATAATATATGTTTGTATTGATCAAATCCACACAATTAAAATAAATAAGGAATAATAAAAACAAATTAAAAACACCCCTTTGCCTGCAACGTGAATTTGAAGAGTGTTAAGTGACGGTGCAACGTGAGTGGAGAATAATAGTTTTGTGGGGCTATGCGTCAATGATGGATTGGCTCCTTCAAATCCTCTCCAACAGCTATCATATTTTCATCTCCACCAACAGACTGTTTTTGTGTCTCCCAACGCTACAGTTAGGTGTCTTCTTTCCACCAATAGCTAGGTGTCAAGCCACCAGCCTCTAACGTGTTTCACTAGCTGCCAACGTTGAGCCACCTCCTGCTTTCTCCTTTATTTCGTTCTCTTCACCAGTAGCTACGTTTTTCTCCACAGCTGCAACGTTTCACTCTCCAACTAACGTCTGTGAATTCTCCCTTGCTGCCAGCTGCAACACTAGCTCTTCATGTGAGTGTCGTTTTTAGCCTTTCCACCAACTGCTTTGATTGTTAGTGGAGAGAGTATGTGAGTGATGAGTGTGGCCTAAGAGCTCCCGCCTTATTTTTTCATTTTTGGTGTGTTTATCTCCACCAGTTGTCTTCCACGTTTAGCCACCAGCTCACGTTATTTCTCTCCACACAGCTCAACATTTGTTATCTCCAACAGCTTCAACGCCTTTTGTCTCACCTAGCTAACGTGTTTTTCCGTTCCTTTTCCCAATACTGTTTGTTGTTCACGCCTAGCTTCTTTTCACACACGCCGACCACGCTCCGAACCCATGCAGAGACACCCTATTCAATGTCCACGCCCTCCATTCATGGCTAAATTCATGCATATAAACATGTTTTCGCCAATGTTCTCTCTGTCGCCAGCTATCTCTTCTTTTCTTCCGCAACTATCTTCTTTTGTTTTTATGTACTAAATGTCTTTTAATGGTTTTGGTCCACCCTATCAAAATAATCACCACTTTCAAGCTGTTGTCCCATTAAACCTTCGGTCCCACTCCTAATCTTTTAGTCATGCTAGTAGCTTTTTCATGTAGATTTCTCATTGCCAAAACATTAACTTTTTTGGCGACTCAAAAATGTTAACCCTTTTTTTTTCTTTAAAAACTTTTCTTGCTTTAAACATTTAAAGGTACCAAACTTAACGTGTGCCTGAAATTACCACAAATAACTTTTAGTTAGTGCAATTAAACATTAAATAGATAAGAGTTCAGCAAATTATGTATCAAAAATTAATACAAAAATGTCCATTAACAGTATGTTTGTATTATGAGATTGTTTTTTTTTGGGTGTTGTATAATTTGATGCTGTTATATGCATATGGGGGTAAATAGTGTGAATTATGGTGAAGTGTTGCCATATACTTAGCTATCTTTTTGATAAAGTATGTCTTTATGTTTAATTTAAAAGTGAAAAGAACAAAAAACCGTGCCACTTTATCATCATCTCTTACAAAGGACATGATGCGATTTACTAGTATAAAAAACAAGGAATGGTATAACAAGAGGAGCAATAACTATATGCTCATTAAGAAGATCATATTCCCTAATATTGATAGAGTTTTTAGGATTTGTGATATGTTTTGAAACTTATAATTGATTTGTTGTTGACTCTATAGGGATACTATTACCAAGATTCGCTAAAGGAGTTATACACTAATATAATTGACAATCGTAAACCAATATCAATGGCAATACATGGTTTTAGAGGAAATAAAAGAAACTCAAACTATGATCAGAGGCAAGGAGATTAACTTTTTAAAATTAGTATCCATTACGTCATGAGGAGTGGAGTCAAAGTTAAGTGTTGCTAAGGTTTGGGATGAGAACTACTTTTCTGCTAAAAGGATGCATTTTTATATAAGAACCTAGCCATATAACCTCAAAAAGTTGCTTACATACCTATAACATACAACCTCAATTCAATAAATCAAATTAACTCTATATTTCATATTTGTATCTCCTATATCTCCTCTATAATGATTTAGTTGATGTTCCACTAGTTAGAATATCATCTATAACGATGCAATCTATTAATAGCGCTGTTGATATAGGTCAAATGATAAGAATTTTTTGTGTTCTTAATGTTGATTAGTCTCTTATTGGAGAAGAAAAATTAAAACTCTCTCGTGTTAGGGTTACAACAATTGGAGAAGCAAACTAGATTGATGATAATTAGATAAGGTTATTTGGGTACACTTAGGATAATAATAGGTGGATTAATCCAAAGAGATCCAAATAACTCAAAATAAGAGGAGGGATAAGTTGGCAATGATGAATAGGCTTAAGATGAAGGAGAAGATAATAGAGTACTTACCAGGCTATAAAAGGTAACAATGTAGAAGATGACAAGATTCATTGGAAGTCTTCAAGGAGAAATAGAAAGTATTCATGCCAAGTTGGATAGGAAGTGATCCTATTTTTAATAGCACTTACCATCTTCTTATCTTCCTCAATGACTTTAGTGACATACTTTTGTACGTGCATATAGTTTAGTTTATTTATTTTAGGATATTTGAATTTTATAATATTTTATCTAACTTTTATTTTCTTATTTTGTTAAATTTGAGGCTTTATAAATTTAAATACATATGGACATATTTTCTTACTCTTGGCCTCTATAGATATTGAGTTCTTTATAGTGGTTAGGTAAAGTAAAGTAAAGTAAATTGAGAAGAAATCTCCCTTTAAATTATCTATGTTTTTATAGAGTTTTTATATCCTTTTTACGATTCTATTTATATACAATATTTTTCTAAGTCTAGAGGTGAAGTTCGTTTTTATCTAATTACATGTTAATGTTTTAATATTTTAATATTTTATATGTTTATATACTTTATTTGGTTTTGTGTTTAGGTTCTCATTAGTTACTTTAGATTAATAACATAAATGTATACTTAATATTATGTTGAGATTAACTTCTAAAAGTTATGTGCATAATACGATTAAATGGTTGCTATATAAACTTGACTTGGTGAATTCTAGGAAACCAAATTCATTAGGAGATGATGCTTTGATTTAACTTAAGTGATCCCGTGAGAAACTGAGCCATGTAAAATGTTTCTTTCATATGTAGATATAATATTTGATTTTTGACTTCTAGAGCTTACATTTTATCCCTTTGAAATTACATGTAGGATACGTACAAGAATTAAAATGATAAAGTTATTTACGATTTTCATTTGAGCCAAATTGCCTACCTTTTATATATTGAACCATTAGTGAATCCTTTTTAACCTTATATAAAATTTTAGCCTTTTCATTTATAAACCTTTCCTAAATAACCTTGAGCTTTAAAAGGAAAAAGTTTAATTGCCCCCTAATTCATGATTAGTAAAGGTTTTGTTTATGGTTTGATGGTGTTCGGAATGGTATGTAAAGAAATAATTATTGAGGAGATGATAATGTATATGAAAAAGGCAATTTAAAAGGGGGAATTTCAAACCATTTCAAATAACTAAATAAAAGAAATAATAAATAAGAGAAAAGGGGTTGTTGCATTTGGCAAGAGTGAAGGAAAAGGGGTTGTTCCAAAGAAATTAGAAGTGGGTAGAGAAATGTATTGATATTTCCTTTAATTTACTTGCCCTTGCTCTACTAATTTTAAATATTTGATTTTTTAATATTCCATTATTTTGTTAACCTATTTATCCTTTTTTTCCATATTATAACATAATTTTAAAGACATTTTGCTTGTATATATCTAATAGAGTAGTGTAGATTAGATGCATTTCAAGCATATGGGTAAGTTCATTTTTGTAATAGGAATATAAATGTTCCTCATTAAAATTTTAGACACTTGTATGAATGAGTGATACCTTATAAGGAACATTCAAGTTGAAGAATTTGAGATTAATGAATGAGGTAGAACAGTATTTACATTGTTTTACTTGCATAGTGATTTATTTAAGAAATACTTTATGCTTAAGTCTTACAATTTAATCAAGAATAGGATATGTATATCTTGTGTTATTAACTATTAAGCTAAATAATGTGTATAGGTAAATATGTTTTAGTATCATTTTAGTAAACTCTTAAGAGACTATAACTCCTCTACTAGGGATACATGAGGTTTTAAAGCCTTTTGAGATACATGTATCAAAGTGGAATTGAATATTGTTCAATTAGAATAGTCTAATCAGTTAAAGTTCGTGGTTGTCAATTGCTTAAGGGTAGGTAATAAGTTAAGTCAGGGGGAATTTGAAAAGGCTATAATTTATATAATATTAGGGTTAACTTATTTGTCATTTACAATTTTTATAGGAGATGACTTTGAAGGAGAAATATTTGATTTAATTGTAACTTTCTCCATAATTATTTGATTGAGAAGATATTAGAGTTATTTAGAAACTAATAAGGTGGATAACAACTTTGTAGTAGGCATTAAAAATTGATTCAAGATTAAAGACGTCATGGAATTAGAGTTGGTGGAGAAAGCCTAATAGGCACCAAAATTAACTAGGAGATAAGAGTTTATCTCTTGTAAGGTTTAAGAGCTAAAGATATAAATCCTAATCAAGATCGGTTATAAGTTAGTGTCATGATTTATTTACAAACTGAGCGATGAAGACTAAAGTTTTAGAAGCTAATTAACATTAGTGTAAAAGTTGGTCTAACTACAATTACGTAACAAGCAATCAAAGGATGCATTAAAAACACAATTTTGATCACCATAGGAAGCTATTATATAACCATAGTTATAAATGCTATTAATAGGGTCCATTAAGGAGAGTTTTAGAGAGAAGTTTATAACAAACACTGTGAGATCCCACATCAACTGGAGAGGGGAACGAAGTATGCCTTATAAGGGTACAGATACCTCTCCCTTATAGATGCGTTTTCCATGGCCTAATCGACTGGATCCCATTAGAACTCTGAGGTTAAATGTGCTTGGGTGAGAGTAGTTCTAGGATGGGTGACCTCCTGGGAAGGCCTTGGGAAAAGCAAAACTGTGAGGGCTTGGCTTGGCCAAGGCCCAAAGCGGACAATATCTGTAAACGGGTGATCTGGGGTGCTACAAGTGGTATCAGAGCCAAGGTTTTGCATTTTCAAAAGTGTTATTTTCATTTTCAAAAAGTTCATGAGCCTTAGGAGTCGAGTCTGAGTGTCGAAAGTCTTTGGTCAAGAAGTTGAGTCTCGGATCGTTAAGTTGACGTCCTTAACGGTCGGATGATTTTGACCTCGGTCAGAGTACTTGTCGACATTTCTTGGGATATCAAATAAGCTAGGCTTAGTTCGATCTTTTTTATTAAACAATGTCTTTCTTTTTGATTTCATAGAGATAACATTCCCCCATCTATTTGATTAGTCAAGTAAGAATTTCGAGGATGAAAGTTTTTAAAGGGGGAGAGTTGTACTAGCATGCCTACTAAAATTGTTACGAGATTAAAATGTTAGATTAAGTCAGATGAGTTATTTTAGAAAATATTGCAAGATAGTGTATACACTCAATTGATATGTTCTGAGGGAGGAAAGGTTTTTACTAATTATGATATAATTGTGTGTTGATTTTGTCTTGAATTTTGTTTTGATGGATTTTAATTAGTGAATTGGGAATAAGTGACAAATGGATTAGTTAAATGGATGACAAGTGGCTTGAGTATAATTGTGACAAGTGGCCCTTTTAAGTTTGCAACAAGTGGAACTTTAAAATTGTGACATGTGTAGCATTACAATAATTGGTAACATGTCTAGCCTTACAAGTAGTGACATGTGGAGCCTTAAAATGAGTGACATGTAGAGCCTAAAGTAAGTGACACATGGACCAATGAAATGGTGACACATGGATTAGTTCAACCTTCTTGAATTTTCTAGAGAAAATGGATGAAAAGGCAATAAAAGTAACAATGAAGGTCTGCCATAAGGTTAGAAGAGAGATATCGCGCCAAGGTTGACTATTTTAAGAAAGAGGTGGAGTTTGAATCTCAGGATGGAGTCCCGATTAAATTTATTAGTGACCGACAAGTACTAATGAGTTAGTTAATATCGGTGATCAAGGCTAAGAGGTTGATTCGTCAGGGATGGCAGGCATTCCTTGCATATGTGATTGACATTTTGGCACAAAAAGTTGAAATGGGTGATGCGCCTATTATGCTCGAGTTCCCCGATGTTTTACAAAGGAGTGACCTGGATTGCCACTTGAACGGGAATTTGATTTCACTATTGACTTGGTCCTGGAGATGACACCAATAACTATAATACTATATCGCACGACACCAATAGAATTGAAATAGTTGAAGATTAAATTACAAGAGTTGCTGGATAAGGGTTTCTTCATATCAAGTCATTCATCATAGGGAGCACCAGTATTGTTTGTCAAAAAGAAGGATGGGACACTTAGCTTATGTGTTGATTATCGACAGTTAAACAGGGTTACCATCAAGAATAAATATCCACTCCCTAGGGTCGATGACTTGTTGAATCAGTTAAGAGGAACTAAAGTATTCTCAAAGATAGATATGAGATTTGGGTACCATCAGTTGGAGATTAAAGAGAATGATGTGCACAAGACTGTCTCCCAGACGAGGTATGAACACTATGAATTTTTGGTAATGCCATTCGGATTAACAGATGCACGTATTTATGGATTTCATGAACAAGGTGTTCCCTCCTTATTTAAATCAGTTTATCATAGTCTTCATTGATGATCTCCTGATTTATTATAAAATTGAAGAGGAGAATGCTAGATATCTTCAGATTGTGTTACAAATACATCGCAAAGACAGTTGTATGCGAAGTTTTTCAAAATGTGAATTTTGGCTGAGGGAGATCGGATTCCTTTGGCAAGTGGTATCAGAGCTGGTACTCGAACCGTTGTGCCAGCTAGGCTGGACCCCGAAGAGGGCTGGGCCCTAAAGGGGGTGGAGAGTGTGAGATCCCACATCAGTTGGAGAGGAGAACGAAGTATGCCTTATAAGGGTACGAATACTTTTCTCTTACAGACGCGTTTTCCATGACCTAATGCACCGGATCCCATCAGAACTCTGAAGTTAAACGTGCTTGGGTGAGAGTAGTTCTAGGATGGGTGACCTTTTGGGAAGGCCTCGGGAAAAGCAAAACCGTGAGAGTTTGGCTGGGCTAAGGCCCAAAGCGGACAATATCTGTAAGTGGATAATCTGAGATGTTACAAATATTCGCACAAGCCAAGTAATTTCTAAAGTTGCATGAGTTATGGCTCTGTATTCTACTTTAGCAGATGATGGGGAAATAGTGCTTTGCTTCTTTTATTTCCAACTAATGGGAGAATTACCAAGTAAGACCAAGTATCCCGTGATTGACTTTCTAGTGGTGGGACAAGTAGCCTAATCTGAGTCACTAAAAGCTTGGAGTTGTAGGCGATCTGCTGCTCGGAGAAGGATACCTTGGTGAACAGTACTTGTAAGATAGCGTAGAGCATGTTCCAAAGCAAGAAGATGAGATTGTCTAGGTGTTTGCATGAATTTGATTGAGAGTTTGCATAGAAAAGGAGATGTTAGGCTTGGTGTGAGAGAGAAAGTTGAGTTTCTCCATTATTGTTTTGTAATGAGTAGCGTCTGGAAAAGTTCTCCAGAATTTGCTGAAAGTTTTAGATGTAAAGGAAGAGGCGTAGAGACTGAAGATTTGTCGAGAAAACCCGTATCGTTGAGAAGTTCTAGAGCAAATGTTCATTGAGTTAGAACAATTCTAGTAGGCAAAGAGATAGCTTCAAGACTGAGAAAATAATGAAGCTCCCCTAAATCTTTAATGCCAAAAGTAGAATCCAACTAAGATTTGAGTTAATGAACCTCAGTAATGTTAGAGCTAGTGACTAAAATATCATCAACATAAATAGCAACAATAGTGAGGTGATCAGCAGTGCACTTCAGATATAGGGAATAATCATTTTGATACTGTGTATAACCTAGTAACTTGAGAAAGATCATCAATTTGGCAACCCATTGTCGTGAGCCTTGTTTAAGTTCATAAAGAGATTTCTGAAGCTTACAGACTTTATTGCAGGGGTTAGGGATACCTTTGGGCATTTTCATATAGATGTCTTCATCTAAATTTTCATGTAAAAAAGCATTATTCACGTCTAGTTGAAAAATTTTCCATGCTCTAAATGTTGCCACAGCAATAACTGCCCGAATGGTAGGTATTTTAGCTACAGGAGAGAAAGTTTCATGGCAATCTATTCCCTCCTTTTAAGTGTCACCTCGGACTACTAACTGAGCCTTATATTGTTCAAGTGTACCATCAAATCGGAGCTTCAATTTGTACACCCATTTGCTAGAAATGCTTCCTTACTAAGGGAAGATTAGTAACCTGCCATGTATTGTTGGCATGTAAAGTATTTATTTCTTTATTCATAGCTAAAATCCTGTTTGGATCTTGAGAAGCCTCTTTAGAAGAAGTGGGTTCTATATTTGTAGTGAGAAACGAAGGAAACGCAGTAGATAGAGAATTAAGTTGAACCAAATTACACTAATGAATAGTATAAGGAGTAATTAAGGTTGAAGGGGAAGTAGTAGCTAGGTTGGAGGCTCCCAAAGGAAAATGGCGGATGTAGTCTTGAAGGTAAGCAGGTGGTTTGGTGATGTGATCAGATCATCAAGAAAGTAAAGGAGAGGGGCTATAAGAAGAAGAAGTCGAAGGGATGAAAGTTAGGGGTTTAGTACTAGTGGGACTAGGAAGTTGTGTATGACATGGAGTGTCTGGATTGAGAAAGATTGAGTTGGGTAATGGTGAAGTCGGCGAGGTCGAAGATGAAGAAGTGTAATTTTTGTATAGAAAAGATTGCTCATGGAAAATGACATCTGTGCTGATAACGATTTTTTTAGTCTTTACATTGTAAAGTTTGTAATCTTTTTTACCGGTTGGATTCCCAATAAAAATGCATGGGTCAATCCTGGGTTCAAATTTAGTTCTGTGAGGTTTTAAAGTGGATGAGAAACACAAACAACCAAAGGATTTAAGGTGAGAATATGTAGGTTTAGATTTGTGGAGTCGTTTATAAGGTGTATAAAAACGTATAACGGAGAGGCATTCTGTTTATAAGATAGGTGGCAGTGAGAATGCAATCCAGGTTGGATTGAAAATATAGGGCTGAGGTTGTTTTTAGAAGATGTTTATATTTCTGCTTAACTCTGCCATTTTGTTTGTTGAGGTGTTCCAACACAAGAGGTTTGGTGACTAATCACTTTCTGAGCAAAATAAGTAGGAGCGTCTCCTTCTGTGAATTCTAAAGAATTATAAGATCTAATCACTTTAACATGAGCTTGAAAATGATTTTCAATATAAGATAGAAACGTTTGAAGAGTGGGGAAAGCATCACTTTTATGAGAAAGAAGAAAAGTCCAGGTACATCTAGAATTATCGTCCGCAACAGTCAAGAAATACTTGTACCCATTGTAAGTGGGATTGTGATAAGGACCCAAATATCAATATGTAAAATGTCAAAAACTTGAAAGTAAAAGAAGAACTAGAGGGAAAAGAGTTGCGAGACTGTCGTGCTTGAGGATATATTTGACAAATTTTATTGGACTTAGAAACAGTGGGTATACAGTCTATATGTCGCATAACAGGATAAGGTGTATGACCCATTCTACAATGCCAGAGATTAGCAATATCATGGACAGTAGTTATAAAATAGCAAAAGCTACTATCGGTTCTATCAACGGATGTATTATAACTTATAAGAATGATCAATAGCAATAAGAGAATGATTAGAGTCAGTGCAAGACACATAGTAAAGCCCTCTTGACTCTTTACCAAGTTTCAACAACTTATTCAATGGTTCCTGAACATAGCAAGAAGTTGGAGTAAAGATGAGGTTAGATGCAAGTTGTTTAGTAAGTTTGCTGGCTGAAAATAGGTTGAAATGAAGACCTGGTACATGAAATGTTAGGATTTATTTTTAATATATCTTATTTTTATTTTTGGCATATTAAAATGGACTTGGGAATTTTCTTCATAATTGAAGATGTACCTTAATTGGTGTTTGGGTATTGAAGTTTTTTTGAAGTAGATGACACTTGGGATTTAAATTGGAAATATTTAATTGGCATAACTTTCGGTGATTATAGCAATTATCCTTATTTGTATAGAAATCTTCTAAGGAAATCAGGTGGTTGCGTGAATAATGGGCATTAGGTGTTTTGCTGTGGATTGCTTCTTGCTGACGTGGAAAAATCGGTTGAAGTGTTCTCTATTCTGATTTGTGCATTGCTTGGTGAGGCCAGCGTGCGTGAAAAAGGATTTATCAAAGGTAATTTTCAAAGTGACGTGATCAAGGGGATTTTGTGGATTGCGTCTTGGTTGATGTGGCTGAGGTTGTAGGTTTTCTTGGTTGGTGCTGCGCAGACTCTGTGTGGTTGTTCAAGTGAGAAACCGTGTGTGTATTGTGCTAAGTTGCTGCTGCGTTGCTGATGCATCTTGTCTCTTGATCGTGTGGTATGTTGTGAGGCTTTATTGTGTGCAGCAATATACGACCATTAGTTTTGACCTTCAGTAAGCAGTTCAATGGAGATATGCAGTTGACGTTGTTGCTAGATAATCTACATTGATTGATTGATGTTTGAAGCATAAAGAAGACTTTGTCATAGATCAGTACACATACTTTTGGGTGCTGCTACTTGGCTTATTGGTGTCTAATTTCATAATTGGAATTGTTGTCTTCTTGACTTTATTTATCTTTGTTTTTGAAGTAGGAAGAGTTTGAAAAATCCTCTGACGAGGTTAACACGAGTAGGTCGTGTTATTGGGCGTGAAAAACTTTCATGGGTAGTTAGGTTGTGGGTTATTTACATAGATTGAGTCATACGGTGTTGGTCAATCTTTGTAATTTTTTGTGAACTACAGTGGAAGAAATTAATCTGGATGAGGGCCCCGCAAATGTAGGCAAGTTGGCCGAACTGCGTTACCAAACATCGGTGTTTTTATTTTCTGGTGCTTTGCTTTTGTGGTTGTTAATTTACTCGTGCTGGAAAGTTTGTTTTGGATAGTCTGCGAATTTATTGATAACTTAGTTATTTCAGACTTCGCCACTTTTTGTATTGCTAACAGCTTTAATTTCTTTTTTATGGATGAAATCATTATATGCATCTAGTGAAAATTGTGGATTCCCATTTAGTTTCTATATTATTAATGGATACAAAAGAGTATATTTACATTCCATAACTATGCTTTTTCACACAAGTTCTTCTCCTCACATACTAAACAATCAAATTGGTGGAAAAAACAAATAAAAATAGAAAAGTAGTACAAGAACAAACCTAGTATTTTAGGTTTACAACAAAGCTTGTAGCTTCTAGTTTTGATGAGTTTGCAACAAACAAGACAAGTTTGACTTTACCTCTAAATTCTTGATAGAAGCTAGGCGAGAAAGACCTGTTAAAATACAATAACTGGGTTTGATGGGTTTGCAGTGACTCTTGTAGCTTTACTCTATCAGGATGAAGGAGCAAGGTGATCGGAGTTGGGAGCGGAAGAGTATCGACAGGAAGGAGAAGGAGAATAGGTGAGGAAGAGTTCATTAAGATTTTTGTTTTTTTCAAATTTATTAAATAGTAAAATAATTACATGGAAATAAATTGAATATGTGGCAAAATTGTTAATCTGACGTGGTACGTCACATCAATAACATTAAGTGAGAACTTAAAGCTGGGCTATTTTTATAACAAATTAAAAATTTGAACATTTTAGCCTCATTTTTTAAAGTTCTAGTTAGTATTGCAAAATTGAGTAAATTTTGATTTTTTTAACAATTAAACCTTTAATTTAAATAAGTTCATAATATCAATTATATTAAATATTTTAACTATTCTCCTAAGACACAGGTAATTGTTGCTAATAAATTGAAAACAATATGAGAGTATTAAAGAATTCAATTAATTCTAGGTAGACTTGCATTCTTGTTTGTTAATTGTACTTGTCAAAGGTATCTTCTAAAGTTGCAATTTAAGGTTCTAAGTGACACTATACCATTGTTAGATTTGATGGAATTAGCTTGTGAAAATATTACAACATTAACCAAGTTCTAAAAATTTGGACCATCAAATTACTTTCAAGTTTTCACTCTTAAGATCACTTCTTTGTAGGTCCAATGCATCAAATATGGTTAGATCCAATTTGTCCCTCATTTAAAGACAATGAAAATAGTTTATGATCAAATGTACATTTTGGACCATAGTGTTTTTATCAAAATATAAGTTGAATCTTAACGTTCTGAAATTTTTAATTTGAATCCTAACATTTTCAAAACGTTATAATTGAACTTCAAATAATCAAAAATATAATGGAACTACGTTTTTGTCAACATAGTGTCATTTTATCACTAAAGTGACCCATATTCATCTTTCTTTAATCAGTAAGCAAGTTTCACTATCATATATCTGTGCTATGGTGTAATGTAAGGTTTAAATGTCTGTTTTTATTAAATTATATTAATTTTAGGGTAATTACTAAAAAAAAATTAAACTTTACTAAATTTTATAATTATAACTTGAACTTTAAAAGGTAGCAATAAAATTCTCAAAATTTTAACTTTTTACAAAAAAATAAATAAAATTTCAAAAAAAAATTTACAAAAATAGTTTGTCATTAGACCCTCTACCAATGGTATTAACATGTCAAATTACGTTGGTTAATACATTTTTCATGTGGATGGTGAAATATAAATTTCTTATTAGAAAATTATTAATTATTAATTAAAAATTTAAAAATCAAAAATCAAAAATTCCTTATGAACTTTACTTACTTCGATATCCAACTTTTATATTTTAACCTACATCTTTTAAGCTTATTCTCTTTGCTTCAAAAAGCTTCTAGCCATGACAATTACTTAACAAAGGTTTGCAACTAACCCTAGGTTCTCATTTTCTTTCAAGACACTAGGCTTTATTTTTCTTGTGACTATTTAACCATACCACAAAACAAAAGTAATCAACTTCCATGTACAAATAAGAAAAGAAAGGAGAGTAAAGGGGAAAAGATAAGAACACAGATACTTCATCACTAACCAATTAGAGGAGAAGCTGGCTTGATATGCTTATTGTAGCCTAATAGTTTGAAAGTCAATAAAGAATCATTAAATTCTCTTTTGATGTAATAATGGTAGCTAGGGCAAAGGCCTAATTACTCCTTGGATTCAATGAAATGATATGAAAATGAATGTGACTCCATGGTCTATGAAGCATTTAGTTCTTCAATTTTGCCTTCTAAAAATAAGAACAAAAACACTATGTGCCTACAATGTTTGTTCAAATAAGAATGTCAAGCATCTCACTTTCATTTTTCTTCAAATCAAGTTCTTGAGATAAAGCTAACCTTCCTGAAATCAGATTTTGAAGTAGGAAAGACGGGTATAATTTAGATGACTGAAATCCCAAACTAACAATTCTACTATGGAATAAGAAACTTCCAACTTTTTGTGTTTTTTCTGACAAACTTGCTTGTAATATCCTTTTATTACTTGGAACAATCAATCTAACCCTCGTAATTTTAATAAGACAAGAGGGTCACTTTTAACCCTAAATTTTTCTCCAATCAATAAGTTTAATCATTACATTCTTAATTAAACAATTATAACTCTAACATTTAGAAAATGTTAAAGTTCAATCTCACTCTAACAAAAACTTCAAACCATTATGTTAAGTACTAAGTCAACGCTAACTTGACAATTAAAGAATATTTTTTTATTAAAATAAATGAGTCGCTTATACCACTTTAATGCATTGACCTTATACTTGAAAATTATTTTTTATTAAAATAAGTAGGTCTCTTGTTCCACGTCAGCATTAGTGAGAATTAGATTTTAATTAAGTAAATAAAAATATTTTTTATTATTAAACGCAGGATCACCATTTTTATTAAACGTTAAACAAAACTTAAGAATGGTGCCCCCATGCTCTCATTCTCTTTCTTCTGTCTTTCAACTTTCTCTCTCTAACA
>JAOTBA010000003.1:15035490-15045495 GCA_025629845.1 Erythroxylum squamatum | reverse complement strand
ATTTCATTCTTTATTCAAGCCTACTAAATTAATGACCCAATTCTAAAAATAAATAATTAAACAAACAATCAAGCATGCATAAATCATTAAGCAAATAATAAGTAAAATTTTAAAACAAATCGGGATCCAACAAAATTTCTTAGAAAGAAATTGTTTCACCTCATATAAAAAACCCTTATCATTGGTGGCAAGTAGAATATCATTCACATATAAAACAAGGAAACAAAATTTTCTCCCACTAAACTTCTAATATATACATTGATCCATGGTATTCTCTACAAAACCAAATGAAGAGATGATATCACGGAATTTCAAATACCATTAGCGAGAGGTTTGTTTCAATCTATATATGGATTTCTTAAGCTTTCACACCAAATGCTCACCATCACTAGAGGAGAATCCTTCTGGTTGTTTCATATAAACCTCTTCCTCTAGATCTCTATTCAAGAACGCTATTTTCATATCCATTTGATGTAGTTCCAAATTAAAATGGGCAACCAATGCTCTAATCACTCGTAAGAAATCTTTCTTAGATACAGGAGAAAAGGTCTCTATGTAATCAATTCCATCTTATTTAGTAAATCCTTTGGCAACAAGCTAGCTTTATATCTTTCAATATTACCTAATAAGTCCCTTTTTGTCTTGAAGACCCATTTACATCTAACGGCCTTTTCACCATTAGGTAACTCAATAAGATCCCAGAATTTGTTAGATGTCATATAATTCATCTCGTCTACCATGGCATTGTACCATAATTGAGATTCATTGTAACTCATGGCTTATAAAAATATTTCAAGGTCATTTTCAACTCCAATATTATAGTCAGCTTATTGTAGATACACAATGTAATCACTAGGTATTACTGCTTTCTTTTCTCTAGTTGATCTTCTTAATGTTGTATTAGCGCCCTGCTGTAGAGGAGCTTTTACAATTGGTTGCTCAATAACCTTTGATGCTTGCTGAACAATCGGATCTACTAGATTGTCATTAGCAGGTTTTCGAACTTCAATGATTTGTTGTTCAGCACTCGTTTGACTTTGAGGGAAGCTGTGAATGACAATTAATCTATTACTTAAAGTAGGAGTTTGTATGTCACAATAAGTCAACTCAAAAACTAAGTCCCGAGATTTATCACTCCCACTGATCAAGTCATTCTCAATAAATTTTGCATCTCTTGATTCCATAAACTTAATAATATGAGTGGATAATAAAATATGTATTTTTTGGACCTTTCAGTATATCCAATGAAATACCCACTTATTATCCTTGGATCCAGTTTCTTTTCTTGCGGATTATAAACTCTTACCTCAGATGGGCATCCCCAAACGCGTATATGTCGCAAACTCAGTTTCCAACCTTTCCATAACTTAAATCGTGTTTTTGAAACAACTTTGGTTGGAACTCGATTTAATATATACAATGTTTTTTTAGGAGCTTCAGTCTACAAGGATTTAAGAAGATTAGAGCTGCTAAGCATACTTCGCACCATGTTTAATAATGTTCAGTTTCTTCTTTCTGCTACACCATTTTGGTTCAGAGACCCAAGCCTGGTGTATTGGGCTATTATCCCATGTTCATGAAGAAACTTCGCAAGTCGACCATATTCTTATCCATCCTCAGTATATCTACCATAAAATTCTCTACCTCTATTTGATCTCACAATCTTTATTTGCTTACCGCATTGTCTTTTTACTTTCGCTTTAAATACCTTAAAAGGCATCTAATGCTTCGTTCTTATTATGAAGAAAATAAAGGTACATATATCGTGAGTAATGATTTATAAATGAGATGAAGTATTTTTGACCATATGAGTCCATTTCTGGCCTACAAATGCCTATATATATGATCTCTAATATGTTTGAACTCCTTTTGACACCTTTCTTTGTCTTATTGGTCTGCTTTCCCTTTATGCGGTCTACACAAATATCAAAGTCAGTAAAATCCACAGTATTAAGTATTCCATCATTCACTAACCTTTTAATTCTTTCAAGGGAAATTTGTCCCAATCTTCGGTGCGACAACATATAGGATTGTTCATTCATAACACATTTTTTAATACCAACGTTATTATGGACATGTATTGTATTGTGAAAACATTTTCTTGTAAATTAATTTGGAAAAGACCATCAATCATTGTACCATCCCTAACAAGATCATATCCATGATATAAACCAAATGATGTATTTGAAAAATTAAAGGAATAACCTAAAGGTACAAGTCTTGAAACTGAAATCAAATTTTTAGAAAAACTTGGAATATAAAATGTTCTTTCCAAATTCAAGACAAAACTATAATTAAAACTAATTTGCATGTCCCAACAACTTCCACATGTGAATGCATCTTGTTGCCTAAATAGATACAATGTTCACTACCCATTGGCTTCCTGTGGTTTAGAAAGCCCTACAAGGTATTGGAAATATGGATTGCAGAACTAGAATCAATCCACCAAGTGTTATGAAAAACATCAACCATATTAGATTCATAACAAACAAGTGAGATTTAAATATCTTTCTTCATAAGCTAGGCCTTAAATTTGGCACAATCTTTCTTTATGTGCCCTTTCTTTTTGCAGAAGCGAGATTGAAATCCTTTTATATCTCAGTATGGATTGGTATTTTACCCTTTTCTTTTTGTCTGGCTTGCCCTTTATTCCTTCCTTATGTGGCCATATGTGCACTTTCACCCAATTCCATTACCAACCTCCCTTCCTTTTGAACACACATGGTCAGCAATTTATTGATAGACTATTTATCCTTATATGTGTTGTAAGAGATTTTAAAGGGTCCATATTAAGGTGGAGGGAATTAAGTATGTAATGTACAAGGCAAGACTCAGACATGTGAACCTCAAGAGACCTTAGTTGAGCCACAATATCCCTCATTTGCATGGTGCGCTCACGCACACCTCTAACATTTGTGAGCTTTATTGATAATAACTTGGTTTTTAAGGTGCTGATTAGGGCCTTATCCAAAGAATTAAATTTTTCATCAATAGCCTTCGATAGATCCTTAACATGATCACACTCTCTAATAGAACCACGAATACTAGTATTAATTTTGGTCTCTATGTACATTATGCTGAGGCAATTAGATCGCTCCCAATGTTCTTAAATAGCTATTTTTGCCTGAGTGTTAGTTTCAGTAAGAGCAAGTAGTTCATCTTTCTGGATAGCATAATCCATGTCTAACCACCCTAACTGGAGGAGAAATCTCCCTTTCCATATTTTATAGTTATCACCATTCAATTCGGGAATATCACATTGAATATCAAAAAAATTCACAGGTTGAATAACTGCACAAAATTCAAATAAACATGCTTATTTCACTAAATTTTGAAGCAAATAAACACATATCATGTTTTTACCAATGTTAAAATATGCAAATATTTCAAATATGAATCATATAACAATTAAATTTGCATGTGGGCTAAGCTTTAATTAAAAGATTCATAAATAAACTTTATGATGAAACTATCAAATTATATTTCTTTTCTTAATATCTGTGAGTAAATTAAGAAAAAGATAATTTACTATTCCATCCTAATTAACATTGAAAATATAATAAAAATTGCTACAGGATAAAATTTATTATATTTGAATATGATTAAGTATAATTGGTATCATTTTACTACATATGATCCAGAGCACTTAACATACAATTTCTCTTAATCAAAGATGTTATGGCTAATCTTCAACTAATTAAAATTATATGGATCACATGACACCTCATTTTACGCAAAATATTAATAATAATGGTTCCAAATAATCCTTTAAAACTAATTAATCATGCATCAATATCATATATTTGCATCAAAGTAAACATATACATGAATTTAAACTCAAACAATGATTTAAATCATGCAATTCAACAAAATTGGACTAATCTTTCAAAGCTGATATATTTATGGGTTTAATCTATAAACACAGTATAAACATGGACCGCAGTGTGAATCAAAATTTTCAGGGACTTTTATGAAAAATTCTGATCTAGGGACTGATTGCATAATTTTACAAATTTGGGGCCTAATATGCTAATACAGAAACATAAGGCATTATTATGTAAATATACTATAAAGCATAACCTAATAACAAATCAGAATCTTCAGGGACCTATATGAAAATATTATGAATACAGGACCATTTTTATTATGATTTACATATTCAAGTACCTTATTATAGTTTACCTCTTTGTACTTTCAAAGCTGGCCGACAACACATGGTAAACAAAACATTTAAGCCCAGAATGTAGCCCACAATGTTGTGTTATAAACGGTAGCCCATGGAATTATTATGATTTTATGACAAAAGAAGCCCATTGTTATGAAAAACCCTCAATGACCAGTTGTATTCATCAAAAGAATGAAAAATGGCATATAGTGTGAATCGTCTTTAACCTCCAGCCAGGTTAACTCAACCCAGATCCGACTCATTTTACAAATTCAATTATATCTTAGCTTCTAGAACTTTGTTTTTGATGATTCAAAAGCCATTTTAATCTCAATTAAATTTCCTTTAGATATGCAAGACCCATTCCACAACATACTGACTCTAATAACATCAATGTTGCAAAAGAAAATTTGCCCATTTATACATATAATCACAGAAATTCAATTACATCAAGGAAAAGGTAAATTGACTCTGATACCAATTGTAAGACATGAGAATAAACCTTATACATGTCTATTACAATAAAAATGCAAAATGCAAAATTTTAATCTCATACCTCCCTCCATTTATGTTGAGATTCGATTGGATATGATGGCTCTGCTAAGTTCTAACATACGCAATCATATGGCGTGTTCAGAATAATGCCAAGCTTAGGGACCCAACACCATTTCCCACATTTTATATTTAGCGTTGTCTTCCCATCAAAATAACATGCGGAGGCAGTTGGTAGTAGACTTGAGGATTCAAAAAACCAACATATACAACCCACTTGATTTTGGGGAACAACTCATGTTTGACCTAACTGATATGTGGGTAACTACCCACACTTTATGTTATGTGGGTAAGCACCCATTTTGTAGGGAACAATAACATGTTTCCTAGTCACACGTATATTTAAGTTTCATATCACATATATCCTACATATAGAATATATAAAATTTTTGTGAATGTAATTATTTAGATTTACAAAATATTAATAAAATATAGATATATCGCCTTGTTAAGAGATACTAACCAAATTGAAACTTGAAACTTTTCAAAACAAAAGAAAATCGACATTGTTAATCCAATTTTTATATACGAACTATTAAATATATATGAGGATGATAAACATTTTTATGCACAAATAAATATAGAAGAAAGCTATAAAGCCTTAAGATCCTTCTTCATTTCATAAAATCGTTTTATTCCTTGAATAATCAAGATTAATCTTAAGTCTTGTTGAAATTTCATGAATAGAACTAGATAAGTAGTTTTGTAATCTATTTAATCGTTTTATTGATATAAGTTTTAGACCATAAGCTTTGTTCTTTGAAATAGGAAGACTAATAAACCTAATTTTAACTCATCTTTTCCCAATATCAGTTATCAAAATTTTATAGAAAATTTACATATTATTCAAAATATCTGGATATTTTTATGTTATAAGAATTTAAATACTATTCATAAAATATTTAAATAAAAATAAATAATTTTTTGAACAAAAGTAAATATTATAATATATGATAATTACAACAAATTGAAATGTGTGACTAAAATTAGTTTGATTCACTTATAGACACCAGCTCATCTTCTTGTTTCATGTATTAAAAATAATTCAACTTGTAGTTAGAGAGTGTTAAAAATAATATTTTGTTTATCATATTTCTTCTAAATTTAATTGAGATGTGATCTTATTTTATCTAATTAATCATTTTAATAAGTGGTATCTTAGTTAGGGTGTATATATCTACTTATCAGATGCTATGTTATTGTTATTAATAACTGGATCATTTATATTAAAAATAACTTAGATATTACTTACTTTTTTAATATATTACGTACTATTCTCATATATAATTGTTGTGATGTGAAATAATGAGAGTTATTTCTCTTGTCTCAAAGTAGTTTGGGATGGAAGAAATGGTAGTCAAATATAAAACTAAAGTCAAAGATGAAAGTTATCCTCACAAAAGATAATTGTCTCTCAACCATTAACAAAAGCCAACGAACTTCACGAATGATGCAAAATATTATGAAATGGATTTGAATGTCATGGTAATTTTCATCTAACTTTAGTAGATGAAGTTTTTTCAAACATATGGTAGAAGAAAACAATAAAAGAGGTATGAGATTGTCTCATATATTCGTACAAGATAAAGTCATCCATATAAAAAAAATAAAAGGGAAGTTAATATTCTTCAAATGTTAGAATATGCTTCAATGATCGAGCACATTAATAATTTGACTGCTTTATTCTCTCAACTCACATTGTTTAGTTATAGAATAAAGACACATAAGTGTGTTATATTCTACTTCAAAGTCTATTTGATTTGTATGATATCAACTTAACCAATAATCTTTTTACAGACTACCTATTCTTATCAATGTCACAACTGTAATTTTAAAGAAGAAAGTGGGCTTGTTCTTATAAAAGAAGAAAAGATAGGTGCAAACTTGTACAATTTAAAGGGAAAGGCACTAGTAAATGCAAAAGTATTGTTCTAAATAGTCCAAGTGAAAAATCTTCAATGTTATGGCATCAAAAACTTAATAATATATCCAAATAAAGAATAAAGATCCTTGATGAGTAAAAGTTACTCCTTGGACTTATAGAGATATCGCTACTCTTTTGTGACCAATGTGTTATAAGTAAGCAATATCATGTATAATTTAACACATCAACTCAAGAAATAAGGTTTTCTTGAATTGGCTCATTTTAATATATGGCAAGCACTAGTTCCATTCATGGTAGGAGTAAAGTACTTAGTCTCTTTTATTAATGATTATTTTAGGAGATTGGTGTACTTTAGTATGGGGAAAGAAGATGTATTCTTGATCTTTAAAGTTTCAAAACGTGTGTTGAACTTGATTTTAATAAAAATATCAAATGCTTAAGGACAGATAATAGAGGAGATGTAACGCCCCATATTAGGAGTTAGAATACTGGGGAATTCAATGCATAGTATGCTTTGCATAATTAAGTTTTTGCTTATTTATCCATAGGCATTTTTAGACTCATACAAATGAATTGTACATGCATTTATGACATTCCGGGTATAATGGAGTTATTAACGCGAATAAAATGTGATTTGGCAATTTTTGTAATATTTCGGGTATTTCAAAATTTTGGTGTAATTTTTGGACTAAGGAAAAATATTGAATACTGGACCAATAATATTGTGACATATGGCAGCTTAAATATGTGACAAATGGCTTACATGCATGATAACATGTCGCAAAATACGCATAAGTCAAATGGCTTGTGTGTGTGTGGTGATAAGTAACAGATGTGAGACATGCGCAATAGCCATGTAGGTGAAGCAAAACCAATTCTGCAGCTTGTGTTGTTCTCCATTCGGTTTTGTCCAACACCGAAAACACCAAGTTGCATCTGTTGAGAAATTGGCTTTTGAATCTTACATCAAAGTAAGAATTTCATTACTTAGAGATTGTTTATTCTGTTATCCTTGGTTTTCTTCATCCACCGAGAACTTCATTGCTGGAATTTGAGCTGAACCAAGCAAGTGGTTTTGATGATGTTTTAATGGTATTTTGATAATGCATGAATTGGATTGAAATACTGGTGATAATTGTAGTAAGAATGGAAAATACGCAGTAAAGAGAGAAAGTTGAACAGGATTTTCACGTGCGTGCATCGGTTTTTAATGTTTAAATATAGATGTGATTTGTTTGAGTTGTGATGAGCTAAAATGGAAGTAGAATAATTGGTTTAAGTGTGATATGTGTTCTTTGAATAAGATTGAAATGTAAAATCTGGGAAGTTTGAAGATGACGAACTTGAAAGATTTCATTTCTGTGAAAGTTTGTCGCGGGCAACTCTCCTTGGTTCGTCGCGGCCAACTTGAAGGATTTGGCTAGGATTCCTTTCGGGTAAAGTTCTCCATGGCCAACTCTAGGTTTCGCCACGACCAACTTACGAGAGTTTTGCGAGAATTCCTCTCTGGAGGAGTTTGCCGCGGCGAACTTTTCTTTATGCTAAACATGCTTCAGTATTTTAGACATAACTTTCTCTGTAGTTGTTCAAATGGAGTGATTTTTTATTTAGAGTAAACTAGAGACATAGGACTACAAATTGTATGAAGAAATTGAATTCTAATTCTACCTCTAAAATTTCCGAATCTGATTTGAAGTTGAGATAAGAATTTTGATGAAGCTCAAGAACAGCCTGAAATCTTTTGAGTATAACTTTCAGTATACTAAACCAAATTGGACAAACTTAGTATCATTGGAAACCTAAGACAAAGAGGGACAACTTTATAGAAGGAAGTATTACTTAATTACCTCAACTACCTGATGAGAATAATTGAGCAAGGTGGACCCGAAAGTTGATTGTGAAATAAATCTGGATTGAAGAATTGAGTATGGTTTCACATGATCGATAATGTGACAAGATTTAGGATAAGAAACTCAGAATTTGTCATGAACATGCATCATACATATTCAGTATTCATGAGTGTGCATAATTGAATTCATAATCATGCACAATAGTAATATATGTTTGTATTGAATATTTTAGAGGAACCCTTAGAGCGACCGATTCCAGATATTGCCGGGACTTTGAGGCAATAAAGCAACAGGAAGCTTTTGTAAGTAATTTAGACGGTAAATTTTGTAAGCAAGTTTTGATGGTTTTGCTTTGACTATTTTGTTTGCTATTGATTTGGAACATTGAATGATTTGCAAAGCTGTAAGTATATGATATGCCTGAATACATAGTATGAAACATTGATTAACATGTAAATTGAATTTAAAACATTTCTGCTTTTGAATCTGTTAAGTCCTAATTGTAGGTAAATATGCATGCCTAGAAGGGTCTGCAGCTGCTTTTGTGACACTTTGGTGTCTTCTGTCATTGGCACTTCGGTGTCTTCTGTTATTGACACTTCGGTGTCTTCTGTTAGTGACACTTCGGTGTTGAGACTTCGATCTATTCTGTGACACTTCGGTGTCGAGACTTCGGTCTCTTCTATATAAGTCCCGTTACCTGCTTCTGTAAATGGATTTAGCAGTCATCTAATTTTGTACTCTGATATCTGTTTTATTTTGACATAAACTAAATTATGTTCTGATTCTGAAGGGTTTATACCTTCCTGTGTTATGCAGTTTTGTTATTTATAAAACTCCGTTTTGAAATGCTTTCTGCCTGACTTACTGTTAAAGAAATCTTTAAATGCATGTTGATGTTGTTACATGATTCGGTGTGATGATTTGTCAGTTTATGTATAGATTAGTTATTACTCACTAAGTTATATGCTTAGCACGGTGGATTTGCCCAGTGTAGGTTCAGAGAGAAGGACTTAAGGACTGGGACAAATCAACCGCAATGGCCAAAGGAGTCTGAGTTTTGTGTTATTCAAAATGTATTTAGAATTTGTTTTAGGCTTGTATATGACTTTGGATTTCTGTTTGAAGGATTGTAATAACCTTAATTCAGTCTGGGTTCTAAAATTATGATATGTATTGTATCTTTGTTGAGATTCTGAAAATGCATGTATAAAGTGTTTTGTATGTTTTGGAATGTTTATTGTTGAATGCTATGCTTCCGTGAAATGTTTTGGTTTGTTTGTACTGTTTTGTGTGGTACTCGCAATATCCTCCTAGGGGGTATTAGGGCACCACAGGTCCACACTGGTCAGTATGTATGAGTTCAAGACATTCTGATGCCCTCCAAGATTTCCTAACAGGGAATGATAATTTACTTTGCTTCCTATAAATACATCCCTCACACAACCTAATTTATTCAATTCTGGGCAGCCCATAAACCATGTCCCTGTTACTCAACAATTTTAAACCAGAGACATCAAGAGGGAATAAATTATTTTGTGCCATAGGCGACC
>JAOTBA010000003.1:14983677-14995099 GCA_025629845.1 Erythroxylum squamatum | reverse complement strand
TTTATTTCTGTTAAAGTTGATTCTGTGAAAAATTTTAAATTCATTCCGCTGCGCCTAGATTCGATCTTGCGTATATTTACCAACAAGGTGTACTGGATTCCTCTTCTTGGTTATCCCGTGAACATATTTCTCCATTCACTCGTACATAGGATTGAGACTGTTACAAGAACAAAACACAGCAGACTGCGATCACGTGCCAGGCAGGCCCCTCGTGCTTGCTCTTCCTGTTCAAGAAATAAGGAACAACCAGCCACTAGTTAATGCTCTTTTGGGCCTACCATACCAATTTCAAATTGCTATATCCTACTTGTGACTCTTAATTTTTTAATTTAAAAATTGCTATATCCCCTACTTCCCTCGAGGACCCATAGTGCAGTTTCATACACTAAAATACTACAACATATTTCAAAATTATAAACATTATAATTATTTTGTTATACTCAATTTTTTAATTGAAACTATTGTACATCTAAATTTAAACATTTTTTAATTGAATTCACGGAACTGTTTCATGAAACATTGTATAAATGAAACAAACAAATGCTATTTATGAAATAAATTTGATAAAATTAAGAAAAATCACCCATAATTTCTCTTCAACTTCCGTAATGTGAATCTTGAAGAAACTCTGCTGTCTACATTCTCTATTATTATATCTTTTTATTTTGATTTCCTCCGACAAATTTGATATTTATAACTCTTTTATCAACCTTTCTTTCAAGGGGAACCTTTTTCAAAAAATCTTAAATTTTCACAAATAAAGAACAACTCTTCTTAGAATCTTTCTCCATTGTGAAGAGTAGCTCACACACAAATGAATTGATAACTCAAAAGATCTTGCTTGATCACTTTGATAACCTAATGGCTCATTTACTTTAAAATGAAACAATAAATGTTGACAAAATCTTTGAAAACTATTTTAAATGTGTTTATAAAACAACCAACTAATTTCTTACGTATAAACCGATAAAAACTATAGATTTATAGGGTTTAGATGTCAAATTAGCCATTAGAATCAAGAACTAGCATTACGGCACAAAGTACTTTAGGCATCAGACCAAAGTGTAGTTATAGATACAATTATCGTTGTCTTTTTATTAAGGTAACATAATTCATATCGTTACACGAAATGACGCTACAATAAGTATAAGACAACAAAATTTTTTGATTAAGCAACAAAATAAAAAATGTTGGTTTAAGTTTTGATTAAGGCAACACATTAGCTTAAAACTATAGCAACAAAGTTAAATAGATATTGCAACACTTTTAAGTCTTTCTAAGGTAACAAAGTGAATTTTTTAAGGTAATAATTTGTAATAATGCAAGAAACAATTTACTCTTTGGTTACTAATATTATTTAATGTAAAATCAAACTCTTGTGATTATGTTGGCAACATCTATCTATACATTAAAAGAAACATATAGATATTAATGTACATCTTAATTATGTACGTAATATCAAATGTAAACAACAAAAAACTACATTTATATATTATATATAGAACATAAGGACTTGTAAAATTTAACCTTTTAACATGTTCAAAATACAAAAGCAAAAAATTACTAGTTAAAATATTCATCTACAATATCGTCCTCCATTTGATATGAAATATAAATGAATTAATCTAAATACTAAACAAAACCGATATGCATGGGCACTCCAAAATCCTTCACAAAGTACCTCCTTGTCCAATATCAGTTATATATGCTATAAATAGTGAAAATGTCTCAAAAGACAATATTACTAACAGTAAGACACTATAAGATGCATTTCGCTTGAAAAGCAATTATCATATACTTAATCTGTCAACAATGTTTAAAAAGCTTATGAATCATTATACATACACCATAAAGATCGCTCAATTTAGCCTTCTATAGCTACTTGAACAACATGCTTTCGTATAAAGGTCACTCTTGTTACATTAACAACAACCTTGGTTTGGAGACGCCTTTTGTTTTGGTTTCTATTTGCTGCAGTTGATCATTTCTCCAAAAGACTAATGATGTCTATAATCTGAAAGACAAATGGTGAAATGTTATGATCGAGAGTGGAAGACCCCATTTCCATAATTCGAGGTACTATCTTTTGGTAGCAAAGCAGAACATCTTGTTTTTCAAAGTGATTCAGCAGTTTGATATATGATAATAACTCTAATCAATAAAAAGTAGAAATACAATGGAAGGATTAAAAGATTCTAACTAGTGCCAAAATTGCAAATTGAATATGATCAACATGATAATCTTTTTATAAAAACCTGTTGTTTAAAACTTATAGGTTTAACATCTTTTCAGAATATTTATTTTATTCCAAAGGGAGCACCTTCAATGCCAGATCTTCAAAGCACTTCTCTACATTTTCTCTAGTTTTGGCACTACTTGCTAGGAACAAAGATCCAAGTTCTTTTGCCAGAGATATGCCCTCTTCTCTACTTACAACTCTTTCAGACTCCTGACATCATTCATAAGTTTCATTAAAATCAACAAGAAGATGAGAAGCAGGATACTATTTTTGTCTTTTTTAACTTAAATAAAATTTTAATAAGGAAGAGGAGGATAAAATAAGAGGATAAAATGTATAAATTCAAGGAAGATATAATGGACTCAGTGATCCTGTAAAATTCATTACTGCATCAATGCCAGTAGGCTGAATTGCACAGAAAGCCAGTTTGAGATGTATAAATTAAAGGAAGATATAATGGACTCAGTGATCTTGTAGAATTCATTACCGCATTAATGCCAGTAGGTTGAATTGCACAGAAAGCCAGTTTGAGATTATAGTTTCCAAGTGTTATAATGGGAAATTAATGAATCAGCATTTTATGCACGAAAGTGTTGTATTGGGACATTATGGGCAGTAGTGTTAGAAAGTTAATCCCATGATAAGTGATTATCAGTTATGCACTTATATTCCTCAACATAGAATGATGTACTTTACTCGATCCACTTTATTTCCAACAAGCATTTTCACACAGTCATTGTTAGCCTAGATTTCTGACAAGTTGGTAAAGGTTTCTCTCTTTGTCGCATCATAAACTGTTGTAAAAAATAATAATAAGTTAATCTACTAATGATTGCTAGGTGATTACTCTAAGTGAGTCCAAGCAACATATCTATAACTAAAACATTCACTTGTCTTTTTAGGCCTTTGAAGTAAAGGATCAATCCAGTCCCCTTGAATGATGTGACATACCAAACAATCAGATAAGCATACAAAGATAAGGTGCTAGATCAACTATTCTTATTTCAAAAGTGGCTTTACTTTTTGTGATCAAATTGAAAAAACAAAATAAAGGAAAACTAATGTTTAAATTATTGAAGAGCTCTCTAATACGCAACAAAAGTATTGTATGGATAAGCATTTCCTACATTTCACGTTAAACACATGCCACAAATATATGCAGGATCTTTCACAGATCATTATTGTTTCTCGTCACTTATCAGTAGTAGAATCTATAAGCCATATCATATAAATTATACTGCCAATAGCATACCAAGAACAATCCCTTGGGCATTCCTATAGTAAGAGCTCGTTAAAGTTCTGAACCTCTCCTATCTAGCTGCAAAAAGCATATTGATTGAGCAAATTAATAAATACAAACCTCTCAATGTAATTCTATTCATTTTTTGTTATGTTACAGAAAAACTACTCACAAGGGTAATTGATAAGTCATTTTGAGTTCACTAAATATATTCATAAAGAACCCTCACTTAAATTTGATACTACTAACCATAGTGAATTGTATAGGTAGTTTTATGATCTTTTCAATTATGCAAAGTACAATTTTCTCAAGTTATTCCCTTTTTGTTGTATAGTTTAGAGTTGCATTGGTATTTGGTAGTAAAGCTCGTAAGGCGTTGAAATGGCATAGGCTCTAATGCTCAAAACTGTCTAAAGTGTAGTAACACAAGGTATAAATAGTAAATTGGAAACATGAACAACATAAGACTAACATGATTGCATACCTATATCCCAAATTGTAAGCTTCAATCGCTCCCCACCTACAGTTAGATGCTTGATCTTAAAGTCCACACCTTTCAATAAAACCAAAGACAAAAAGTCTCAATGCATCATCACGTGGAAAACAATATCCAAATGCTTTGTTGATTGAAAGTTACAAGAAGAGATTAGATAGCTCATCCCTTATGCTATTGAAGTAATGTAGAAACCTAGATCTCGTGTGGAAATGTGGCACTGAACAACAAAGTTTGTCTTTCCCCAGGAGGAGGCATACCCATTTGTTGAATAATCCTTTTAATTTTGCTTGCATTTAAGCTTTTTGTGAATGATCAAGAAAGAAAGGAGAGCATACCTGATTTGTGATGCAAAGCCTTGCGAAGCTTGTAAATTTGTCATCTAGGAGCAGCAATAGGAGCTAGACAAGGGCAATAACGCCCTAAAACTTGGCAATATAATTAAAACAGGAAAGGTTAATTCACTTGTAATCTATCCTTAGCCTAGTTGAGTCATTTTGGGATTTTCGAAACCCAACGACAGTGTTTTCCCCAACTCTTTTGAGGAGCAACTCTTGTAAGCCATACAAGGTGTATATTATGATGTATAAAAATCTCTTCTTAATTTTTCAAAACATATTATATACATATATATATCTAATTAAAAATAATTTCTTATCTTGCGGCATACATTTTTTTTACATTGCATGCCAGTTAGGATAGTAACTAACTCAAAATGATGTTAAATACATTCTTAAATTTAATTAATAGTTATTTATACTAATTCTTATAATTTTCTATTCTTCCTCCTTTTTAACATTATATTCTTTAACTTTGCATCAACTAATGAATTAACTAATCATTAAGTAATTAAATAATAAAATTAATTATTATTCAAATTAAAATTTTAAGTTTAACAAAAAAGAAATTCTTAAATGAAAATTAATTGGTTTATTTTAGTTTATAAGAACTTATTAATTTACAAAAATTGATCTATTAATAAATTAATTAATTAATTTTTAACAATGAGAGTTATTAAAGTAAATCAAATCAAAAAGTTGAAAATTGAACTGTAAAGTTAAATGGTTCAAGATTTTTAAGGTTGAATCGATCAAACTGGTTAAAATTTTCAATCATTGCTAAATTCATTAATTACTACTTTTGGTGTTACAAACAATGAATTTATTTAAAAATCATAGTAGTACTTTTCAAAAAAATAATGTTTTTATTAAATGTCCCTATCACATAAGCTGGAGTTGTTGTGTAACCTTTGTCGTGTAACCGATGCCTATAAATTACGCCCGGTTGCTGGAAAAGCTAGCGTTAGAATGGCGGGTAAATTGGAGATCATAGTGATCTGGCGTGGGTTGTATGTGAGATCTCACATCGGTTGAAGAGGGGAACGAAGTACGCCTTATAAGGGTACGGATACCTCTCCCTTACAGATGCGTTTTTCATGGCCTAATGCACTGAATCCCATCAGAACTTCGAGGTTAAATGTGCTTGGGCGAGAGTAGTTCTAAGATGGGTGACCTGCTGGGAAGGCCTTGGGAAAAGCAAAACCGTTAGGGCTTGGTTGGGCCAAGGCCCAAAGCGGACAATATCTGTAAGCGGGTGATCTGGGATGTTCCAGGTGGTATCAGAGCCGGTACCCGAACCATTGTGCCAGCTAGGCTGAACCCCAAAGAGAGCAAGGCCCTAAGGGGGTGGAGAGTGTGAGATCCCACATCGGTTGAAGAGGAGAACGAAGTAGCCTTATAAGGGTACGGATACCTCTCCCTTACAGATGCGTTTTTCATGGCCTAATGCACTGGATCCCATAGGAACTCCGAGGTTAAATGTGCTTGGGCGAGAGTAGTTCTCGGATGGGTGGCCTACTGGGAAGGCCTTGAGAAAAGCAAAACCATGAGGGCTTGGCTGGGTCAAGTCCTAAAGCGAACAATATCTGTAAGCGGGTGATTTGGGATGTTACATTGTAGGTTCATCGTCTCTGTGGGCCGTCCTCACATTAAACCTCTCATTTCGTTTTTTTTTTCATTTCGTTTTTTTTTGTTCCACTTCGAAATGTATGTGTGTAATGTACTTACATGATATAATATAACATCCTTTAGTAAACTATAACAGCAATTTCAAATGCTGCATATACAAGACTTTATTACAACTTTTTTTTTAAAATTTTATTGCGTTTTGTTATATGTAGCAAAGAATTACTGTTTTCGTTGCTTTTTAATATTATTAAAGGTAACACTTTGAAAATTGTTGCATTATATTAATTTTTAGCAACATATTTTTAAACTGTTGCAAATATGTAGTTATCTAAAGCACTTTTGTTGTAGTGTAGTCATTGCCAATAGGTAGTTCCAATACATTGGTCGATCAATGTAGTATATTAGTCAACGAGTGTGCATTGAATGTATGAATTTATGTACTATATTAGTCAACCAGTGTGCATTGAATGTATGAAATTTCTAGTTGTTGCAATATTGTTCAACCAGTATGACATATTAATCGACCAATATTGCACATTGGTCAACCAATGTAATAATTAATATTGTCATAAACTTTTGATATATAAGTTTTGACAACTTTAACCTACGTTGGTCAGCCATTAACCTATATTGGTCTACTAATACACCCAAAATCATAATTCTAATTTCTTCAAATAGTGAAACTTTATTTTCTTAGTGCAAAGTTGACTTAAATACTTCTCAAAATATTCCCTAAAGAATATTTTAAGGATTAAGACGATTTCTATAAAATCATAACTTTAATTCCTCTTGATTATTAAAAATACTTACATAATAAGTGAAAATGATGATGTGTTTATACATGATGAGCCAATAAAAAAACCAAAGAAATCAAGTAGGAGGTATAATAAATATTACATTTGCATTTATAACATTGTTGTACCTTATTCTTTCTTGGTCTTGATTTTGTTTTTCATTTGAATGAAGTTAACTCCAACTCTTCTCTAGTGTCCTCATTAGATATATCTTGATTTATGTATGGTTGGTTTTATATGCTTTATAGAAAAATAAACTCATTTGTAGTACTTATATTTTGTTATCATCAAATCATAACAGTAACCTCCTTTAGTTCAACAATCTCCCCTTTCTCTTTGATAGTAAAATATTTTGTGATATCAGATAAACAATAGTTAAACCAAACATTTACAAGTTATTATTCTAAGGCAATATAAATAGTTATCTTCCCTTGAATTCATACATCACAAAAAAAACTTGCAAGTTGATCTATTTTAAGCAAAAATAAACTTTTGTATACAGATTAGAAATTGACATGACAAAGCTTTTAGTAATATAAAGGTTATTAAAAATATAAGTGCATTATCAATTTCAAGTACACAAAATTTAAATCCATTAAATTATCCACTCTCTTTGAATCTAATATCATTAATTTTCTCTCCCCCCTTTTTGAAATATAAAAAATTAAATACTAAAAAAATACTAAACTAATAATAAAACACTAAAGCATATACTAAATCAAACAATCAAAATTAAATTTAAGCACCTAAAGAGATCCTTATAAAATATAATTTCCATTAATTATGATCATTTCTCTCCTACTTGTGTAAATTATATCATCACTTATTAGTTTGGTGAATATGTCAGCAAATTGATGTAATGTATTTACAAAATTTAACATGATATTCTCATTTTACACATAATCTATAATGAAATGATATTTAATTTCTATATAATTACTTCCATAATTTTGAATAGGATTCCTTGTGAGGTAAATGGCACTATTGTTATCACAACTAATTGGTATCTTTGTAAGGTCTATCTTATAGTCTCTAAGTTATTTTTCTAAGCTATAAATTTATGCAAAACAACTTTTGCACCATTAAATATTCGACTTTTATAGTTTATAAGGCAACCATTTTTTAGACTAAAATATGAAAATAATGCATTGCCTAGAATTTGATGCGTATATATGTACTTTTTAATCTAAAAGGCTATTGACATAATCCACATCTAAATAGATAATCAAATAAAAATTATCTTTGGGATACCAAACTCCTAATGACATGGTACCACAAAGATATCTAATTATATTCTTAATACATAAAATATGAGACCCTTTTAGATTTTATTGAAATTTGGCACACGAGCAAAAATTGAACATAACGTCGAGGCTACTTATGGTGAGATAAAGTAAACGGTTTCAAATCTTGGTATAATTTTACGTCACTTGGCTCACCATCTTCACCTTTGTTCAACTTAGTTGTAACACACATAAGTTTCCCTAATGACTTGGCTTAATCCATTCCAAAATGTTTGAGTAGTTTTTTTTGTGTACTTGGCTTGATTGATAAAGATATCCTCCCTTATTTGCTTGATTTAAAGTCCAAGAAAAAAGTTAAACTCTCATATCATGCTCATTTGAATTTCCCTAATTATACAATTAAAATAATTTCTTTGCATATTCTTTCATTAGTACTACTGAAGATAATATCATTAACATAAATTTGAATAATTAAAACATCTTGCTCATCATTATTAATAAGTAGAGATGTATCATATTTTCCTTTTGTAAGGCCATGTTTTAAAAGGAACGTTGATTGTGTATTTTCTGAACAATATGAAAGATTAATTAGGAAAATGCATTAGTTAATTTATAGTATAACTTAGTGGATACGAGTGTTAATTCTACAAGGCTACTAACTGTCTTTCTATTATATAATATAACAAAAGAGATGATTAACTTAAAAAAATTAATGAAATAAAAGTACTAATCTAAAATAATAAAACAAAAGTAATGAACAAGAATGAAACTTCAATTGATAAGCATGATTCGGATGTGGAATTCCCCTAGAATCTTTTTATGTTTGAATTTATCCTAATTCAATTGTTAACCATAGTTTCTTGAACAAGTATAAATTTCAAAGTTATATCCATATTTTCTCAAGACATTCCATGCAACTCTTCTTATTTATGCCATGATATACTCATATATATAATTTCCAAATTTGAATCAAAACATTAGAAATTTTCAATTTAAATACAAGAAATAATCATAAATAATTTGAAATATAACTTGGGTCTTTCATTAAATTAAAGAATCAATCCAAAAATAGGTCTTAAGGCTCATCCCATATAGATCTATCCCAATCTAGTTTATACTAAGACTAAGAGAACCAACAATAATCAATAAATAACATAAAATAGAAGAAATCATTCTAATAGATATAGAAATCTTGAAGTCTCCACTTGAATATTAATGGAATTCACTTCTTTTCTCTCTAAAGTTTCTTTTTCTTGTCTCAAGATGCTCTAACTTGTGTATATAATGAATTTTTTTAGGTGCAATCCTAAAAGCTACTCTTTTATTCTCATGAAACACTAAAAATTTTGAAGTGTCTTAAGTAATGTAGGGTTTGACACGAACCCCGTGTTGGTCTTACATTCCTTAATAGCTCCGTAAAACCCTCATTTTATGTAAAATCACTTGCAACGTGACTCCTCAACATGGACCTATGTTTGAACACTTTTTAAACATTATGATGAACATAGGTCTGTGTTGTGCAGCACATATTGGTGTTTATGTTCAGAGATTTCATATTGCTCTAATTTACACCAAATCGTTCCATTTTGACTTAAAATTTCCCAAATTCTTTGCTTTTTCATTAGGGAGATATAATAAGGCTAAAAAAACTAAATGGAGTACCAAATCTTATAGAAATCATCTAAACATAAGTAAAATGCTTTCAAAATCTTGCTAAGAACATAGTTTGTTTAGTATCAATTTCCCTTAAACCTAAGCATTTACTTACCCTTATGTAAATCAATCTTAAAAGACATCAGCCTAGGTAAGTTAGATCCTGAGAAAGTTTATCAATTTATTCAAAGAGGTCAAGTATCATCATCTTATTTATCAACGACTTAGATCTCTAGAAAATACACTAACTTGTAATTCAATTTTAACCTAACTAAATAATCTTTCACATTCAACTCAATTAAAAATTCATCTTAGATATAAATTAGACATAAAACGAGTAAAATTTTTAAATGAAGAAGTATTTGATAAGTCATGATAAAAAATAATGCAACTTATTTCATTTTTTAACGAGTATGATTGCTTTAGTTTAAACATCATCCCTATACTTTTACAAGAAAGTAAACACCTTATGATGAATATTTCTAGTTTCTTAGTTTGGTCATGATTTCAACTAGTTACTAGTGCCATTCATAACCTGAACCCATTTCTTAAATCAGAATCAGCAAGGTATAATTTATTTATGCTCACTTTATTTATATATTTTTTATCAATTCATAATTAACATGGACTACTCGGCCACTCATTAACCCAATCTAAAAAACTTAAATATGTAAACATTATAAATTTGACTCATCATTCAATATGAGCATCATTATCATTACTATTTAATAGGTTTCAGCTAAACTACTCTTCAATGATCATAGCTGTTAACCTCATGCAATTAATCTAAGACAATATCACTTCTAATAGATCAACTAAATTACCTTAATCTCTTTGCCTAATTTTTCATAATTTTCACTTGCTAAGCTAAATGTAATTGGATTGATGCCTAAGTAATCACTTCCTCGTATTTAATATATACATTGCCATAAATGTACACAACATATAAGAATAACGAAAATAAAAGGGTCTATAGTTGAATTCTAAGAAGTAAAATTTGACAGTTGTTATTATGATCCAGCAATGAAAGACCATCAATAGACTCTTAAATCTATGAATTTAAAACTAAATCATTTGCTTGCATCCCATTAGTGCTTCTTTATGAGTCTTTTAGTTAAACTTTTTACTCAAACACTTTACCTTAGCAACTCCACCTTTAAAGGCTTGATTTTACCCTTCTTTGTTTTTTCAATTTGCTCAAAGTTCTTCCTAATCATAGGCTTATTAGCTTGCAAATATGCTATATGCTCTATCTGAATAGGGCTATTCACCTCCTTTGATAAGCTCATATTTTAAATGTTTACAAAGTTAAATCAATTTATAATTTATTATTTTGATTACATGTTTATAAGAATTATATGAATTTTTCATATTTTATTACCTTAGACTCCTCAAATGTTGGATCGCGTACGGTCCGAGTATTCACAATACACTGTGGAAAAGACCATACAACAACATGAAGTATAATCGAAAATACCAAGGATGTACGAAAATACCTTATTTCCTTGGATAGGTCGCTTTTTTTCAGATTCCAAGACACTGCAAACGCGAATGCCCTCTACCGGTATCCACATGAGTATGCACGATCTGGGCTGCAGCTGTGGTGTACTAGCACGTCCTGAAACTCTTTCGAACGCCGCACGATTTTCCTCTCGGATGGTGGCTAGGGTTTCTTGACAATTGTGTCTCTTTTTTAATGAGACCTAAGCTTCTCTATTTATAGAGAAAACCTAATCCCATTGAAGCCTAATAAGTTTCAGCCCATTATATCTCATATAATAAAGCTCGACAA
>JAOTBA010000003.1:14928035-14938477 GCA_025629845.1 Erythroxylum squamatum | reverse complement strand
TCCTCTGCGTGGATACCGTCGGAGGTGATCTACGTTGGTCACTTGGTTTGATTCTTCGACCGATTCAGTTCCTGGGATTTTTGAGATGTCCATGCGAATTTGTTTGCGCTTCCGCTGCGCCCTGCATGTGTTACGTGGCCTGGACGATCTCCTACAATCCCAACTACTTGAGACCAATTTTTCCTCCCTTGAACCATCAGATGAAGTGCTGGAGTTCCTGGGAAAAAGAGTTTCAACATTGGACTAGTTAGAAGCAAGGGGTTCTAGTCAATGAAGACTCTCTAATACTAGGGATAGCAGTTTCTTTGAGAGTGGATTTATAGCTTGAAGAGATGAAGTTCTTTCCAATAAATTTGTACGTTTGATGCTTGAGCTTGAAAGAGCATTGGTTTTGAAAGGAATGCCATACACTAAGGCCAGAAGTAATTTTTAAAATATTATTCTAAAAATGATAATAAGGAAGACATAGTTAAAAGAGTCAGTTAGATTACTAAACTGTCCTTAAAGACGTCAATAAGAAGAGCAAACTAATTTAAGGAATAGGAGTGATGAAGAAGGATTGAAAACGAACCAGATGAGTAGATGAACAGAAGATAGTAAGGAGAAGAGGGAAGAATTGCAAACCAATAGAGTGAGGAATTAGGGTGTAAATCTAGGAGCTTTTCCATAGTTAAATCTAGGTGGGAGAAAGAAGAGAGCTTTTCTTTCTCACTCATCTCATCAACACCCTCTCTTTTTCCCCCTTTTGAGATGCATTTATAATGGTATTAAATGTACTCATTATTGGTCTAGTTTTTATTGAAATATAATATTATTTTCATTAAGTAAATATATTCTCATTTAAAAGTGTATGTCTTCCTTATCTATAATGAATGCTATTTTTTTTACTTAAACATGGTTTTGAATATATAGATTATTGTAGTAATTTGTATTTGAGGTAAGGTATGGTTTTGAATTCAGAGATGATATTCCCATTTTCACTGAAATTGTTACTAATTTCAAATGTGTGGTAGTAACTTTTATTTATACTGGTGTTATTGAATTTATTACATATTGCTATAGTTTGTATTGAGCCATGATATTGTATATATTCAGTCAATATTTCCCAATTAAAAAGTGTATATCATGCTTATTTGTAATGAAAGATGATATTTTAACATAAATGTGGTATCGACCAAATAAAGTACTAGTATATTTTTGTTGACATAATGTATAATTTGTATATGTAAGGATTGTAATGTGTCTTCTTCTTCCTTATGCTTTTTTTAAAACTCTCTTTCACTCTTCCCATGAAGTTAATAAATAGATATATTATGAATAAATAAACAAAATAAGTTTTTCCAATTAAAATTTGAAAAAATAGAATCATAATTTCCACCTTCAAGCATAAAATAATATGAACATCTTTAATGAAGATGGAAGAAAGGGAAAAAAAGGAATGTCAACAAAATAATAAACAGAACAACTATGTTGTAAGAAAAAAGTGGTGGTTCTCAACTTTAAGTTCGAACAATTATATCAATAACTTTTGTGAAGAAGGAGGGAAGAATAAAGAAAGCAGAATGTAAAGACGACAGAAACAGTGGAAATAACTTTATTTTGAGCATAATTAACGTATTTACTTTTACCAATTAGAACATTATTTATTATATTTTTATTCTACTTGGTACAACAATTGACTACAAAGCATTTTATTATATGGAATTTGAAGTGAAAAAGAAAAAGCAATAAGAATTGAAAGGATATAAATTTTATCTTTTTCTAAGCAGGTACTTCAAAGTTGTTTAGAGCAGGGTGTTGCATCTACTATTAGAGCCTTGTCAATCATACAAATAGAATAGTGTCTTGGTATGAGCTATCAAAAAGGCTAAGGATCTCAAATAAAAAGAAGAGCTTTTCAAAACTGCTTCCATTTCAACAATCTACTCAATTTAGAGAGAAAGAAATAATAGACTATACAAAGGTGAAGCCATTGGAAAGCACCAATTAGCTGACAACACTTTAAATTGGATTAGAGAGATTATGTTAACAAGGAATGCAAAAATCAAACTCACTTTAGAAATGAAGATGGAACCTTTGGGAACTTGATACTTTATCCTCGAGAATACTGTATTGATTAAGAGCAAGCTTTAATATGACTTTCATTGTAATAGTCTAATAGCTTTGCTAGTGTTAATAAAATCTTTCATTCATCTTTCAAGAAAAAAATTAAAAGTAAAATCTTGAATTTAGAATTATTATGTTTAAAAGGTATACTCTTCGTACAAATGTTTATATTTAATATCATGATAAACTTAATATATGGTTAGGAATCGTAAGATATCTTTATACATATCATATACCTAGTTTGTACTATCCAAAACAACCGAAATACCAAATTCAATATACTAAATAGGATAAATGGTTATTATTGTGGATCAAGAGATGAAAGACTCAACCCATTAGGTGAAAATGGTCGATAGTTGCATTGTGAAGAAGGGACATTTGCTTTAACCAGCTCTCTCTCAGTGGAGAATCCTGGTTGATTAGGTTGAGCTAAGTTACCCTCCCCACTCATCATGAGAATCACAGAAGACATGCTAGGCTGGTCTTCAGGACCTCGTTGCATGCAAAGTAAACCCACTTGTATTATTCGCAATATTTTGGATTGGTTGCATGAAACTTTCGCTAGTTCAACAATCAATTCTAAGGACCTACCCTTTTGCTGTAATCTCCAAGCCTAATTACCATAAAATATAGAAGTGAGTTGTCAATTCACTGGACTAGATTTTGTAAATGTAAAACTTTAACGGACAAACAATTACATGTCTAAGAAGGTTAAGTTGGTGGTCGGGGTGACTAAATCCTATGTTCCATTTACCACCTCTTATTTCTAAAACCATCATCCTAAAATTGAACACATCTGATTTTACAAAGTAGATGCCATCAATTGCATATATTGTTGACAAATAACCACTGTAGGATGTGCATAAGTGACAACGCATTATAACGTTAGTCAAAATAAAATAACTAGACCTACTACTATAACAGTGTTGAGTCTAGATCAATCCTACAGAGAGTATGTGTAAAGCTGTTGAAATGAAATTAGTCGGTGTTTAGGTTTAGGGGGAGTTTTGGATTTTGAAATAAGAAAATAAAATATAACTAACCTAATGAAAACAAATTAAAAAACATGCAAAAAATGATAAAAGTGGGGAATTCTGTAGGGACCCAGTTCTTTGGTCAATCTCGACCTACACCCTAATTAAACATATTTCATTGATTTGTTGTTTTCAAACCTCTGCTAGCAACTATTAATTGTGGGTTAATAATTAACCTGAGTTTTCTCTTAGGTAGTGTTTAATCAAGATATGATCGTTAATTAAACCTAACAGCCGAATAACCTTGGATATGATCTTTATATTTAATTGGGTAGTAGTATTACGAATTAGGAAAACCAATTAATCAAGGCAACAACCATATGCAAATTAGTTGCTACACATGAATTTCAACATAACAATTACGGATTATCTCGAAATTCTAGCAATAGGTTTGCAAATAAATGATTCAATGAATGCATTAAAATCATTCTTTTCACAATACTCAATTTAATCAACATAAGATAATATAATCAATTCCTAATGAGAGAAAGAAACAATAAAAATGGTGAAATACACTTAACCCAGGTCGTCGGCGTCGATATTACCTCCGAACTGTATGTCTAGCACTTCACGGGTCTCTCCAAAATAAATGCTTCAGCCCCATTGAAATAACCCCAGCCGAAGACTCCCCACCTGTAGCGACTACCTTCTCTTTTCGCTATTGCTCTTGATTTTCTTCCAATCTCCACTCCTTTTAAACGAAAACTCACGCTACTTTTCTCTTTTTAATCCATGGACGTTGCCTTATACATTGTCCATTAATTAACTTATTGCATGACCATTAAATTAACGTAAATTGCATGTAAAATTCTATGCATAATCATGCAGCTCACGTTCTTTGCATTTTGTGCTTTCATTTTTCTTAGCTTCTTTTATTTTTTTAATTTTCTTCTTCTTTCTCCAAGAAAGCAAGTGAAAATTAATCTTCAAAAAATGACCTAAATATTGTGCTTTTGACTTGCTTTAGCTCCATCACTTTTGAATTGTGCCTAAAACCACATATGAACTAGAGTGAGTATCTTAAGCAATTTTATGTTATTAATTGCTAAGTGTTATGAAATAATAAAACAATCAATTAAGCACATGTCAATAAGCATTAGATCAAATTCGTAAAGAAAAAAACACTTATGTACGTGTGTGTTACTTTTGTAGTGCGTAACACGAGCCTCAGTTACGCATACAAGATGGAATGTGAATGAGAATGAACGAAGGAAACACGAGAAGTACCTAATTTTGGTTCCATAACTTTCAACGGGCTTTTTGAAGCCGAAATTCCTGCAACCTTTACAAAAGATGATCACCAGAACGTCGTCAATGTCTTTCTGTAATTTTCTTAACGTGTGAACCTTTAAATAGTTTTAGGAGACATTAACCTTATATATATAGCTTACATATTGGGTTTTCCCATCGCAAGCCCAATATGGGTCCGATCGACACTAACTATGGCCCATTTTTTGTCGAACTTCAGCCTATTAAGTTAGATCACATATCGATCTACTTTATTACTTTTTAATTGGATCAAATTTGATTCGCTTAACATTGAATTTATTAAAACTGAAGAACGTAGTTAATTGTTTTCCAATATTAATTAAAAATTTCCAACATTCTCCCTCTTAGACAATAATTAATTACCGAAGTTGTAAAATATATAAAATCAGTACAAAATGGTTAAGCAAATCACTGTATAGGTTGACAAAGTTTAAAAGAAACATTTGATTTAAAGATAATGAAAGTCCATCACTATGTTTCGTAAGGTTTTTGATACTGCAGAATATCAAATGTGTGTGTCATGTGTGACACAAATCCAATACAATCATATATATCTAATACCCTACTAACATGAATGAGAAAATGGAGTGTGGCAAACTAGGATGATATCTGTATGATCTAAAATGTATCATCTTTATGTTTGAAGGTCTCAATTTCTCTAAGTTTGATGTCAAACAACATTAGATACATTTCTTTTCTCTCTCACTGAATGCTAAGCTGCATTTAGAGAAAACTTTTATAGGATTAAATACTTATATCCCCTTATGTCATGTCAATATCCAAGGATTTATATATGTATATTTATATGTGTTCTAATGATATAGGCTAAAGGTTCATCTATGTATATATGCCCAATGACCTTGTAATATGCTCAAGATCAAAACAAATCTTAAGACTTTCACCTTTATTATGGTAATATATAACATAACAACATGTATGACTGAGAATAAAATGATGATCACCTTTATTCATAATAAAACATGTCATCACAATACATGAAAAATATACAAATGTACAAGGAGTTAATGATATTTGTGCATTAGTATGTGTTTTTCTAAGTATTTGGCATATGTTTCTTGCATAATAGGTTAGTATTATTGTGTCTTAGGACTTATTTTGTGTCTTTTTGTTTAATTTTATCTTCATGGTTGTTCTTTTGTGTTTGATGTTGGCTTAGGGTAAGAATAGATCATTTTGGTGTAGGAAAAGAGGGTGGACACCTTTATGATTAAGCTAGGGACAAAGAGAAGAGAATAGAAGTGGGGGTGTTGAAGAACAAGAACCATGACAGTGGGAAAGGGCACGTTTCCCACAATCGTGGGAAATCTATAGAGAAAGTTTCTGTCACATGTGCTTCCTACGATCGTGGGATGGTTAGCACGAAGAGACACGCAGGTTTCACTTTTTTTTAGGGTTTTATGATTTGTCTTGATATATATATTGTAAAAAAATCCCTAGGGCAGAGGTGTGTCGTGGAACTTGCCTCTTGGAGCTAAAAGACAGATGGAAAGCCTAGAGATAGGTGGAGAATCAAGGTTTTCATTCCTAATTAGGCAAAGAGCACTTGTTATCCAGCTTTTCTAGATTTGGGCAAAGACGAGGAGGAGCTATCCTGTTTAGTTATTATTTTGATTTCTTTCTGTTCTAGCATGTTTATCAGGGATTTTTTGTGCAACATCCCACTACCATAGGGTACATACCCAAACTTTCAGGAACATAACCTATGATAATGGTATGTTACAGTAAAAACAAATCCAACTTACACATGGCATCAACTAACATCATTTAAAAATCAGCAAATTTTAAAACCATTCGTTGCATTTATCACAAAATTTACATTGTTTCCTTAGATAAATATTTACATAACCTCATACAGGTTTTAACAAAAACTACAAAATACAAGACACAACACTTCTGGGGTCAGCTGACAGACCTCTGAGCCATCACAAAATTCAAAGGGTCCTTTAGTCCTGTTTAAAGCACTAGGTCTCCTGTCTTGTACCTTAAAAGCCACGTTGCAATTTTTATAAGTTTTATGAACTCAATGAGTGAACCATCATTGATGATTTCACCGAATCACATACACACAAACAAATTTCACAGATACTCATTCAAACTATACACACATTCCAGATGTTCACACAACATGGTATATCATAAGATCACATAGTTCACATTGCTAAACATAGCAAATAAATCACATCAACTTATCACTCATTTCAACTTTGCAAATCATTCAAAGAATTTCAGTCTTATAATGTCATATGCATGAGACTCGCATTTTTTTTCTTATTGTTGTGACCGAGTGCCTATTACAAACTTATACAAATACCGGCCCACAAGGCTCAGTCAAACAGAATCATGGAGCATAGCTCCACGTGAAAAATCAGAAATCACGAAGCAAAGCTCTACATGGAAGCGCTTCATACTGGCTACTCAAGTCACAATGTCTTTATCTGAGCATGCAATTTATGAAACGCATCAAATACTGAATATGGCATATATAGCAATCCCAAATAATGCTTAAACAGAAACTCATCATCATCGGACCAAAGTCCGGCATTTAACTTTCTTTGAGAATTCACATAGTATTCAGAATTCCATAGCAATCAAAGCTGCAATCAAAGCACTTCCAATACATTCCCAAATATTGATCTCCTCGGACAATTAAAGTCTAGAATTCATAAAAAAATCGCAAACAGTTTAACAATATTGGAAGTTTAAACAAATCAAATTAAATCAATCCTAGGAAATTCATCTAGGTTGACTCACAGTACACTCCAATAAGCTATTGCCTGGATGGTTCGGTAATATCTGACTGGCATCCGATGTGCTCCTCTAAACATACACAACACATTTACAATATATTACATTTTTCCATAAATTTATAAGTATTCCTTTATGTATATGTACTTATATAAAATAAGCACAATGAATGTTCAATGACAATTCCGGATATCTTATTATAATTCTCATCATCAAATTGATCAGAGAATATTCCTTTACGTATATGTACTTATATAAAATAAGCCCTCATTAATATCATTTGTACTTATAATTTGGACCAAAATAAAACAATGTAAAATCAATTTCACAACCTACTTAACCACTTCAGATTTTCTACCTACATGATTTCGGGTCAACTTTGCATAATTAATCTGATAGGGTAAATGACAAAATTATGCAACACTTCCTTCTGTTAGTTGTACTCCAATGTCTTAAGTCTCTATTGATACCAAGATCATTCAATTTGGTTCATTATTCAATGAGTTATGCACAAAATGCCACAGACTGTGTAGATTTGAACATTTGGCTAGTACATTATCATACCTTCGAATTGTACAACTCATATCTTTCATCTCTGATATCCACAAATTATAAAATTTATAACAATTTAAAGCTAAGAGAATAAGCTACAACTTTGATGTAGACACCTTAGTCCAATTCAGCCCACATCAATACAGTTTATTCAATAACCATAGGACATGATTTCTGTCCCTGGTAATGCTACAACCTAAGCTAAGATGCAGTTTTATGTCACATTTGATAGTCTTAGAGACAGAATTAAAGTTATACTTCTTCAAGGAAGTTGTAGAATTATGTCTCTAGTTTAATGTGAACTAAGAATCAAATTATTTGGAAGTCTACAGATCAAGTTATAATCAAAATACTGAAGCATGTTCATGAAAATCTTCCAGTTCATAACATTCCAGCAGACTTTCACACTTTCATCCTATCAATCACTTTAAATTTAATTCAGATAGCTCTAAATTTTTATGCATAGAGAGAAAAATGTCTCATGAATCCATTGATCAAAGTTTCAAGTCATTTGGAGTTCGGATAAAAAAGTTATAGCCAAAAGACTTAGGGATGTTCAATGAAATGCTCTGTTCATAAACTTACACATGCAACCACCACCTTTTCCCTCTCTAAAACTCAAACCTTCATCTTCTACACTGAATTGCATTTCTTCCCTTATTCTTTCTTTATTTTTTTGTCCTCACTTGTATCCTATTCAATAAACATATATGACACTTTAACCAACTCTTTTACTTCCATTTCAACTCATCACAACTCAAACAATTCAAAAATCCAAGGTTTAAGCATAACATCAAAAATAGAATTATATACAGTTGTTCATCATTTTCTGCATACGTTTTCATCAAAAATAGAATTATCAGCTGCACTTTTGCATAATTAGTTTCAACCCAAAACAGAACCTACTTCAATACGTTTCTCTATCACATTTATCTCTGCCATTCAACTTACTCTAGTTCATATTTACATTTCAAGCACTAACATCATACACGCAGTCCATCACCATCTTCTTTCCTTATCTAATGCAATTTTTGTTTTCATGAACAGTAAAAATTCTCAACAAAACATATATCCTATTTTTCACATCTTTCTGAAGTTAACAACTTCACAAACTTTCATCGCAACATAAACAATTAAAAAAATCCAAAAGTTAAACATAAACACCAAAAGCCGAAACTACACATACACTCTCCCTCTCTATACTTTTTTTTAAAACTTCTCTGCACTTCCAAATTTTTTTCTGCACTATACAGATTTAGATTCCCTCTCATTACCTTATACTTTCCATTTCAATGCTTTTTCCCACATCACAAATGCAATTCTACATCTAGTCATTTAGTACATGCATTCATCGAAACTCTACTGCTTTACCTTCTCATGCATGTATTCATCTCTAACTCTAACCATCATCAAAATCATGGTTCAACAAAATTTCCAGCACATTTGAACAACTCTTCAGATTCACGCATGTCAACAGTGAATTCAACATTCAAGTTTTCTCCAAAATAAAACAGAGTATCTCAATCCAATGTATGCAGTATCAAAATACCACTGAAACATCATCAAAATCACTTACTTGGTTCAGTTTAAATTCCAGCAGTGATATTAAAGACCAAATTTTAGTGGATGAGCAAGGAAAATAGTTTTGAACCACAGTGTTCTTTAGGTGAAGGAAACAACAAAAGAAGGGAAAGAAAGTTACATCGAACAAGCAAGTGAAAGCTGAAGAATTTTCCATCTGAAACACTTGCTGCATATACTTTTTGCATGTAATACATTTGTCACCCCTTAGCAGTCCACGTGTCACCATACATATAAGCCATTTGTCATACACATATGTTGCCACGTGTTACACCGTAATTGGCCTATAAATCAATTTTTTTAAAAATTGCTAAAGATTCAAAAATACCCGAAATATACAAAAATTGCCAAATCACATTTAATAACTCAATTATATCTGAAAAATGTCAATGAATGCATGTATAATCATATGAATGTGAAAAAATGTTCATGCCACAAATAATTTATGCATGACGTGCATTTTCCTAACTTCACAAAAATTCCTCATAATTTACTATTCTAGCCCTAACGTGGGTAACGGGATGTTACAGTTTGGTTGTTGGGGATGTTAATGATATTATGAGTGGCTAAAACTTTTTTTAGGGTTTGTTGTTTAAACTATTTGTGAACCTTCGGTTGTTGATTCAATAATATTTATTGATTCAATAATATAAATGTTTATGTTATTTATTGAGCTTAAACCCTACAACAAATCGAAAGAGTGAGCTTGGTAATTTGTGTTAAATGTACAATGAGAATTGGCATTTAATAGACTTATAAATAACAAGTTATTGATTTATTAGGAAGAGATTTCAATAGATTGATATACTACCTATGGGATAGCTTCATATCTAGTTGAATGTTTAGAAAAGGTTTTGCATATCGAGAGATCCCAATGTTAATCCTAATTTATTTAACTGGCGACATTTAGTTGCACCTTGAGAGAGGGTAGCTAAAATTTTAAGAAATCTTGGGCCAAACATAACTTGAATCAATTAACCAGAGGAGAGCAAATAGGGATAACGATAAGTTATAATTCTTAATCTTGATTTTATCCAAGTTTTAGTTTATGATTTTGGTTTCGGTTGCGTTGTTTCCTTTTACCTTTAGTTTGTCTTTATTTTACTTATCTATTTAAATTTGATTGAATCAGTT
>JAOTBA010000003.1:14908356-14919130 GCA_025629845.1 Erythroxylum squamatum | reverse complement strand
CTTCAATTCCTAAACTTTCTCACCAATTTCTTTCTCATTTAAATTCCTTTTAATATTTCTAATTTTCACCGAAAATTTGGGGTCCAACACATACGCGATCCAACAAGGTCTCCATCTCGCCTGCTGAGGGGTTCTCCTCTTCGAGCTCTCCTGGGCATGCGCTCTTCATAGTCCTCCTCCTCTTCCTCAGGCTCATACCGTGGTGGTTGTCTACGAGGTGGTGGTTGCCGCTGATGTACATCTGCACGCCTGCCCTGAGGTTCATCGCTTCTCCCTTCTCTGAGCTTATCCATTTGTCCCCTAACATCATTTAAGGCTAGATTGAACCTCTCAAATTGGTGCTGCATGGCTCTCAAAGTGAAAGTGATATTTGCATCTCCCCCTTGGTTGTCATCATTACTACCTCCCTGTGACATTGTAAATAAAATGATATACCTGCAAAACAACGTTAGTGATAAACAACCTCACACACTCCCTCACGTGTTTCACTCAAGAATTTGTCACTCCCCTTGTGTTTAAGTCACGGCAATGACTCCCTCAAATAAGCTCACACACTCTTTCCTTTTACCACTCATTGTTCTCTGAAATCTAAGTTACAATCAGAACCACGGCTTCATCAAATCAACGCTCCCAAATATAACTCGAGTAACAAGTAACAAGCAACCTAAACCAATAGTCAATAATAAGCTAGCAAATTTGAAAACCTTTGGAAACTATTTGTCACGGTTGACTTAAACAAACCTCAGTCAAATCAGAAATTTTTTGGATTTTTTTATTTTTTTGACTTTTTTTCCTTTTTTTCCGGATTGTCCGACTCTTTCTTTTTTCGGACTTTTTTCATTTTTTGACTTTTTTCTGAACTTTTTTTTTGAACCTTTTTTCTTGAACTTTTTTTTCGATATAAGCTAAAAGTTTTCAACAACTAATTGAAAACCCTAACTAAAATAAAAGCAAGAAGAAAATTGAAATCCTAGGCCAAAAGTTAATTCACACCTGAATTGATGATCCGACGATAATTGGTTGGCGATGGGCGGCAGTTTATTAAATTTTGATAGAGTTGAATAAGAATCCTCCTCCAAACCAAGGGCTCTGATACCAAAATAATGCGCACCGTGGAATGATTGACGTCGATTTGATGATGTTTTCGATGGGTGTTTTTGTTTGGTGTGTTTTCGACCTAGAGGAATTAAGAAGGACGGTAATTTCGAATTCAACAATCAAGAAAATAAGGATACGCAAGGTTTGATTTCTACGACACCTCTTGGAAGCTTGTTCCAAGCAATCCCGATGATCAAAATAAAACCAAGAGAAACGAACAATCGACATGCCACAATTGGGAAAGCAATTGATAAGTGAAAAATGGTTCGAAAAGTAACAAGAACAAGAGAATAACATTTCTCCCTATTCTAACAAGAGAATAACATTATGAAATTCTATTAAATAATTAATACATAAATCATAATAAAGTAATAATTTTAATTCGTATTTTACTTTAAAGATTGATCATTTCTTGTTATTTTTCTTGAACTACTTTAAAATTAGTTCATTTCAACTACCATAGCTTCAAAGTGTACGATCTCTAATGATATCCACAGAACGTGTTGAAAGAACTCTGCAACTATTGTAAAAAATTGTTAAGCAAAGAGTGTTGGAGCTTAAACCTATTTATAATAAACTTTAGACATTTTAATAATTTAATTATAATTTAATTGTAATTTTAATTAAACTTTAATTAGCATAACAATTAATTCTAATTAAATATTAATTTTGCCCGAATAAGATGTAAAATCAAGTATTGATCCTTATTTACTAAATATCACATATTTAGTCTAAAAGTTTCTTAAACTTTAACTTGATTAAAATAATTTTTCTTTCTTCAACCTGTTTTGTGTGTATGACTTATTAAGTTTTCAAATATATTGATAATAAATGTAAATGATAACCTTAAATCATATTTAAGATTAGATAAGTTAAACTTCTTTAATTTATCTTTAATTATCTAATTAAATAATTTTATATCCATAGATCAAGATTGACGTCTAACAACACATCATGACCACCCAAATATTTAAGAATGTAAAAGTGATTTTGACTAACCTTTTCATGTATGATTTTTTTGTATAATTCAACAATTTCATAATACAATATTTCGATTAGGCATGGAACATGTAATTAATGACTAACCTTTAGCTGACGTGGTTTTTTTAATTTAAAAAGAAAGTGGTCCCAATATCCTTATCGAAAGACAATTGATGACAAACGATTACTGTGAGAAGGAGGTTTAGGCAATGGTAGTGATGGTTGCAACTCAGGACTAGGCCTATATCGCTCAAATCTCTTGATAGAGCTCACTTTGTGATACGATGACGTATTGGTCGCTTCGTTAACTTCACCCACTGATATAGTGTTAAGTTCCACAGTGCCCATGTACAAGAAACTCGAGACGAGCACTTATGATTCGTCAGGGAACGTATGAGAATTTGGTCCAACAAGCTTTTGAGTCTCTCTTGGATGCTTAACTCTGTGGCGATACAAAAAGAAAGCAAGAGCAGTTAACATTCTGAAAGTGACAATACCAACAGAGATAGCAATTGCCACTTTCTTCACAGGTTGAGTTAAGGTTGAGATTGGTATTGTGGTCCCATTGGTGGTGGTTGTTGTTGTTGGCGACGATTGAATTTGGTTGGAATTTGGTGCGGCTAGGACCTCGGGGAAAAATAGCCTGAAATCTTAATGCCCTTGCCACATTTAAAATATGCTAATGCTTTCTTTCCACAATGTTGTTTTGTTGAGGAGTCTTAATACATGATGTCTGATGAACTATGCCTTTTGATTCATAGAAAACTAGAACATTAAATTCTTGCCCATTATCACTTCTGATACACTTGACAACATGATTGAATTGAGTAGAAACGTAAGAAATGAAGTTTTGTATGATAGTTCATGCTTCAGATTTATGTTTCATTAGGAATATCCAAGTAAACCTACTAAAGTCATCTACAATAGTGAGAAAGTACCTATGCCCTTTAAAAGTGGGAGCATAATTGTCTCCCCAAATGTCAATATGAATCAGATCAAAAATAACTTTGCTAACAGAAGTGCTGATAGGAAATGGTAATCTTTTCTATTTTGACATATGACTTATCTCACAAGGTTCAACATTAGAAACAGAAGGAACTAACAATTTTAATCAAGAAAAAGAAAGATGGTCTAGCCTACTATGCCATAGTACTGAAGTTCTTTATTACAAGTAACAGAATTAACAATAACAGCATGTGAAACAGGTAAAACAACATTGAAATTCAGCTTGTATAATCCTTGGAAATGCTATCTTCCATGGCTGAATGCTCTGGATTATACAATGAGAATGTAAGACAATTACGCAGCAAGAAAGATCATGAGCTAATTTATTAATGGATATAAGATTAAAAGTAAATTTTGGCACATATAAAACATTTAGGAGTTTCAGAGATTTGTTCAAATAAACAGTGCCAATGTGAGTAACTTAAACCTTGCATTTGTTAGGGAGATTCACATAAACATTGTCAACTGATTTATAAGAATGAAAAAATGCTAAAGAACAGGTTATATGATCTGTAGCACCAGTATCAACAATCCATTCACTGTAATGAGAATGATTGTTAGTAGAAATGTTTAAAGAAATGTGTGGATCAATCTCACAGTTTGAAGGAATCAAACCTGAGGTCGATTTTGTCTGTATATAATTCAGCAAAGTCACTGCATTAACATGATGAGAGGTAGACGGAAGGCCTTGTAGCAGCTGTAACAGCTTATCATACTAGTCCTTAATAAACTGAAATGTAGAAGCTTGATCCTCTATAGCTTTAGAATGATGATAATCAATAGACTGATTATTAGTGTCATCAGTTTCCACAGCATTAGCATAAACTTGATTTGAATTCTTCATATTAGTAGGATACCCGTGCTTCTTATAGCACCTGTCAATGGTATGACCCTCCTTTCCACAATATATGCATATAGGTGTTGTTGAATTGTTAAAGAACTTTCTTTGTGCAGAAACATTATAACATTTAACGGCTAAGGCACTGATGTCAGGGACCAAAGGCCTTTCTTGTTGAATAACCAAAGAGAATGCCTTATTCAAGGAGGGCAAAGGATCCATCAACAGAATTTGTGATTTCACAGTCGGATAGGTTTCATTCAGTCCCTTAATGAAAACCATGACCTGATCATTTTCATGAAATTCCTTAATGTTCTTAGAAAGACCACATGAACATTGAGGAGTACAAGAACAAGATGGGATAGGACACAAGATTTGCAATTCACCCCACAAGATTTTCAGCTTAGTGAAATACTCATGTACATAAAGAATTCCTTATTGACAATTATATATTTCAAGTTGAAGATCACATCTACGAAGAGAGTTACTTTGAGCAAATCTAGCTTTGAGATCATTCTAGATCTCATAGGCAAAATCCAACCAAATTATGGACTGTACAATAGATGGTGAGACAGAATGAATAAGCCAAGAAATTACCTAATTGTTGCATCTTTCCCAAGAAACAAACAAAGGATCTGTGCGAGGTGGTTGCAGAATCAATCCATCTACAAAGTTAAGTTTGTTCTTGGATAGAAGCGATATCTTCATGGCTCTCTGCCATTGATGATAATTTGGTCCAGTTAGAACCGAAGAAACAAAAACAAGAGTTGGATTCTCGTTCACATGAAGATAATAAGGATTAGAGGGATTGTCTTCTGGCTTTTGAGTTGAACTAGAAGTATTATTAGCAATCCAGGAATTGAGATTAGCCATAGCATCAAACCTCAATTAGAGAAAGAAGAAAAAACAAAGATAAGAAACTACAAAGTTTCTGTTTGTTTGCAAAGAAAATGCAAGAAAATCTAGAAATCTTAGAAAGAATCCAAAAAAAACTAGAGAAGCGAAAGTATTTCATTTGATACCATGATAGAAAACTGAATTGAGAAAAGGTGAAAGTATATTTCATCTTAACAGAATAAGAGCATTTGTACAAAATATCTTAAAAATGAATAACGGATATAACTAACTTAACTGTCAACTTTGTCTTTATATAATTCTAACATAAGGTGATGGGGTGGAGGTGGCAAGAAACGATGGTTGGTGGAGAATTCTTCTCTGAATTGTAGTGAATAGAGAGTCTTCTAAATAAGAGATTGTCAATGGTAATAGCATCAGAATGGGAAACAAAATGAAATGGTAACAATGATGGGTGTTCGTGATGCGTTATTGTTCTTCACTTCTTTTGAATTCACTAAATTCATATCTCCATCTCTGGATTTTCATTCTAAAATTTTGTAAGAAAGGGAGAGAAAAAGACAGACTTAATACTTGGTTAGTAAAAAAAGACAAGAAGCTTCGATTTGCTAACATTATTAGCTGCATTTCCTAATTTATTAAAAGGCAATAGGACCACTTCTTTTTTAAATTAAAAAGCCACGTCAGTTAAAATGGGTTCCACTTTTATGCAAATTTAAAAAAAAAACTCCACAGAAAAAAAGCAACGTGATGTTTAACTAATAGAGGACTAATTCTATTAAATTTTTCATCCAGGTAGGATCTAATTTTAAAGTTTTGTAAACGTTAGGGTTCAACTTTAATTTTGGTATAAATGTTATGGTTTAAAATGCTCTTTTGGCCTATATCAATTCTTATATGAGATACTTTGATGATCTTAAGTAAAAAGACCATTTATACAATTATTACAATAAGAATTTCTATGGATATACAAATAATGTTCTAAATAGATTTTTCATATGAGTCAGTTAAGTAAACTTGTTATCTAATAAGCACTCCCACGTTTGTTTAGGTATTTCAGTCTATAAAATTGACTACATTTTTTATAAAAAAAAAATATGACGTGTGTTTGTCTTTTTACACTTTATTAATGTCTAATTTTAGTATAACAATGATTAAAAATAATTTAGGAATGATACATAAATGAAACACGAATTTTATAATTATGATTTTCATAATTTTATTTACAATGTACATCTACCCCCATATAATTTATCATATATATAAGATAAATAATGTCTTTAAATAATTATGTAATTAAATTAAAAGTAATCAATCAGTCATAAGGTATAAATCGATAGTTTATTATGTCTTGTTTTCCAACGGCTATTTGAGGGTGTTCAACTTGGTACAAAAGAAGTGAGTTACTCATTGCTAAGCCTTCAAATTGTTTATTGTCTTCTCCAGACTATAATCCTCTAGCACCACGAGACTTCAAACTTCAAGGCACCAAAATATTCACTTTTTGCCCTTTGTTATTCTTCTCGTTCTTCTCATCTCTTCAACAACTTCAAGGACTGAAAAATTTTTGTCAAGAGGGCCTTTTATGGCAGGGGAAGATGATCCAAGAAATCAAGTTTTAACAGATGGAACTTTCACTTATAGGTTCTATGGGATGAGAGAAAAATGCTTAATGGTTCTCCATTTGCTTCACCAATTATAGAGAAAGACTCGTTGTTTGGATACCTAACAGAGATATACTTATGTATCAGAAACATTCACGAGTTACTGTCTCGACTCACGCTGATGGAACCATCGTATGAGAGACTGACACCACTCTGCATGATGTTAGCAGAGAAAAAGTATCAGATTCTAGAAATCGGGAACAGATCTTCCCCGTTTCAAGCCTTCTCATCCATCTAAATGGATGAGAAAGCTTAGGAATAGAGATATGGGAACAAAAGATCTGTTCCTCTAAAAATTGGGTTATACAAATTTTTGTATTAGCTCAAGCTTGTATTCAATTTTTGCAGGATCTTGTGGGAAAAAGAATGAAAAAAGAAGAAGAGAAAAAGTCTTATTTTAAAAATGGGATTATTCGATGGGTCTCACATTTGTTCAATATAATGTGATAAAATTAAGAATTATATATTTTAATCGAGAATTTAATTTACTAAAAAAATTTAACACCCAAATATAAAGATATGAATTAACATAACTTCAACGTTTTTCCTTTACACAAAGTCAAATATTAATTTGTGGATATGAACGTTGAAGTATACTACTTCTCAACGCAAGCGCTATTTTATTTGGTAACAACTTTTACACATTAAACTGTAGTTTTACTTTTATCAATATTTTGTGCCCACCATACTATGTATGCATTTCCATAAATTGAAATTGTAAATCACTCAACTTTTTGCCATTGGTTTAAGAAAACATAGAGAAGAAGTCGGTGTATCCTAACATTTTCTATTGAAAATTTCAGTTTAATGTGAACTTGGGAATCTGATACATTATGATACCAGCTGAAGCTGCCTTTTTTGGTAGCTAGGGACAATTCCTTAGCTTCTCAATGCATAAACTACCTGAAGCTGCCTCTCTTAGTAGCTTGAGACACTGCCTTATTTTCCACAATCCCATTACAAGCTCATTGCATGAATTGCTTTACAAGCTATTGCAAAAAGCAGATTCCAGATAATTAGAAGAATCTAGGTGATCCCATCAGGTCATTATAATTAATTTAAATTGGTTACTTCTCACTAGTCCTCTTGGCACGATATCCCACTTCTCTTTCGTATCCTAAATTCCACAAAAACATGTAGTTATCATGTAATGTCAGAGGGGTGCTTCACAAAAACTTAGAGAGAGAGACAGAGAGAGAAAGAGTCAGACTTGACTAGAATTTAGAGCTCCGAATACGAGAGACTTTCATCTTTTCTTCCAATCCTAAGACGTTTTACTCGTTGCACAAACTCCCTGTCAAGCTAAACCGCTAATCATTGGATTATCAACTTTTTTCAACCCACAAATTCACTAAATAACAATGTTCAGGAACTTACTTCCAAGGGACATCACCAGCAGTCCTCCAGCTCTCGTCATTGTCCTTATAAAACAGGCAGAACTCGGATTCTGCCTGGAAAACCCTTAAACCAGATGCAGATTGGCGTCCTGATAAAATAAATTTATACCTTAAACTTACAAGTTAATGCCAACTTGGAAAAGGGCCAAGCTCCAAACTATCTCTAGTAACACCTACCAAACATGTCCTCGAGTTGAATTGCAAGGCTCGAGTAGCCACTATGATCAAGCATGCAGATCTTCCTGCCAACAATTACTCCATCCATGTTGACCTTCACATAAGCCCATCTTTCTTTGCTCTGAACACCATCGGTCTCCTCGTCGCATTCTTGGGATGTAAGTATTTGGTATCCTCCATTTGAATGCTTCACTGATGGGTTCAAATTCGACGTCTGAGGCCACTCCATCAATGCTCCATATCCCTCCAAGGTCACTACTGATAAAATTGCAAGCAGCCCCATTAGAATATTATGATGATTGTAATTTGTTGAAAGGCCTAGTTCACTCCTAAAAGTTAGCTTTAGAGGAGAAGTTTTACATACTATTATAAATGATTGAACGCACTCACAGGTGTCTGAAGTAAAATTCTTGGCATGTAAAATCAATATTACCAATTATAAGGCTACAATTTCCAAGTTACATTAACGTTAAAACAGAAATAAATGAACTGAACTTACAGTGTCGTGAAGGATGACAACATTGACAAGCCTCAGGTTGCAGAGTTCTGAGACTGAGGCCAAGGTCGATAATGCCATCACCTTCCCTACCTTGATAAGAAACTGAGTCAAGAGTCGATGGATTAAAAAAAAGACCAGATGTGTTAGAGTCCATTGGTTTATGAGGCAGGAAAATGAGATAGACCAGGGCAATTAAAAGTTAATTGGCAGTAGGAAGATAACGAACCTATTTATAACTGATCTGCTAGCATTTAAGAGCATCTGATGATGGTCGGAATCCGCTGTGGGAGTGGAGATCAAACCAGGAGACATGGAGGACAAGTAGGGCAATTCTCCCATTACCAATCATTTAATGGTGTTTATCTTCTTCTGTAACTCTGATACTATCAACATGCAAGCGCACAAGCACGTTACTAGAAAACAGGAAGACAAGGCATGGCCAATTGATCATCAAAAAAGTTGATTTGGATTGTGCAACCTGATATTGCTACAAAGTTTCAGCTTTTTCAGGTTTGAATCCAGTGGTGAGCAACCAATCTTTAGTAGCTCTCAGGATTGAAAAGTTATGGACATACAAATTAGGGTGTGTTTGGCTGACGAAAACTTGTGATGGAATCCTAATTCAAGGGTACTGCAACTTTGGAGAGGTACAATATTTTCCTATCACATGCCTTGTTGTACACATGGGTTGAAACTTGTTATAGTCAATGTTCTCTTTACGTGAAAGATAGTAACCAAACTACTCTTTCCAAAGATCTTTTCTTAAGCTTATCAATGTAGTTGACATGTTCTAAATGTTTTACTCAGGCTCTCTCTCGTGGGGCACTACTGCTATTCTTTCAAGGGGACAACAATAATCTGAAAACAACTTCTGTCCAGCTCAAAAGGAGGACATATAGATGTTTCCCTTCCAGAATAGGATTCCTTCAAGGCATGCAAGTGCAATTGTTAGGGCAGAAAACGAGCTGAATAGTGAGAAACATCGTGTTCTTGGTTAAAATTATTTCCAAAAGGGTTCAAGACTTCCCAATCCAACAGGCAGTTTGATAAATGAGAAACTTTTTTCTTGTTACTACGGGGATAGCCCTAAAATAATGAAGGGGTTATCAAAGTGTTGAGCTTGGTACTGCACAGACCCGTACCGAGGCGCTTGTACTGGATCAGATTTAGGTCTTGAATTATATTAATTTGTGCACGAAAATATCAAAAATACCAAGATTAAATTGTAATTTAAATTAAGGCTTTACGTTTAAATAATTTTAAACATAATTTTTAAAATAGCTGTTATGACTAAAAACAATTTTATACTAATTTAATAAATGAAAATGTTAAATTAAAATTTAAAATATTTTTTCAATGATAATTATAATATAGGACTAGAGAACTAACATTTTTATATAATTAAAAATAAATTTAAAGCCTTGACTCTCACACATCTTTTTATCAATTTTCAATTTTTCTTTCAACTTATTTTTAAATAATTATTTTTATTTTCTAATATAAACATTCAAGTTTAATTTATTGCTATAACATATGAAATAATTTTAGTTTTTGTAATTATATTTTATTATTAAATAAATTAAAATTATTTAAATATTAATATTAACTACTATAAAATTTATAATTGATATAATAAAATTTATTATGACTTAAATTTTAATTATATAAAATTAAAATTTACACTATCTTTTATACGATGTTTTTAAAACATTACAAGAAAATTGGTAATTAGCAATGAAAAATTACCAAGGGAAACAAAATCGTAGCAAATTACCGAATCCGTCAGTAACATTGTCGGGGAAATTTTCATTTTGCAATGAAAAAAATATCCGTCGGTAAATATGGAGGGAAATTATCCCGACAAATTTTCTAACAAAATATAGCGACAGTGGAAAATTCCTGTCGATAAAGAAGACGGGAATATTTGACAAAATAAATAAGTTTTGGGTTTACCGATGGATATGTATTATGTTAATAAACTCCGTCGGTAAATTTTAGAGGTAAACGTCATCGTTTGCTTGGGCTTCAACGTTTTTAATAAAACAAAAACAACATCGTTTTTGTCTAACCTAAAACTACCGCAACCCCCCTTCCCCCTCCTCCATCGCATTTGGCTAATTTTTTTTCCTCTCTTCTGTCGTCACTGTCCTCGCCCTCCTCTTTGTGCCTACCAAAGCCCCACTGTCACTACAACAAAACTATAGTTTTAACGTCGTTTGAGAAGTAGACGTCGAGAATGAGCTAAGCTTTTCACGACGTC
>JAOTBA010000003.1:14893533-14908256 GCA_025629845.1 Erythroxylum squamatum | reverse complement strand
TCAATCATTAACATCATATGTAATTCATCCTAATTCATCATCATCAATTCTCTATCATAACATGCTATAAACACTAATCATTTACTTACATATTTAACTCCAATTCCAGCTCAAAAGATCAAGCCAATCCAGTACTCTAAGTAAGTAGAAACATTACACATTCAAGGTGGGATTAGATGACTTTCAACTATGATAAAACAGCAATAATCAGCTGGTTCTTTAGCTATTTTGTAAAGGGTAAAACATGGATTTTGGTTTAGCAATTGGACAGAAGCATAAACATACATAGGGAGATGAAAAAAGTGAGGGTTTCGGTGGTAGGTGAAAGAAAGAAGAAGAGAAATGAGCTAAACAAAACTTACTCCTGCAGAAACTCGCCAGCTAAGGTGTTAGGTGTCATGTAATTGAATAGCCATATGCCTTATGGCATGTTCAGCACTTATCAAGTATAGGTGCTGCCAAATGTCTCCAACTAACTAGGTTATTTGTCCATTAATCAACTATGCCATTTTTCATCAACTTACCATCCCATTTGTCACACAATGATTGATACATTTGTCAATTAATTACTAGTCCATTTGTCACCAATTTAACTATGCCAAATATCACTCAATTATAGGCTAAATCATCCAAAATTTTCATGTATCAATTTATTCTACCACTTAGCATTTGTCCTAATCCAAATGTACATTTTAATCCATCAATTTCCCAATCCATAACATTTAATTCCAATTTTTCTAATTGAAATCCAATCATATCAAAATTCAAGACATACCAAAACTTAATTCACATCATGATCAGTTAACATTTTTCATACCCCGAAATAAGTCATTTGAGTGCATATGCTAACTTGTAATGTGCACAAATATCAATTCATGCATGAATGTTAATGTTATGCCTATGTATGCAATATTTAATCTAGGGTTAAACCCTAAGCATATTAAGGAAAATAGGATATTACAGTGAATGAATGAGGCATATACATTCTTGATAGTGATTGTGCCAGGGCCTACAAATCCAAAGCATAAAATTGATGCATTCTTAGAACCAATGGTATCTGAATTGTAGCATCTTTGGGAATATGGTGTGGAGACATATGATGTGTCTCTGAAACAAAATTTTATTTTGAAATCAACTTTGATGTGGACTATTAGTGATTTTCTAGCATATGCTATGTTGCCTGGATGGAGCACGGCAGGGAAATTGGCTTGTCCTTATTGTGGCAATGATTCTGATGCATTTTATCTTCCAAATGGGGGCAAAACATGTTGGTTTGACAACCACATAAAATTTCTTCGTCCAGATAATCCATTTAGACGCAATAAATAAAAGTTCATTAAGAATAGGATGGTACAAACACCTCCTCCCCCTCACAAAGCTGGTGAAGAGATACTGCAGGAGATTGATGAATTATGGTTGCTAAAAGTGACAGAACTTGAAGCTGATGAAGTTAATACAAGCATTAGTAAAAACTTTGGTTGGAGAAAACGAATCATCTTTTAGGATTTGTCATATTGGAAAACAAATTTGATACGTCATAATCTAGATGTAATACATATTGAAAAAAATATTTTTGACAATTTGTTCAATACCATAATGAACATTGAAGGGAGGACAAAAACAATGCAAAATCATGAGCTGATTTGAAACTTTTTTGTAGAAGGAATGAGTTAGATAAAGATCTTTGTACTGGTAAATATCAAAAAGCATGTTACACTTTGGACAAAAAATGAAAGAAAATTTTGTCTGAATTGTTGAAAAGTCTAAAGTTTCCTGATGGTCATATTTCAAACTTGGTAAGGTGTGTAGACATGAGGAAATATAAATTATTTGGGATGAAAAGCCATGATTGGTATGTTTTAATGCAAAGGATAATTCCAATTGCATTTCAGGAGTTGCTACCAAATAAAGTTTGGGAAGTTATAACGAAATTAATTTTGTTTTTCAAAAGCTTAGCATCATCTGAAATAAAGTTAGCTGAAATGGAAAAACTAGAAAGGAAAATTCCAGTAATTTTGTGCAAATTAAAAAGGGATTTTTTCCTCCAAGCTTCTTTAACTGTATAAAGCAGCTACCTGTGCATTTAGCACATGAGATTAAACTTGTTAGTCCATTTCAATATCGATGGATGTATCCGTTTGAGAGGTAATTATAGTAAATATTTAAATTGAAGTAATAACATGTTTTAATAACAAAATTGTAATAACCATATCTGCTAATGTAGGTATTTGCATCATTTAAAGAAAAATGTCAAAAACGAAGCTAGAGTTGGAGGTTTGATATGTAATATTTAGTGAAGGAATCAAGTAGATTTTGTTCACATTATTTAAAGTCGCATGTGCACACATGAGAAAGAAAAGTTCCTCATAATGACGATGGAGAGGAACGGGTGATGTTGATGGTAACTTATCCATTTTCACATATCTTGGACGAACATATAGACGTTCAACAAGACGAATGTTAATAGAGGAAGAAATAGAGGTTGCTTATGGTTACATTTTATTGAGCTGTAAAGAAGTTCAACCTTTAATGTAGTAAGTTGAAGTTGATTTTGAAATTGATTATTTAGGTTTTGAAAATTAGTGTTATTGCAACTAAAATCCATAATAATGTTTTTAGATTATATGAGGAATGGTTATGCGAGCTAATGCCTGAGAAAACATAGGATGATATCAGTAAAGAAGTTGGAAGACACTCTCCTCGATAGTTCGAGAAATATGTAAGTTTTCACTTACAATTATTGAAATGATTGAATTATATGATTAAAGTGTTCAAAGGATATTATACTATTTAATATGATAGTTTCTTTTATGTAGGCCTTAGAAAATCCAATAGAGTAAGTTCATATGTGATCTTACGAAAGAACCTTTGTGAACTATTAAATTGTATTCGGTGTATTTCATTAATGGATACAAATATCATATAGAATATCACAGTCATAGCATGACAACAGTAAATAGTGGGGTTTGCATATAGGGATAATTTATGGATTACTATGGTAAAATTATTGAGATACTTGAAATTGAGTACCCTGCATTTCCAATAAAGCAGAGTGTGATATTTAAGTGTGTCTGGCTTCATCCAACTCCTAATGTTGGTACAAAAGTGTATAGCCGATTTCAACTCCTAATGTTAGACAATTTGAACATTTCGTGTTGACGCTGCAAGCAATCCAAGTATATTATGTCCCTGTTCCTAACTTACGATGAGATAAGTCATATTGGTTGGTCATTTGCAAAGTTAAATTTTGAGGTGTGTTTGAATCACATAGAAATGGAGAATAGATAATTGAAAGTAAAGCATTTCATGAAGATATTTATGAAATAAATGCATCTGTTACATATGACGAGAATTAACCTTTGAATGATCCAAATAATGAATATGTTGAAATTTCATCTAGAGAAGATAAGGAGGACGAGAGATCTGAAGAGGAGCTTGAGTTTAATTCTAATTCTTTAGTAAAAGAAGATGATGATGATTTTGATTTACAATTAAGTACTAATAATGACTAATTTGTAGTTGTAATATAATATTATATTCAATAAACAAATTATTTAATCAATAATATATTGTTATATATTGAACTGAAATTGTTATATTTCTGGAATATTTAATAAAATATGAATTTTAGGCTAAAATATGTCACCAAAGAAAAAATAGGATATGATGCGACCAAGATTCAGACCACGATTTGTAGTTAGTTACTTTCTAAGTGAAGCATCACATTCTGCAGCTACAACAGAATCAGATGTTGTACATCCAACTACTACATATGCAGATGAGGCATCACCTTCCATAGCTACACCATCCAACAGCTTTACATCATCCACCACTCCTATACCTATAGAGATATTAAGGGTAAACGTTGCGGATGAAGGAGGCGGCCTCCAACCTGGAGTTAAAGGAGTTAATGGAAGAACTTACATTACAATTGTCAACAATTTGTAAGTGAAAAAACATGAAACACCATATATTTATAATTAAGTTAAAGGTTTAAATTTAAAAATGATATAAAATTGTTTTTATATTATGCTGATTCCGTCTAAACCGTGTTCAAGAAACATGACATCTAAATTCAAGGAAAAGATTGATCTTGAGGGTTATATATGAAAGAATATCTTTCAGCCGACAAAGGACTTTTATTATTAGGAGTTTGAGGTACAAAAAATATATTTTTTGTAATTAATTTTTATACATTAGTTAGATAAATATTGTAGGTTATAAGTACTTAGCATATATTTTTCCTTTTTTTCAGAAAGATTTTTTTTTTGGATTCTGAATTTGACGCGGTTATTTATAAAGTATGGAAGAGATGAGCTTGTATACGTTATAGAGACTTAATTGGTGTGATACATAAGACTAGTATACGACCTCTTGATATTTCTGAATAAATATAGAGTCATTGGCAGCAGTATTGGACATCACTTGAGGCAATATCCATTTCAGAGCGTAATTCTGCCAGTAGACATGGAAGAATGGGGGGAGAGAGTCTTCCCGTATATACTGGAGGATCTATTACCCACCACAAGTATGTAGAGAGACTTGTAAGTATCAATTCTTTACAGTTATATTCTGATTTTTTATTTTGATGTGTTTCAATTTAATTTGATGTGTGAATTTTGAAATGAAAATATGTGTATTATGAAGAATGATAATGTTATAAATGTCTAGTGCCATATATGGTTGTGTTATTGAGTTACTTTCTTTGTTCAATAAGGGTAAATATCATAAAAATAAAGAAATTTATGCCGAATTTTTTGTAAATTGTAATTCACTTATAATATTTTATTCTGATGTAGGAAAACTCTATAGGTAGGAAACCTACATCACGTCAACTCTTTTGACATACTTCTTAGGTCAACTCTTTTGACATACTTACACTAAGAAGTATGTCGGTGTGACCTTCATCAACGATAGATGTAAAAAACTAAATTTATGTGAAATTTATGCTTTAATATTAATGCTTAATAATTATTACTTATTAACATAAACATTGCCTTTTGATAAGGCCAAATACAAAAAAGCATTCAACGACAATCTCAGCAGTCTGAAAATGTTGATGAGAGTCAAATATATCTTCATGCAGTGGGTGGTAGGGACCATCGTTGAAGGATCTTCGGCTTAGGTTTATTTGCGAACACATGTTATTTTCAATCATCCACATCCAGTATAGCAGCATCTAGTAGGCGGTCCGCATCTAATGAAGTTCATGAGCTTTGGAGTAAAGTACAGGCACTAGCAACTCAGTTGCAACAGTCGATGGAATACATAGCCCAACTGCATAATGAGATGGATGAGTTGAAGGGGAAGGGCAGCACCTCATCGCAACATTTAGAGCATCCGCATTCACTAATTGAATAGCGTAATTGTAGTCATTTTGTATGAATTAAATACTTATTATTGTAGATAATAATTTTTATTATCAATTAAGATAATTTTTACTTTATATCATCAGTCAACTTTCTGTTTTAACAAATTAAAAGTAGAAACAATTCAAAATATTATCAACAGATAACTAATAACTGCATAAATTATACATCGATCATAAAATTATTAAATAAAATTAAATACAGGGAAATTTAAAAAAGACAATATTAGTAAATTTACCGACGGAAAAACAAAATCTGTTGGTAAAATGCAGTGAATTTACTGATAGACCACTAAGATATATTGATAAAATTAGTCGTGAATTTATCAACGGATTTTTCAAATACATCAGTAAAGTTACCAACGGAGGAGCCTTGTCCGTCGCTAAATTTACCGACTAAAACAAACCTTCCGTCGGTAAATTTACCAATAGCATCAAAATTACCATCGCCAAATATAGGGACGAAACAGAAAATATTCGTCGATAAATTAGCAACGAAAAATTTGTACTCCGTCGCCAATTATTACTTACGAACGTTTCTCCGACAACTCATTCTGTCGGTAAATTTCGTCACTAACTTAACTTGCTGATAGAAAACCTTCACATTCTGTCGATAATTTCCGTTACTAAACCCCAATTTTCTTATAATGAAAATGATATTTCGATTAACTAAAACTAATTCAGCAATACTATATCATATAAGTATCAAAAATTTTACCAACCAGTTGTAAAATAAAATAAGACTTCATGTTTTGCTAATTTGATGGGGTTTATGTTTTGTGATCAAATTTTTTAATTATTTTCTTAGGCTCATAAATATACTTCAATTCTAATTATTTCCAAAGGCAACAGGATCTATGAGTAAGCACCTTCAAAGGGCTCAACCTATTAGAGGAACGTCTGCCCAGATCACTCATAAGGGGTAGGCAGGAGTTAGTTTCCTGAAAACCTTACTCCTTTGGAGTCTTTACCAACAAATCATGCTATAAGGCATTATTGGCTGAGAATGAGAATGTTCTTAGATCAACCTTTTATAGAAGCACTCACTGAACAACAACGCCTCAATAATTACTATAGATCAGATGGTTTGGCTTTTATGATACAATTTGTGTCATGTGCAAAGAAGTTGAAGAAAATAGAGAATACCTATTCTTTCAACGCGGATACTCAAAAGTTGTTTGGAGCATAATTTTACATTTGCTAATTGATTACTGTTCTTCTTATGATTGACTATCTACTCTTAATTGGATCCCTTAGACTGCCAACCAAAAGGTACTTGATAGAGCTATATATAAAACATCTTTTACTGCAACTATATAATATCTAAAATTGATTAGCATGCACTATCTACATGCATGAAAATTAGATAGAATTTGTAACTGCTATTGTTATATTTCATCTGTTCTTATAATATGTAATATTTTCTGAACTCATTGTAATGTCAAGTTAGTTTTGCTATAGTTAATACTAATCTTTATTAAATCTTTTTTTAAAAATTATTTCCAAAGGTAACTTGGGGTTTGGGTTGCGCTTGGGTTGTATGGTTGGTCCTTTCAGAAGTTTGGTAAATGGATTCAGACTTTTCTAGGCATGCAATAAAAGGAGGTGAACATAAACGCGTGGGCTCCAATTAGTGTGCAAAATGTACATTAGTTTTGCTCTCAAATTATGTGAACCATTAAGGAACAACGCATTTCCATTACTCAACGTCCTGTCGCATAAACTTTAAAGAGATGTATGGCTTTTCATAAGGCAACAATTTGTCCATGTATCCCCATCATATTCCGTGTCTGATACGGACATTCTTTTACAAGACACTATATACCCAGTTTGGACCTTGATTCACAACCAATTCGTACTGGAGATGAGCATTACCAAACTGGCTTGAAACTCCAGCAACCTTCATTTCCTTAAGGGCATAACTTTTGCTCAAGCCCGTCAAGTGGACCAATTGATCTAAAGATCACAGGGACATTGAGATTCCTCAATGACTACACAGCACGGGCAAGAGGCGTATTTCATGTCTCTTTCGAAAATCAAGTTCACTGCTGCAATGAGTTGTGTTTGTAATTTCATTTTGTTGCCTAGTTGATCATGTGAAGATAATCAAGTAGCGTCATGACGGCTAAGAAACTGGACTATGCAAGGATAAATTTGCTCCATTGCCTGAGAATGCAAACTGTCACTAACAAATAGCCATGAAGTAAAAAACATGCTATGGGTAACCAAAAGCCTACCAGTCGTCCCCCAACCAAATCATAATGAGCATAATGTGGACCTCCAGGTTCTCCAAACACTTTATAAGTGACCAAATGCTTAGGAATAAGTCTAACAGTATCTGATACATTGAAATCATTATGAGAAAAATCCCAGAAGATGAACGACACAAAACAAGGTTTCTGCTTGTTGAACATACCTTCTACAGCTGCAGGTGGGCAAATTAAATCTTCGTCTCCTGCCAAGGCTAAGATGGGAATGTTGCTCTCATGTATATGACTTTTGTAGAAAAATTTACCACTCCTGTCACGCAAACCACCTTCTTTAAAAGCCGTAGTAAGTTGCAAGATAAGTTTGGCAGGTATCGTACCTGATTAATAATCAGACACCACTATTATTAAAAAAAATGAAGATCAAGAATATAGATCATATATGCATGCATTGAACGGAGAGAATTAGATCAAATGCAGTAGATTGTTGGGACCTAATCTTGCTTAGTTTCTTGTTTCATTGTTACTTCATGTTGCTGATACATGTGGAAGGGATGAAATGGGACAAGTCCTAGTCAGATAATTTTAGGATCTGAGTACCAACTCATTTTAGACATAATATCTAGTATAATTTTATTAGGATGTAAGTCAGGTCCTTATGTGGCAAATGGTATGGGCTTCAAATCACATGACTACCACTTGCCAACCTTGCTCCCATTAGATGGATTACCATAAAACTTGTAATCTTTGCTTTAAATAAGTTCTAATACATGCAGGAAAGAGCAATTCATCATCATCTAACTGAAAAGTGTGCGTATACTTACAAAAGTTGTTCAAGACAAGCTTTTCTAGCAACTCTGGATGCATCATGTCCTCTGCCGATATCAGATGATTAAGCCAAGACAAGACATACGGAGGACGGGATGAAAGAGGATATGCTGCTGATAACAATGCCCCCAAAGGGACAACAGGCACATTCAAAGCTTGGGCAGGATCTGCCTGCATGAGAATATAGTCTCTAGACATTAATTTCATAAGACACAACGTCATACCTTCTACTGTAGGCTGCTGTGTTACGCAGCATCTATTACAATTATATACAACCATAATTAATTTTTACTTACAAGAGGCAAAAGCAACTTGAGTCTAGAATTTGAAGATGTGTAATCTAGGGATGATGCCAGTGTGACGACAGCAGCCAATCCACAGGGTCTGCCTTCATAACCTTAGAAGAAGGTAAAAGAGAACATTAATAACTCTTGAACTGTATTCCTCTCTCTCTCTCTCTCTCACTCACTCCAAACACACACACATGTAGGTGCATATGTAGCACACACATACATATACTGTGAAAATCCAAGAAAGGAACACAACTAAAATTCAAAATAATGAACATCTCAGCAACCATATATAAAGGTTGGTAAGATAACCTAGAATAACAGATTTGCAGCATTATTTTTTACTTGCATGCATTATTTTTTATTTAACATGAGGTAGGAAAAGTCAACAAATTGTTAAACCACAACCCATTTTGCAAACTGTGGTTTCATATATGTCTCAAAAAGTTACACAGCAGAGTCATTATAAGAACATCTAGATTACATACCATTGTATCACGCAAAACTATCAGCCATTGGCAAATATGCAGAGCATAAACATTTAATGCATCTAACTGCTCTGAAAGACTAGAGAGAGATCTCTTGACTTTATGTTACAGTTTTCACAAGGATGAAACCTCATGGCTAAAAGAATCCCTGTCATGTGGGGTGATGGTGAAGAAGAGTTTCCTGAGTTCCCCCCTTTAAAACCCGGAAAAAGAGGGGGAAGGATCTGGGGGAAATTGAAGATCTAGTAGTTGGTGCATTCTCTGATTTGATACCAATAAACCCAACAGGATAAAGAAAAATAAATCTCATAGGTGAATTTGTAGTGAAAAACAAAGTAATGATAATTTTGCATGCCCAACCACTATCCTTCATATCCATGTGTTCAAGTGTAAGAACCTGAAACCCACTCTTGTGTTTTGACCAAGTAAGTATGAAAGACTGCCTTCAGATGTTGCATCAGACGCAAAAGCAAGATTACTTCACTGCTTTTACTTACAATATTCAGGAGTGCAATAACTGAAAAGTTTTTGTTAAACAAGTTCATGGAAGTTAGTAAATGTCTATATTGGACTCATCATCATTGTTTCAAAACAATAATGCAATAAGTACCAATGCTCAAAATGAAAGAATAAGACAAAGTATTGTTGTTTAAGACAACGAATAAGGCTATAAGCGTCTGATAAAATCATTACATATTATCCTGTTAACTACATGATATCCCCACAAATAAACAATTCATAGAGGTTTGACAAAAAGGTCTTCATATTGTTCAGCTTGAATCTTCCGCTATTATGTCGGGATGAAAAGCTGTTGATATAACTTCAAGAAATTTGCATGGATTAGTTAACTCAGCCCCAGGTGGTTCTCAACAATAGGACAATCAAATAGGGTAGTGCAGGCGACTACTTGACTCAATTTCCTACCTTACTATTGTCTTAGTTTAGGTCTTCAAATTTAAAATCTTCCAGAGAACTACATATATGCCTAAGCAAAAATGTTAGACCAGGCTTTGAGATTAAAAGTCAAAGGAAAGTAGGTTAACTAAAAACATTCACTCACACAAACTGGAGAAAAAGAGGAAAGTGAATATAGGCAACAAAAAACCAACTTCAAGAAATTATGTCCTCCTTGCCTGCTCACAAGGTCTTAAAAAGTAAGCTACATAATCTGAAAATGGGAACATTACACAATGTACTTTGGTTTTTGAATGCATAAATAGAGAACAATATAAAATCAATGCTCATCTTACCACATCGTGACAGCATTGCATAAAGCAAGATGCCTCCCATGGAATGTCCGATTGCCAGCAACTTACCATCTTTTGGTTTGCATTCGGCTCTAATATATTCCATCTGCATGTAGGTGAACACTCTTAGCATGTGAAGAGCAGCATAAATAGTCAGCAAGTAAATTTGGTCCAAACCAATATTGGAAGTCTTATTTCAAACTAAGGCAAGAAAATGGAATCTGAACTGATTAACACATGAAGTAACTTAGCAAGACAAAATGAACTTACCACAGAGGGAACATCCTCTTCCAAGTAGTTATCAAAATCCCAGTCGTACTTCACAATTAAATCAAGCTGTTTCTGAAAATCTTCTATGGTTGAAAAAAGACGACCTTGCAAGTCAAACAACTGAGGTGAAACAGACTTTTGACCTTCATAAAAAATATTTACAATGGTTTGACTAAGATCCCTGATTTGACTTGCTATTACTGAATTTTGTCTTGCTTCCAACAAGCTCAAAAGCTTTCCCCTTATTTCATTGAAACGCTCTGACAACTGAGAATCTTCCAAGAGTTTTGATATCTGATCAAACAATTTGGCAGACATAATCCTTGACTGACCTTCACTAAGAAAGCCTGAAAGTCTTTCTGACAAACGCATGAAAATTTCAGTTAGCTCTGTTACCAGCTTTGATTCATCCCATGCAGCAGCTACCCCAAAAGGATCTTCTTTGACATGAGACATCTCCAGTTCTGAGACAGAAATTAGATCATCAATTGGCTGCTGGTCTGCACGCAAAGATCCATTAGGTACATCCTTAACAACAGATTCCATTTGTCTGGATACTTCATGGGAAGACTGCTGAACATCTTTGGAATCTGATGCCTGTACACTCAAGCCAGCACCTCGAACTTCAAGAATCCATGTATCAAATCCCTGCCCAGACACGTATCTCGCAAACGAACACTGAAAGCACAGGAAAATAAGAGAAATAGCATAGATCTCAGAAAACAGAAAGGCAATATCAAATCATTCTAATCACTGGCTATAAAGCCAGTAGAAAAACATGCTAATTATGATTCCATTCACCAAGTTATGCAAGGAGCACAAGAGTAAAGTGAATGCTCATTCACTTTGTAGTGATTTCTAGTGTAGTACTAAAACGGTTCAAAGTTCAACATGTAAAAGATACGGGGGGAGCTTATTGTCAACTGAGGCTAGTTGAATATGCAGATTGTTTACATGAACAGAATAGAAACTAGAGCTCCACCCAACAAATGTTTTATTGGTCAAGTTATGAGAAGCATTCACGTGAAAAAGACAACAAATATAGAAATGTCCACGAAACTTCTATTAAGTGATGGATGCTAACAAATTCACAAATAAACTGGCATCATCTACAACAAGCACATGGTCTTAGCCTCCTGCCGTCTGCAAATCTGCAATAGGAATCAAATCCCACACATGCCACGTTAAACTCAATGCATTTGTACAATGTAAAAACAAGTTTTAACAGTGGCCAAATACGGAACAAAGGAATTATCCAAAAAAGCAAAATTGGGATACCCCTGGTGAAAGGTCGTAACCAATAGCATTTGTCCCAACTCCGGACAATAAAAGCAGCGGATGATTTCTTGGGGAAGCCTATATGCCAAAATTTTCAAACAACTTCGAGTCACAACACAGTAATAAACATATTTGACTCTTTGCTTTAGCAACAAAATGGTCACCAAGATAGAGATGACTCGACCAGAGGAGAAGGACGGTAGCGCCAGAGAGCGAGACGCCAATCGGAATTTGGAGCGGAGACGTAATGGAGTTCGTCGGCGGTGCAAATCGGCGGCATCTCTGGCATTTTGACCACGGGTTTCGTTGATTCAGTGGAGAAACTTCTGGTGCTAAATGACGACGCATGCGGCGGGCGAGGAGGAAAAGGCCATCGCGAGGCTGCAGCGGAGCGTGAGGTGAGAAGATTGGGGTTGGAGACAAGGAGATTGGTGGCTATGTAGAGAGCAGAGCGAAGGTCTGATTGGATTGTAGTGCTAGCCATCTTCGTTGCTCTTTCTTCAACTCTCTCGTATTTTCAGCTATATATTAAACCGATCGCCGATTTATTATTTGTTTTTAAAGAAAGAGAAAAATATGTAAAGCAAAGGTTATTTGCGGGTAATTACGGGCAGTAGCTCATTTGATAACACCGGCTGAGTTTGTGGGAAGCGCTTTTGGGTTTGATCTCTATTAAACACACTCGCAGAGAAGAACATAGTCTTAACTGTGACTGATCTCCGAACCGAATTAGTCGCCCAGTAGATTCAGATACCGGGAGTTTACCCAAAAAGGTTATTTGTGGGTTCCGATGCTTTCCATGCTTCCTTGTCCTTGGGTGTATGGGATTGGATTTGATTTGTTTGTTTGGAACGCTTTTACTCACGTCCTTGCTTGTGAGAAAGTAATTCCTTGATGCTTATCTATTGTTGACGTGGCCAGAAGGATCTCCACCGACCGTGTAGGTCACGTGCCACAAACTTTTTAGTTGTTTTAAATTTTTTATTACAATTTATATAAAATATAATATTTAACATTGACGGAATTCTAAAATTGGAAAAAAAAAATGTGACATTGAAATTTTCGTTCTGATTAGTAAATAGGCATCCCAATATTTTTACTTTTCTTTCTTATCATCTGCTGCTCTGATCCACCAGAATAAGTCTTTTGTTCTTCCTACAAAAAAGTTATTAAAAAACTAGACTCCACTACCCATTGGGATGTCATCAAAATGTGATTTTATCAAACAATACGTCTTTGTCACTTGATTGTATTGTCAAAAATAATATGGTGTTTCTCTTTATGATATCTTTACCTTGTTGGAGCTTCATTCATTTCAGATATCATCATTTGCTAATTTAATCAATCTCCGATTTATTTACCTTGACTCCAACAATTTTAGCTTTATTCCACCACCCTATAGACTTTTAAGTAAGGGAAATAATAAAAATCTTGTCTTCTATTGGTTATAATTTATGCTATTTTAGTTTGAAGCCTTTAAGTTATTTATGTCTTTTTACAAGTTATATATATATATATATACACACACATACACACTATGCAATTCTTAGAGAAGTGGTTCACATTTTTTAGTGACTGTTATTTTCTATTTTAGTGATGCTTTGATTATTAATTATTAAGTTGTAACAGCCATTATATTAACTCCTTCTACCTATGGATCAAATCATGAGAGAACTTTTGCCAGAAGAAATTAGAATCATGATGTAAGCAAAGTTGGAGAGTAAGGATGTTGAACATTTTTATTTTTTGCTAAGCTAAACAGGTATCTGATAAAACTCTAATAAAGGATCACTCGATGATATTTATCTTATTAATCAGATCCCATCGTCTATCCTTAATGATAAATCCCCTTATTGGATGTTGTTAACAAGCTACTTGGTTATTCTAAATTGCATGTGTTTAGTTGTGTTTGTTTTGTCCACCTTTCTGTTTATAAAAGAACAAAATTTCCTAAGCTGGGTTCTTTATGTGTCTTTATAGGATATAACATTGATCAAAAGAGTTTCTTATGTTATGATTCTATAATCCTACAATATGTTGTATTCATGTATCTCCTCATATGATTTTCTTTGAAAATGTCTTTTATTTTGTTTCCATTGCTAAGGGCAAAGGTGTTGGGACCCGATCTCGGAACCGGACCCCAACCGGAAAAAACAGAAAACGGAAAACTAAAGAACGGACGAGGAAACGAAAGAATGGAACAAAATGAATTCAATAGAGAAATTGGATAGCAAAATGCGGAACAAAAGCGAAAGTGGAATCGACTGGCTAAACGAATCAAACAAATCGAATTTCGAAAGCGAAACGAATAGGCGAAAGAAATCGAAAGCGTGTGCGGAACTAAAAGAAAAATCGATTTCTTAATGAGCTCTAGAAAATTGAAAGGCTCGGAAATTATAAAGCGGAAACAAATCCAAAACGGAATCGAAGGAACGGGTTTACAAAATCTTGGAATCAAATAAACCAAAACGGTTCAATCAACTGAAAGTCAAAATTCCGGCATCCGTAACACATACCTTAGAAAAACTAAACTAGCGTTGGATACCAATAAGACATTTAATCTAAGCCAATCATATCCGGTATAATTTTTTTTTCTCATTCCTTTCATCTTTATTCAATCTTATACATTTCTCATTCCTTTCATCTAATAACCAAAATCTTATTTGTCCTTTTTTCAAAAATTGGGCAGCATAACGGCTGTATTTTAAGAAACCCAAAAACCTGCAAATGGTTTTTAAACTCACTTC
>JAOTBA010000003.1:14864299-14878717 GCA_025629845.1 Erythroxylum squamatum | reverse complement strand
GAATATCAACAAAATATCTTCTCTTATTAAAGAGGAGTTAAGTTTAGCTCAATATCAAGATGAGTTAAAGCAAGAATGTTATGAGTACTTCTTTGACACATTAGGTACTCATGCATTTAGAAACCCTTTAGTTAGCTTGATTAAATCTCGTATAGTTAATCAAATTTCTAAGAAGGAAGCAGACTTTCTCATTCAACCATTCAATCCCATGGATGTTGAAATAGTTGTGTTTAAACTTAATTTAGGTAAGTTCTCAAAGCTAGATGCATTAAATGCCCTTTTCATTCAAAAAAACCTAACCTCACATCAAAGATGTTGTTACTAATGCAATTTAGGAATTTTCTGTGAATGGGAAGATGTTAAGATAATGAAATTATCTTGTCAAAACTTTCATTTTCCTTGTTCCTAAAACGCATAATTCAAGTTCCCCTAAAGACTTTATACCTTTATCTCATTGCAATACTTTTTACAAGATAATTTCTAGCTAATACATCTAAGTTAAAATCAGTTGTCAAGCCCCTTATCAATTTTGCCCAAGGAGCTTTCATATCTGGAAGATCGATTAGCGATAACGAACTACTAGCTCAAGCTTTGCTTAAATGGACTATAAGGAAAATTTTTGACAAGAATTGAACAATCAAAGTGGATTTTCCTAAAGCCTTTAATTTAATCCGTTAGTTTACATCTTGCACTTACTAAAGCCATTTGGCCTTTGAAAAAATTTCGTTAACTAGATCAACCAATAAACGTCCATCATTTCATATGATATGCTAGTTAATGGAGAAATTACCAACTTGTTTAAAGGAGGGAGGTTAAGATAAGGTAATCGTACTAACTTGTTTAAAGGAGGGAAAGAGTTAAGATCAGGTGATCATATATCACTTAACTATTCATTTTATGGTGGAACCATTAACCAAATTGATTAACTACTCTATAAGACAAGCAATAACTTCAAATTCCACTCAAAATGTAAAAAGCTGAGGCTCTTTAGACTTGTATTTGCAAATGACTTACTACTACTTTCAAAGACCAAGGACAAATCAATATGCTTACTTATGTTTGCCTTGAACACATTCAAACTTCCATCAAGATTATCCACTAATGGTGTCAAGTTTTACATGATAGTTTTTATAGGTGCCAAAGACATAGTTCCCTGTTATCTTCAATCTCTAACTTGCAACTTAAGGATCCTCCATGAACATATCCAAGACTTCTAATTACTATTGGAAAACTAAGCTTTAGGGATTGCTAATCTCTACTATATAAGATTTAGGGGAGATTTAATAGTTGTGCAATAAATCCTTATCATTAGTAGTGATGGTACAACTGATCAATTCCATTCTTAATTCCTTCCGCTATTGGTCCTCACACACTTTCCTCTTTAGAGGAGTGATAAAGACCATAAAAAAGATGTGAGGATCATTCTTTGATTTGGAGAGCTAAACAATAGGTACTATGCTAGGCTCAAATAGTCTGAAGTATGCATGCCAATCAAAGCTGGAGGCTAAGGCGTCATTCCAATCTCCTTATCTAATAAAACCCATATAAAAAATAGAAATTGGAGAATTTTGACTAACAAAGAGGCTCTTTGTGTTTAATAGATAGACACCTATTTTCTAAAAGACAAAAGCATAAGGAAAATCACTCATTCTTGATTTATAACTCAATTACTCAAGGTAAGAGAATTACTTAATCATAAAATTGCTTGCAGAATTGGAAATAGGAAACAAGTTTCCTTGTGGTTTGATAATTGGAGTAAGTGAGGTCCCTTTACAGGACCAGCTTACATCCAATTATAAGGAGCTAATAAATAAGAATGAATGGGCTGTCAATTCCTTATTGTTTGGGAACCTCGTTCCAAATTACATAACTGGAGGTTAGGTTCCATTGCCCATTACAAGGACTCTCTATATAAAATTATTTGGTGTAAAAAGATTCTTCCTTAAGTATCCTTCCTTATTTGGCTTGGCTATAAGCATAAATTAGTAATTTTGGATAAGTTAAGTGTTCTAAATTCCTCGTAGTTGTTTTGCCTTTGAGAACAAGACCAGCAATGCGTGTAGTACCTTTTCTTTCCTTGTGATTTCTCTACATACATATGGAATGTAAAGTTGTGTAGGTTCCTTGAAACCAGCCTCATTTGCACTGACATATTTGACATGCAAATAAAAACATCTGCGTCATTACATGTGGAAGTATTATGTACTCCATTTAGAAGGAAAGAAACTTCAGGATATTCAAAAGAAAGGAAAGAAAACTAAGAACCATGTAACTCTAGAACCAACCTCTTGAATAAGAGAATAGCAATTGGTGAATCATCTTCAAACTACATATAGTCCTGAAATCGTAACTGCTTGGAAACTTGTTTAATGAAATAAGGAATGAAGCTAGCCTTGCCTTAGCAGCTGTTAATTGTATGTCCAGTGACAGCAATTGGTGAATCATCATCAACTACGTGAATGTTAGGCCATGGGGGCAATCTTATATACATGACAATGACATCGCCAAGGGTAACTTCTGTAAACAGAACACAAGCGATGCATTTTTGCTTTTGCTTTTGCTTTCTTATTTCTTACCCCTCCTGTTCGATTCGGTGCGTTTAACTTTATTTTAAAATTGGCAAATTAAATGCATCCTCGCTTAAACAGTAAACACACAGCTCTAATACGAAGGGCGGACTGGACCAGTTGTAATTAACAACAAATTTCTCATCATTTTCTAAATCACAAACATAACTTATTCACCATCTTAATAACTTAATTATAATAAAAATTATTAATTACATTTAATATTTATACTACTTCTTAAACCAGAAGTAACAAGAAAAAATTGGTCTTCTAATTCGCTAACCTTTCTGTTATCTTGAACTTGAAGCGGAAGAAAGCAAAGGAGCCTTTGGACTTTGACAAACATTTCTAGACCCCTCAAAACGACCGCCATCCTTGACTGAATCCGCATACCAGCTCGTCGTCTGATGCCATTTCCATGTTTACACTTACAGTCTAGAAATCGAAACGTTCAACCAATACAAACAGTAGAAGCTTTGAAATTTCTAAACAGTCATTAAATTCATTACAAATTATTAAATGGATTTGACTAAGTCCCTCTTTCCTAGAACTATTAAAATAAAGTATAAGATTTAACACCTGAAGTCAATTTATGCATGACACAAGTAAGTTTTTACTAATTTAAAGTATATATGAGATGAGAACGACTATATGCATGTGTACACAGTATATATGCGAAGGTCGTTAACTCGCGCCGGGCGCCAATAATTTACCGAATTTCACATCAAACTCTTTGAGTTTCAATTTATGTCCCTAAACATACAAATGCTGAAGCCGCCGGGGGCTTATGGGCAGAAGATTACTGTTAGTACGGAGAACATAACATGCTTTTCCAAGTTACTGGGCCCCTCTATACAACAACTCGGATAATTCTCCCGGTAATGCAAAGGATTATTACAGCTAGTTTAAGGTCACAATTTAGCTGACAACGCTCCTCTCTCTTTCACTGTTCACTGTTCACTGTTCACTGTTCACTGTTCACTGTTCTTGATTTTTTGGTTTTATGTCTTGTTCTTTGTTAAAATCATTAATTGTCACCCACTACTTTTCTTTTTCTTCTCTGTTGGAGATAAGATTCAGTTCTTTTATTCAAGGATCTCTGCTTGTAGAGTTTGAGAACTAAGACTTGTCTGGATACCTTTAACGTCTCTGCAGTTTCACACACTTCTTGTCGGTGGAGGAACATGGCGTTTCTCAGTTCCTTAAAGAAGCTCCGTGATGTTTTTCAGGTTAGCGAGATGAACTATTTCCGTCATGTTCATGTTTGGACGAGATCTTCCAATTTACGACTTTTTAGATGTTAATGTTTTTTGTGCTGCTACTTACCATGGTGAGGAAACCTATATTTGATGGTCCATACAATTTGTAGGAACTGCTTGCTACTTGCCTTGTAACTTGAGTAAGGAACTCAAATAATATAATGGCCACTTTGGGTTTCTAATCTTTTATGTTTGATAGACGTATACTTGAATGTTTTAGTTCTGATAAGTTCCTGCAGTAATAGCTAGAACTGATGGCTTACCTAACAGCACTCAGAACCTAAACCGTTTGGGACTAAATATCCTGGAACCCTGTGGTTGTGGGGGGAAGAGGATGGCGTCAATTTTCTAGTTGTCTCTTGTCCCTTAGTAAAACAGCTCATATCTCTATACATCTGGTATAAAAGAATTTTTGTCTGTGCTATAGAGGTAATCGAGTTCTCGAACGAGGATAATGAATATTTCCTTAACGTTCGAGCTATGGTTAGCTTGTTATCTAAAGATTCTAAACTAACCCCCTTCTTTTGGAGTTGAAATTCTCCTACCAAGAAGGTTTTTTCTTTTCTTTTTTATGCTATGAGCAGCAATAGTATGACTCTGTTATGCAATTAGAGTCTTCTTTATTCTCTATGCTCTTTCCTTCTCTATCTAAAATAGCTGGATGTGATTGTATCTTCTTCACCAGCGGGGCAGAATGAGGGAAGTGGATCTTGGTGTTCATACTGTCAAATCTCATGGAGCCAAAGTTGTAGGAAACCACAAGCACGATTGGCTCATTTTAGTGCTACTTGCTGCAATAGTAGTTGTCTTGAATGTTATTCATCCATTTAAACGCTTTGTGGGAAAGGATATGATGGATGACCTTAGATATCCTATGAAAGACAACACTGTTCCAATCTGGACAGTGCCTGTAAGTGTATTCAGGCGCAATGAAAGAAACATACTTCTGATCTTTTACCTACCTTGTTACTATCGATATGTTTAATGGGTTTCTTTCATCTTTACCAACAGTTATATGCAATCCTGCTGCCAATTGCCATTTTCATTTTATTTTATCTTCGAAGGAGAGACGTCTATGATCTGCACCACAGCATTTTAGGTAATTCTATGCATAATTAAATTACGTATGTTAACTTCATTTTCCTCTGAATTTCTAGTCAGCTAGCAGACTTACCGATGATTTGCATGTTATCTGTTAAACAGGCCTCGCATTTGCTGTTCTAATTACAGCGGTCATCACCGATTCAATAAAAAATGCAGTTGGTCGGCCTCGACCCGACTTCTTTTGGCGTTGCTTTCCTGATGGGAAAGATGTACGCTCTCGGTTCCCATCTCCTTATCACTGTTAATCTTTCATTATCTTATTTTCCTTTAACCTCCCAATTTCATTTTTGAGTCTCGATAAACATTTCAAGCTCCTCTTTTGTATAACACCAATCCTGTTTCACATCATACACATAACATGATTGTTCAAAAGCTTTCATGATGAATCCCTCAGATCCATCAGCTCAGGACTTTGTTCCTCTAGCGAGACTTCTTTTTCAACTTTAAAAGGCCAAGTTTTCTTGTCTCTCCTTACTCTTAAGATGGAAAGAGATTTGAATTAGACCTAACATACAAACATGTCTTTTTTTTTCTTCCTTTTGCTATGTTCATTTTTCTTTTTTTTTAAATTCCTTTTAAACTCATATAGGCCCTTAAGATCAAGAGGACTACAATATTATGTCAAAACAATAATTATAGTTTCTTCTTGAATTGAAGTTTCACAGGAAAGCATTAATTTCCATCAATTGCCGCTAAAAGTCCCAGTCCTTTACCCTCTGTGTAGATTATTAATACACCATTCACCGCATTTGTGTTCAAGAACTATTTAAAATGAATTTACATTCCTAAGCATTTTCATTTTGGTATTGTCTAGGCCTATGATCAGCTGGGAAATGTAATCTGTCATGGGAAAGCCAGTGAAATCAAAGAAGGACATAAGAGTTTCCCTAGTGGGCATACTTCATGTAAGCAAGCCTTTGCATCATTTGATCTTTATTATGTTATGAGTTGATAGAACAGTGCATCAAAATGCTGAAGAATTTTCAGAGTTATTGTTTTTCATTGACCCGTTCTTGGTGAAACAAAAAAGCGTTGGATGTTACTTGGGAAAACACTGGTGGTTTGGTTGTTTTACTCTAACAGGTCACTGGGTCTCATCAGCAAGGACAAATGAGTGATCATATGAACCACTTTTGTACGGTGCAGGGTCGTTTGCTGGCTTAGGTTTTCTCTCCCTGTACTTGGCTGGAAAAATAAAAGCGTTTAATCGCAGAGGGCACGTTGCAAAACTATGCATTGTTTTCCTTCCTTTACTTGCTGCGGCTCTTGTTGGCATATCTCGAGTGGATGATTATTGGCACCATTGGCAGGATGTGTTTACTGGAGGCCTAATAGGTAGGACTTTGTCTAATAATTTACATATTAGAAATTGAGTGGTGTACTTTTCATAGTGTGAAATAATTAAATATGCAGGGGTCGTTGTGGCTACATTTTGCTACATGCAGTTCTTCCCACCTCCATATCACGAGGATGGTACGATACTTCTGAAACTTAATTTCAATGTCATCCTATTTGATCAACAATCACACACTTATTCTAAATTACCTTTTCTGATTTCAGGATGGGGACCTTACGCATATTTTCGTGCTTTGGAGGAGTCACGTTCCAGCACAACTCCAAGCCAAACTGTAAATGCACTGCACACAGTGAACCAGCCAATTCGACAAAATTACAATGAGTTTACGTCATTGGATGAAATGGAATCTGGAAGGAGATGATTCTGCCTATGTATGTACCGCAGACTATGGTCAACCTTTTTATATATATATAGTTTTTCTTAATTTTAATTTCCCTTAGGATGTGTACATATCATGTTTTGATGTATTCTCGTTGGCCCAGGATGTTATTGTGATAAACTTTTGTTTGTGTGGCAGACAATTACAAGAATAAAATGTTTAAGGATCATTTTAGCATGCCTAGCCTAGGTTTAGTAGACGAATGTGGCGGCACCTATCTGATAATCTAGGAGGAACGTGAACGTGAACGCGAGTATGGCCATGGGGTTATAAAAATTATCGATCACCATCTGATCTCATGTTGGCGTTGTAAGCTAGAGGTAGACATTGACATGTGCAAAGATACAAACTTCAATTTTGTTACACTCGTAAATTGTTCGTCTATGCCCACTGGTGGCTTACATTACATACCTGAATTTCATAATTGACCTTCCCTGCTCGAGCTGAGATCTCTTATTTGATATTCGAAGGTTATTTTTCTTCTTTTTGAGTTTCGTTGTTAAACCTTTCCGTAATCATGACAAAACTTAAATTATAAACCAATAAATGTCACAGGCGTGTGTCACGCTTATGGCTCTTTTTTTAATTGTACTTTTTAAAGTCATGATTCTTTCTTTTGTTTTCTTTTATCATTTTAATTTTTTTAGTTTGTTACTTATATCAGCTCGCATGTCATATTAATGTAATATTAAATATCTTGTATATAAATATGAATAGTCTTTTTTTTTTACAAAAAATGCTTGTGAAATGTAAATATATTATATACGTAGAATAATTTATTTTGATTTCAACAACTTATTTTAATTTCTCAAATTAAATTTTTTAACAAAAATATATTACTTTGAAATTGTTTGTCAGGAAAATATTTGTTCTTTATTAGAATAAGTTATTTTTAGTAACATATAATTTCTTAAATACTAATAGTTAAGTAATTTTCAACACCAACTTATATGATAAAATAGGATTTAAAATAAATATGGATAATAAAGCTTCAATTAATATTATAATATAATATATTAACTTTTATAATAGTATAAGAATTTGTTATAGAATATAATTCTAAATTAAAAGATATTAATTTTTACGACTTATCTCACTTGAATATTTTTTAATTTGATAAACTAAATTATATTTTAAAGATTCGAGATAAGGTAAGAAATTTAAAGTTTAAAAATTGATTAATTTACTAAAATTGTTTAATCGATTTATAAATTATAGAAAAATATTAAATTTAATTTAAAAATTGATCAATTTATTATTATTATTATTATTATTATTATTATTATTATTATTATATGTTATATAATTTTTATTAGAGTTATAAACTTAATCTTTTGTAAAATTAAATATCTAAAATCTAAATTCTTATTAAAATATTTAAAGAAATACTAAAATATAATACTCATGTCTATATTTTTTTTTAAAGTCACGCTATTATAAATCATTTTATACATAAGCAGCTAATACCAATCAACTAATTTTACCAAATATCTTTAATAAACAATTAATGTTATTCGTTGGTCAAATCAACTGATTTAATCAACCATCAGCTAATCGCTGATAGAATCAGCTAACAACTAATGCAATCAGTTGATTACCAAATAGGGTCAAAGTGTGAGGAGGGTAATCCATCACCTTTTTCTTGTACGTCAACACATTAATCTTCTCATAGCCACCTTCTTACATATCAAAAGTCAGATCATACCACAAAGATGTAAATAATATGTAGGTAAAAAGTGGGACTAACAGTGTTACTGTGATAAGAGTCATGTAATTGAGGATTATTCTTCAAAAAAAACAATGATTACTGAATTGCTTAACTCCACAATATAGCAAAGAATGAAGACTATTAAAGGGAACTGCATGATTTCATCAAAGAATTCAAGAAAGCAGTAACTGAAAAACGCTATAATTTCCTTTGCATTAGACACTAATGTGCAGCATAAGTTTTGATTCTGCCCAGCATATATATTATAATAACAATTTGATCAAGAATTCACCTATCTAATACGCGATGCAATCAATTTTGTATCAAACTATAGTTTGACAAAACTTTATGCAAAAGACCCTGCACTTGTTTTTTTCACCACTTAATTCTTCATCTGGATCATTACATACATTCACATCCATAATGCCTAACCATTACATTAACCTAACTTTGATTTGCATTTTCATATCAGTTATAGGATTGCCAGAGATTGAATTGGGTACTAAGACTGTAAGATCCTATGGAATCAAAGTTGCAAAGGTTCACATGCAGGACTTGCTGATTCTATTTCTTTGTGTTGGTATATGTGCTGTATAAATCATATGGTCGCAATATTATCACAACAACATGCAACAAAATAAACTATGCTATCGCAATTTTAGATTTGATAATAGGCAATAAACTATCTTCTTCCCAATTTAGCACCTATAGACGTAGATCAATGAATAAAGAGGAAATAAGCAAGGTCAACACAATAAGACGAAGCTTTATACAATCCCAATCTCACCATACCAATGGGAACAGAAAAGACCAAGTAAAAGCAACAACATTTATTAATATTTTTCTAGTATAGACATCATTAAGGAGCAGCCACTGAAGAAGCCAATTGACATGAAGGGACTCAGCGGCTATAAAAGGAGCTATGTAGGACATAAGCATCAGTCATAATGCCAGACTGATGAACATACAGGTTGCAATCAGCCAATAAAGGATCAAAGAACTCCCATCAAAGGAGTTCATGGAGCCATGAAGTGCAACGCAAATACCGCCGTACATATAGTAACATCTTACATCATACATGTGCTATCTTTGCAGAAAAAACTATTAATCTCTGACACTATTTCATTTCAATATCCCAACTCATTTGAAGGAAGCAAAAAATTTGCACATTAACCCAGTCAAACCTTAATTAAACCTTATGGAAATTACTGCCTTGTGGTTGTTGTTGGTGGTTGTGAGGATAACTTGAAGCGGTCAAGCCAATACCTTCATTGTGGTGCTTCTACCATCCACCAGTATCAGCTCTAGAATGAGCCCAATAGTAGACGATTGACATCATCAGTGATGACAATGTCAGAGCGGCTCAAGCAGCAAATATACCTTTATGGAGAGTAGCACATGATATGTCATTAACACCAAAGTATCCACGGTATTTTGTGTGATATGCATTTCTTGCAGACCCGACTATTAAGCATGCTTCAGCTCCCAAGAAGCTTATCCTGAAAAACTCATTGTTCAAACTTATGCTCATCTGTTTGATAGCCAACCTTCAATCCTGATGTGAGTTGGTCATTTGTTGTGCAAAGTGAGTTCGTAGCAATGAGTATTAACAAATCTACTCCTAAGCACTAAACTCTTATATAAAAAAGCTAATTCAGAACCAGTATAGTTGAATACGTAATAATGGAATAAAGATCAACCCCATCTTTGACACAAAGACAAATTTGCCAAATCAGACTTATTCCTTTTAAAATTGAGATTGCAGTTTTAAAACGAGTATGGGTGTACTTGACAATTCATGAAAATGCAGACTCTGAATCACACATAAAGATCTGAAATTGACGATGATCTTAATCTGACGTTCAACAATCACTACAATATACAAGGAAATAAACTTCGCAATAGAGTATAGTTACCCAAATGATAACCTCATTTCACGTAGTCTGAAAAATCAGACACGGTTCGAGTGCAAAGTTCTTAAGCCTTGGTCTGAATTAGTCGGTGACAGATATTTTTCGGATTAGACACATAAGGGATAAAATGGACGAATCTATACAGTTGAGACACCTAGAAGTTCCGATCTACAGCTAATTAAGGAACTACTAGTAGCTAGTAAACTACATTTAGTGCCCGATTTCATGATAATATAGAACTTATGTGGAGGAAGAGTAAAAATTTACCAGGAAAAAACTAAGAAGAAGATGGCGCAGCCCGTTGAAGAGCTACCACTTAAAAGCCCCTTACCGAAGCAGAGACACCTAGTCACGCAGCTCACCAGCACCTGAGTGATCAGCAACAGCCCAAAAGCCTCGAGTCCTTACACTGTCGATGCATCAGTCCCGTAAACGCAGTATGTTCTCTCGTCGTACTTATTAGGCGCCACCTTTGCCTTAAACGAGCAAACCACAGAAAAAGTAACATGAAAAATGGAATCTTTACCACATAACTAAAATATCCACGACGAGAGAAAGCAGTTACAGAGCTGCGGCGGCCGATGGCGAGGAGGAACGAAATGAGGTGGAAAGAAATGATGGTGGCTAAAATGGAAACGGAGACAGCCATTTGCCTGATAATGGATGTTAAGCAAAGAGACCGAGTATGTGTGTACTGTTATTTTTAATGATTTATTAATTGTATGAATTTGTTACATAAAGACGATTATATTTCCTGTTGGGACAGTGACAAGTGTCAATACGTACCCAGACCGAGTTTAATTTGCTGGGCAACTAATTCCTTGAACACTTACATAATTGTGTAAATTGCATTTTTTTATTCAATCACCCACAATATATGGTGATTGATGTTGGTACTTGAGGTATTCCGTTCTTACCAACTTTATCTGGATTTAATATTTTGGTGTGTTATATAGGCAGTGTCTAGAAGAGAGATCCTGGCGGTAGCAGGAATTCCTTTTCTTCCGTGTAACGTCAGAACAAGTCATACGGCTCCCACATGTAGATGTGTATGGGACTGTTCTCTCCAGAAGGCGATCAGGTCCTTCGAGATTTCAAGCTTGACGTACTGTTCTGCTGTTGTAGATCTGAGACCATACTGTTCCAACTTAAAACTTTGGATGATTTCCCTTACACGAGGTCTAGAGGTAGAAAGCACACTCCTAATACTTCTCGTCCAAGAATGGTAACGAGAATATATACTGTAAGGACTCAACAATGTTAACGAAGACTCACAAACACGATTTTCTACAGGCACATGAGTAATCTCTACAAGATTTTCTATTTTTTGTGATAAAACACGCTTAACACCCTTAGGTAAATCTGCTAAAGACAAGCAAGAAGATAAATGAACTGGATCTGAAGAATTTTCCATAGATCTTATACAACTCTCTTCTTACTCCCTTTTTTCCTTATTAATGTTCCCCTTGCTGGAAAGATGCGAAGGTGCGATGTTCCCAAGCAAACCACAAGCAGTAGTGATTCACTAAGCGAGGAGTCGAATAACTCCAAGGGGTACGAAAGTTTTTACGGCTGTATCGTCTATACCTTACCACTCTAAAAAGTAGGAAACAGGCATATACCACTCATAGAAGTGGCAGACTCAAACCACAAAGGTTCAAAAAGGTAGCTGATACCACTTGTAAAGGGTGGCAAAAGAAACCAACAATGTTCTTGGCTTTTTGGATTGGCTCTGATACCACTCGTAAGCGCTCTGATTAGTTAGAGCGTAGACACAGGGAATATGACCTCTCTAGCTAACCCTCACAAGGCTAACTCAATTTCTTCTTTCTAAACCACTCACTGGTTGAAGACATCGACTAACCAAAGTCGGATTGGAAGTGTGTATCACTACATAGGCCGTCCAGATATCGGAGACTTACAACCCTCAACGCCCCCCTAGGCAACACGAGTCTTACTGCTCTCGCCTTTTAGGACTCCTACTTCACTCACACACTCTTACTCGTCATTCCCCATTAATGCTTCTGACTTAAGGTAGCGGAATGTTTAGAAGCTAACAGATTCTTTACCAAACTATCATAGATTTTCTGATACACAAGATCCTTATATAAGGCAAGTGTAGAGCATACTCATCTCTGCAATCTTTCACTCAGGGTTAAACAAGAACAATAGGGTTTAAAGGTTTCAGGGAAGAGATACTATTTTTGTGAAGAAAGATTCTTCATTTTCTCATTTATGAAAAGCTTGTTAAAACTTGATTACAACCTAAGACGAATCCTGCTTTTATAGACGAAGCGAGGGATAGGAATGTAAATCTATTCTAAAGATAACATGATTATAACTTTAGAAAAAGGTAACCTAACCTTATCACTAAAGAATCTACTTTAACAAATGTAGGACAATAAGTCACCTAACTTTTACAAAAGTCAAAAAGCAAATAGTAAAGCCAACTACTTTGTACAAAGCTGAATCATGGCAATGATAAGATGGAATCTTCAATAGTGGAGAAGTGATTTGTGGGACCCATCTTTCATCATTGAGATTCTCTCATAATGTCAGTGAGAGATTCAGGTTAGTCAGCTCCATTTCTCTATCGACTTGTGCAATAAGCTCATCGATGTTAGTATGAGCCCAATTGGAAGGACATGTTGATGCGACAGAAGTAGATTCTTGGACTGGATCATTGGATGGGCTTGTAGCAGTATTCCAAAGAAGGAGAAAAGGATGTCCTTCTTGGATATGAATAACATTGTCTTCAATACAAGTCCAGTGTGTTGGAGATGGTGTTCTTATTGGTGCAATGAGAGGTGTGTCACCACTGTAAGGTCCAAGAGAAGTGCACACAGTAGAATATTCCACATCCTTAAATTGATTAAGACCATCAAGATATTCATATAATTCTTCCAAGAGCAAAGATTCCTCTGATGACCAAGCCATTGTTGTACGCCAATGATGGATATGGTTTATTGTGCATAGTTGTCCAGAAGAACTCATCACATAGGGACGGTGAAGAAGATACGCAGCAAATGTATCTTTATCTTGTATGGAGTTAAAGGATCAAACATCGCAGGGCTAGCAATCCAATCTTCTTTCACCAAAACTAAATGAAGATAATAAAAAAGACACTGAGGCAATAAAGGGTAAAGGTCTTTTGCAGTAGTTGGAGTTTGAGTAAACAGAGGAGGAAATTCCTGTCGATATCGAGCAAACCTAGGGAACTCCATCAGCCAAAACAATGGAATAGGCAGTTTAACCGAAGAAGAAACAAAGAAGAGTGGTTTCGAAGGTCTAGAGAGATAATCCGCAAGGATATTCTGGTGACCTTTCAAGTGTTTCACAGTGAATTTATAGGATGAAAACCACTCCTGCCAGCGCAAAAGTTGGCTGTTTGGTATCTTTTTTCCAGCTTGATTGAGAATCTTGGGGAAGGATGAATTATCCATTTCAATGACAAAATGATAAAGAGTGAGGTGGATAGAGAACTTTTCAATACCTCTTTTGACTGCGAGAATCTCCTTATATGAGATATGGTAGTGAAGTTCAGATTGACTGAAAGATCCACTAGCATGTCCACAATAATGTCTTTGGTAATTGATTTCTTCAAGAAGGACTGCCCCCCAGTGTTCATCACTGGCATCTGTTTGCTGGTAGATTCTTACGTAAGAGCTTAGCTAAGCTTGATGTGAAGGCTGCCACATGTGGAATGAAATCTCGAATATAATTGATAATTCCAAGGAACTGTTGAATTTGTTTTACTGAGAGATTTTCATCTGGAAATTGTAGTAACTCCTTTGCAATATGTGGGCCTGGCTGGTAGAATCCATCCTTAAATTGCATCCCAAGAAATTTGATTTCAGATGTACCAATTGTGCTTTTCGAGGCCGAAAGCATAATCTCATACTGTTGGGTCAAGTCCAAGAATTTCTGGAGAAGGGCCTTGTGTTCCTTATGGGTCTTTGAAAACAGTAAGATGTCATCAATGTAGATCAATGCACTTTTGAGGATAGGCTCATAGATTATAGTGATGGACTTTTGAAACAGTGATGGTGCAACCTTAATCCAAAGGGCATCACAGTCCATTGGTACTGAGCATTGGGAATGCAGAATGCAGTCTTATAACGTTCTTCTGGG
>JAOTBA010000003.1:14834401-14861239 GCA_025629845.1 Erythroxylum squamatum | reverse complement strand
ATTTCTCAAATCAACATCCAAAAATCTTTTCTTTGATGTCGACACCCATTTGTCCATGACTAGCAAATTAAAAAAAAAATTAGACTCTCTTAATTTCTTAAATAAATTAAATACACATCTAAACTAAATTTATTCACATTATCACAATATCACATAATGAATGTTTCAAAGACTCAAACTTTCAAAGTCCACTGTCCATAATTGATTAGGCAAAGTCCACTATCCTACTCAAAAAGGAAAGATTTTTATTAATCGATCACTATATGTCTATATCATATTATCACTAAATGACAAAGTTCTTTACTTGAACCAGGAACTCTAGGAGGCAGGAAACTGGAAACGCATAATAATTGAATAAACAAAGCTAGGTTAATTACAATCAAAGTTAAATAATAAATTAATGATAGTATTCTCTTCTAAAAAAAATAGATTAATGATTATCAAATATCAATTTATTATTATGATAAAAAATTAGAAGTTGTCACTTGTCATGAAACTAATAAACGAAAGAAGAAGCAGTGAAGCACATTGAAGAAAACAAAAGAAATTGAGAGATTTGATAATAGAAAGAAATGGACGGTGTCACGGTGACTTACTGACTGCCTCTGCGTGACTGGTGAAATATGAAGGCTGAAGCGATGGTCGATGGCCTGCCGCTTGGTTGGTTTGTTTAATTTAGGGGATTTTGTTTTTTTATGCGTTCTTTATTCGCGTGTACTGAATGTCAATGCACTGTGCTTGCTACTGCCCAGCCTATGTAAAGTTGTGTAACACTGTTTTTTTTAATTGTTTGTAAACAAGCCGGCCCATTATTAAGAAATTGTCAAACCAAGCCTTATTAATAACCGGACTTGAGCTAAGAAATTGTCAAGCACTCAAGCTAGGCCCTTAATATAGTTTTTTTTATCCAATCCACCATGGGCAACGACATTCTTTTAGGTGGGCAACCTCTATATGCATATATATCTTCTTTTAAAAAAAAAATTTGAGGGTGGGTATTTGCCCACCCTCCATTAGCAGTAGCTTCGCTACTAGTCCTATGCCCCCACCAATCAAACACAAACAATACTAAAACATATCTAGCAACTACAAAGCCCAAAAGAAAGACTAGATTACCAGCAACACAACCATTTCAAGATAAAAGACTCAAACAAGAATAATAATTCAAACATTCCAGTGCTCTCGTTTAGCCAGTTAGAAGTGGCTCTCTTATGGAGAGAGTATCAAAGAGATGGAGTTTGTAGCGTTGGAAACCAATCACAACTGTAAGGCCTTGCATTGATGCTCCCATCAAAGAAGAGTTGGTGAGAGAAACACAATTTACATTTGAACACCGATAGGCGTACCTGTATAATAAAGAAAGAAGAAACAAGAAAAGGAAAAAAAAAAACAAGGCAGCAACCTCTATTTATCCTCTTTCAGTGTTTAAGCTGAGCTGTTCTAGTACTTGGAAGATCACTTTAGTAATAATGTTCCCCTCTTCCAAAGCTGCATTTTTGAAAGTTCTAAGGTTCCTTTCGGACCATAAGTTGTAAACAATAACAGCGAGAAGAATGAGCAAAATGTTAAGGTCAATGTTTCTGTGGCCTTGGGGTTGGTTAAACCAATGGAGAATAGATTGGAGGTTGAGCAGGTGAGGAGTGTTGAGCTGAAAATGGGCGAGGCAATGTAACCACACTGATTTGGAGAAGGGACATTTGAAGAAGAGGTGGTTGGAAGACTCATTATCCGAGAGGCAAAGAGAGCAATTATTAGGGATAAAAGTATAAAGAAGCTGGTCCCTGGTCTTGTGCTTATTAAGGACAACTAGCCACAAGATAAAGGCATGCCTTGGGTTGGCCCCTTTATGCCATACTAACTTATGCTAAGGAACTTTTGGAAGAGAAGGTCTCATCAAGGTATAGGCTGAAGTATTAGTGTAGATTCTTGTAGGGCTAGCAGTCCATTCTAGGTGATCCGACTCAGACCCATCCGGTTGGTATGGTAAAGGCTTGAGTGTACGAATGGTCTCAATTGTAGCGCCCTGCCAACACCACATATTGTCTCTGATAATGTCAGCTACTTTTGCAGTCATTGGAAGGTCTGACCCATTAATAGCTCTAGGTGTAGAGAGATCCTTGAAGATACTGCTTGGGTGCCAAGGGTCCTACCATAAAAGAGTAGAAAATTCGTTGCCAATTTTAAATCTGAAGTGATTCCCAATAATATTTCTAACCTGAATAAGTTTCCTCTAACTCCAAGAACTATTATTAGTCGGTTGAGCACTCCAGAAAGTAGACCTTCTAAGAATAATTGAGTGAACCCACTTCACCCACAATGCTTCCTTATCATTGAACAAAATCCATATCATTTTTCCTAGTAAGACGTTGTTCGAAGTAGATAAATGTTTAAGCCCCAGCCCACCCTTGGATTTAGGTCTATAAAGATCATTCCACTTAACCTTTGAATGAGAGTTAGACTCAATCTTACCAGACCATAGGAAGTTCCTAAGTTTAGACTCAATTTATTTAATGACAGAGAGAGGAAGCAGGAAGTGGCTAGCCCAGTAGACCTGAAAAGTGGACAAGACAGAAATAACCAATTGAATTCTACCAGCGTAGGATAAGGCTTCGTGCGTCCACTTATTAACTCGGGCATTAATTTTATTCAACAGCGGAATACAATCTCGCCTAGTCAATCTACCCGTTAAAAGTGACACACCGAGATATCTAATAGGAAGAGTACCCCTTTTAAGCCCCGAAATGGTTTCCAATTGAAAGGGCAAAAGATCCACATCAGGAGATAAAAAGAATTGACTTTTGCGATGATTCATTTCCAACCCGGAGAAAGAGGAAAAAGTACGCAAGCAGGTAAGCAAGGTATTCACCGAGATAAGATCAGCATGGCAGAACAATAACAGATCATCAGCAAACAAAAGATGGGACAATTTAAAAGTTTTGCATCTCCAATGGAACTGAAAATTAGGAGTGGTTGCTATTGTATCATTAAGAGTCCTAGAAAACACTTCCATACAGAGATAAACAGGTATGGAGAAAGTGGGTTGCCTTGTCGTAAACCTGATTTTCTACATAAAAATTTAGTAGGAGACCCATTGATCAAGATAGAATAGGAGGGCGATGTTACACACTCTTCAATCCACCTAACAAACATAGGAGGAAACCCTACAGCTAGCAACATATTGAGGAGGAAGTCCCATTGAATGGAGTCATAAGCTTTGGCCAAATCAATTTTGAAAGCACATCTCTTATGCTTATTTGAGAGATGGTAGGTCTTAAAGATTTCCTGGGCTAGAAGGATGTGGTCCCCTATACGGCGATTTTTGATGAAAACACTCTGGTCTGGACAGATGAGGAGGGGAAGGATCGCTCTAAGTCTGTTGGATATAATTTTCGTGATCATCTTATAAATCATGTTACAACAAGAAATGGGTCTATAATCTAATATAGTAGATGGCTAATTGGTCTTAGGGATAAGGGATATAAACGTTGAATTAAGCTCTTTGAGGAGCCTCCCGTGTTGGAAAAAGTCTTGGATTGCCCTAGTGACATCATTCCCGATAATGTTATGAATACCTCTTCAAACCAATGTTATGAATACCGTATCGGATTGAGTTTTGGTACGGTACTATACCGATATCGGTTAATATTAGGTACTATTTTGAGTAATTTATTAAATTTATAAAATAGTCCCTAAATTTTTTTAAAAATTACAAAATAATCTATCATTATATCGTATAGTTATAGTTTATTTAATTTAACTTTTTTTTGTTTATATCTTATCTATTTTAATTTATATATATCTTTGTTATATTCTAATTATCTATATATAATAATTATCTAAATATAATAATTTATTGTAAAATAAATGATATTCCATTACATTTTACGTTTAATTATACATAATCACAATTTTAATTTAATATATTAAATTAATTTAACAATTATTAATAAATATAATTAATTTTCAAATATATAAATTTTAATTTAATAATTAAAATATATAAAATAAATATTAGTTTATAAATAATTATTTTTAAATTATTTATTTTAAAAAATAAAATATTTTTATTAATATTTTATTAATAAGTATTATATAAAATATTAAAAATTAAATAAAAATAATTTATTAGTAATAAAATAAAATAAATTATTTTTAAGTTTTATTTAATTTATAATTATTATTAGTAATAAAAATATTTATTATTATTTTAAAAACATTGAAAAAAAAAGAGGGGAAGGAGAGGTAGGAGGGAGGGAGGGAGATTTTGAAAATTTTGCAAAAAGTCCCCCAATTATTACCACCGTTGAAAGAAATTTGTTAAATATTGATACTATAAGTGCTGAAAAAGATGACGAAACTGATTGTAAGAAGATATTTTTATGGATGATGATGAAACAAATTCAATAAGTAAAGATGAGGAAGGTAAGATGACAATGATTAAGCATAAACTCAGGTGGGTAAACTCCTCAATCTTCTATGATTTCATCCAAGTAAACTCCAGTTGAAATTTGCTTGGCAAAATAGTGTAAAATGACTTCTTTCTCATAAGTCGAAATGAAAATTCTTTACTTATAGTTATTGACTTCCTGTGAATCCTACTTGCCCTATGGATCATATCTGACAATTACATTAGCCTGCCAAATGAGTCTGAATGACATACTCTTCACTTGGTCGATTGATTGGCATTTATTCCTTTCATTTATTGAGCAAATTTATGTTAATAAACAAAACATACATCCTTTCTGTACAAGGCTGTTATAGATGTTTTCTTGAAGGAGTGTATAGCCCTAACTCAATGGTAACTCGGTCTTGTCATTCTTATGGCAATGAAGAAAGATAACTGTCCTCTTTTATATTGGTACTTTCCTAATTTACTATTTGAATGACTAGAATAGGTGATCAAAGGGGCTTGATTAAGGCATTATAAGCACGAAAGTTGGAGGTAAACGCCAACTTTACATTCCAGGATAGGTAATTCATCTAGAAACCTACAAAAGTTTAGGATATAAGACATTATCATATCTTACTCTAACTCTGTTATTTGGAATGTCTATTTTACTCACTGATCCAACATCTTGGTCTCCATGTGGCTTCTAGGTAATATTGTCTAATACAGTGAACCATTGTAATATTGTTTACCAGTTTAGTCGTTGAGTGCATAAGGAGGCTTGTCTTCTTTAATCGTGGACAGTATTGTCTATCTAAAGGAACTTGCAAAATATAACCCCTGATTGCATCCATATTTTGTTGTCATCACTTGGCATTTCAAAAAGGTCTGTCTTCAGCCCCAGGAAGACCAAGGGTAGCTCCAAATAGTCCTGTTATTTTTGACGTCAGTTTAGAGTGCATACCACGCCAAGAGGTGGAAGAAGAGTAAGGGAAATTTGAAACAGCTTTACATGCAAATTTTTGCTTCGTATCACTTCATTCTTTGAATATTAAGCAAATTTAAAGGGCTTCAGGCCTTACCTTAGTTATCAAGTGTTTGTTATGAATATCAGAAGGCTAAACGACTTTGCTCCAAACATCCACAGTCAGTCCTTTGCTTCTAGTTTCTTCATTTTGAGATTGTTCACGTAGTTTGTGACCTTGCCACAACTTAGCTCAATTTCACCCCTGAAGCTTCATTTGAAAATATAAATTGCAGCTTTCATGATTTTGGTGAGGCCTTCTCACTATCACTATCCTTTGTCATATTGTTGTATCGTTTGTTACTAAAATTACAAATAGTAGTGCACAGAGTGATAGTTCGATTGTTGTGACAGTATTAAGTAGACAGTAACTACTTGAATTGTTTATTAAGAAAAGTTTTCGTCATAACAAGTACATAGACTTTTAGTAACAAAATTTAGTGATAAAAGAAATTTCAACACTATTAATATATTAATAGTGACAATTTAATTGTGAAGGTATTAAATTATCACAATTCCCATTGTATTATTGTCACAAACAAATTCATCACAGTTAATCCAAATAATAGTATCAATCAATTGTTTTGTCACAACAAACATCATATATTTAACGAAATAATACTTAGTCAAAAAAAATGTCACTAAATTATGAATAGTAGTGACCATAGTTATACTTTGGTGATTGTGACGATATTAAGTAAACACTAATTAATTGATTATTTATTGACAAAATTTTTGTCACAACAAGTAAAATATTATGTGACGATTAACCATTTCGTAACAAAAAGAAAAAATATTAGTGACCAAATTTTTTTTTGGTCACAACAAACACGACAAGTAAAATATTATGTGACGATTAACCATTTCATAACAAAAGAAAAAATATTAGTGACCAAATTATTTTTTTGTCACAACAAATACAAGATATTAGTTACTAACATACGTTTTGTCACAATTACAATTTATTCCAACCAAAATTATTTTGGCGCCAAATTTCATAGCTTTTAGCAACAAAACTTACTGATAAAATAATTTTTAACATTATTAATATAGTAATAGTGACAATTTAATTGTGAAAGATATTAAATTGCCATAACTACTATTGTATTAGTCACAAAAATATAAATCATCACAGATAATCTAAAAAAGAGTATCAATCAATTATCTTATCATTAAAAAAAACTCGTATTGATAACAAAATAAGTTAGTCATAAAAAAAACGTCATTAAATTACGAATCGTAGTAAGCATAGTTATAATTCGATTATGGTGACAATATAAAGTAAACACTAATTAATTGAATATTTATTGACAAAAGTTTATGTCACAACAAGTAAAATGTTGTGTGACGATAAACTGTTTTGTCACAACAAGAAAAAATTATTAGTGAACAAACTATGTTTTGTCACAGCAGATAAAAAATATTAGTTACTAACGTATGTTTTGTCACAGTTTCAATTAATTCCCGCCAAAATTATTTTGGCGTGAAATTGTATGGGCTTTTACTGACAAAACTTACCGATAAAAGAAATTTTGACACTATTAATATATTAATAGTGACAACTTAATTGTGAAAGATACGAAATTGTCGTAATTACCATTATATCAGTGAAAACCTCATATTTGTGACGAAACAATGATTAGTCACAAAAAATTTGTCACTAATGTCTTTAACTCTTGTGGAGTGTGATTTCACTTCCATCTACACAAACATCATATGCAAGAACATGGTAACGGAATTTGCTTAAAACTTAAATCATTCACAATCCAAATACAGTCTTTCTTATTCAAGTAGATGTTACCAGAACTAGCTACTTTTTGCACGCGTAATGCTTCCTCACAAAAGGAAGCTTGGAGCTGCACTGGTATGCATCATCTCCTTTGTTTATAAGAAGAGGAGGAAGTCAAGAAGATGTTATCCACCGCATCCACCGCAGCCTACAGCAGTATCAGTATGAGCCGGAGAAGATTCGTCTTTGGATGCGCCACCAGCACAAGAAAAAATTATAGTTATAACGACGGAGAGAGTGATCAGTAACAACCAGAAGAGCAGAACTGCTCTGCTCAATCCTTCATCTGCTCTCACCGTCATTCTCCAGTCTCTTACCATGTTTATATCTTCTCTTCTCCGCTACTCTTCTTTTTTCTGTCTTCTACAATTAACAGATAATGGCGATGATGGTGGTTTAAGTATGAGAAGGTGAAGAACAGTACTAAATGTGAACGGTGATGGGTTGTAAAATGTTTGATTAAACAGATAACATTGACTTAACGTGTGATGTATAATGGGTTAAAACAAAAATCAACAACCAATTAACCAAATGACAAGGCTGAGCTGCCATAATGCTGACCAAAGGATATATAGTGACCTTATCATGCAGAATAAATGAAGGATAAGTGACTTTAATTTTCGGCATGTGTTTTATTGGCGTAAAGTAAAGATGGACAGATTCGCAGTACAATGACACTTGGGAAGGAAAACCATTTGTAGGGACGAGAAGATAGTTCTTAAAATGTTATCCATTTCAAGCCGATTTTTCTTTTTAATAAGAAGAAAAGAAGATTTCTGGGCAAAATTACACAACTAAGCTATGAAAAACCTTTTTCATTAGTGAAATTTGAAAATCAAATCGATATTGACTGCTAAGCAGAACGGGCTACCATATGGCAGGTGATCCTAATACACTTTGAGACAAGAATCTGACTAAATAACAAAGAAATTACAAGGGAAGAAGGAAATAGTAGATAGAGAGAGGGTCTTCCACAGGAAAAGAAATCACCTGCCGACTAAATTTATAAGATCGTTTCATAAAAAGATGTGATGAACTGTCAACAGCTAACGAACCTGCTACGTTGGTAAATAGTAATTGGCTAAATATTGTAAACTTAGGAAAATAAAATTTAATTAATTCAAACAAATATTAATGGCGGGATCTTCAATATATAATGCTTACAATATAAAACATATACTCAGATCCTACGTATCAACACTATTCGTGCTGGGTGTTGTTGTTGCTATATAATATAAAACATATAGTTGAAGAATTTAATGAAATCATCGTGCTATAAATAATTTGATGCCTTTTCCTTGACCCTTTCTAACTTTATGCTATTTTTGATGGATTATAGAGCATCTATTAAAACTAAAACCTAATAAACAAAAAATTAATTTATGTCTTTATAATTTAATTTTTTACTTTCATAACAAAATTGAGTGAACATTCATGATTATTTATCTATTTAATTATTAACTGAGTTTAAATATATATAATTAGTTATTCCAACAATAACTTTTATTCTAACATTTTCTACTAGGCCTAATCAAAAAATTAAATAGTATCATTTTAAGTGCATAAAAAATAAATCTTGAAAGTTCAACATAATAACTATAAACTATAGAATGATTTGGAGAGATTGAATGTGATTTTATTCAAGAATAACTTCTGTTTATATACATGTATATTAGTATATTTTAATACAAAACAACATCTTATCTAATCTTATCTAATCTCCTATGTATATCAGATGATGATATGATTGTATTTTAAACTAATGCTCTAATCTTCATTTAGGTTGGACTTGGGCCGATGGGCTTACAACATGACCCGTATAGCATATCCATATTAATAACTTCTACATGATATAATAATAAATATAATTGTTGCATATTAATTATCCAATCTACTTTATATTCTTTTGGTCCATTCTTTTAGGTTCTTAGGCTTTCCTTGGCATCCTATTCCCTTTTTAAATTCTTCCTCTATCACTTAGGCTATTTCTTAGGTTACTTTTTCAATTTTCTCTACTTCTAGGGAACCATGCTCTTTTGTGTTGAGGCCGGTAATTTAATCTTTTCCTCTCATTTGAGGTCATGCCCTTTATCTCTCTTATCAATTTGCAACAATTTTTTATATCGCCTTATCAAAGCATGGCTTTTTCCTTAGTATACTCTATAGCTCCATCATTAATATAACTGGTCAAGTCCCTAACTTTCCTGGAAATTTCCCTACCTTGCCATCGTGCTTCTTCCCTTCTAACCATCCTCCTATTCCTACTACTTATAGAATTTCCCTCGTCTCCTCAATAGAAATGGAACCTTCCTCCCTCCTCAATGATCTTTTCCTTTATCCTTTGTAACAAAGTTCTACTTCTACTCACCTAGTTAACAATGGTCATTTTGAGCTTTTAGCACCTTAGACTCCCTCTATTCCTCCATCTACAAGCCTTAATTTGAATCTTTATTGGAAGTAAGTCCTAGGGGGGCCTTCTAAAATTTCTCTTCACTAACATCCTCTCATTAAGGTAGATGGTGTTTCTATTTTCTTTCCTTTGTTAGATACCCTTAAGAAAGGACAAAGAACTTGGTGTTGTACACTTATTTGATTTTTCTTTGGGAAGAGTCTAGATTTTTCGGTAATCAGACTTTAGGCTTTTAAATACTAAAAAAGTAAGGGACTTGACGAAGTACTACTTAATATGGATAACATCTTCCTATTTATATTCTCCTTAAATGCTAGTGTTTAAGGGGTCCTACAAGCTAACCCTTAGCACTTCGATAGCTTGTCTCTTTTAGTTCAACTTTGAATTGGAACTTTTTTCCTCAAAACTGCATAGACGCCTGCCATATCTCCTTCTTCTCTAAGAGTCCCCCAGACTAACAGATCTCTTATAATTGCTCTCTTCCAACCCCTCTCTCTCCTAGTTACCCCTTGCTTAATTCCTTAATTCTCCACAATTTTACATTTCCTTGCCTAAACTCACACCTTATGGATATTGTCAGTACTCCAGTAGCTCCCTTTCTTAACTCTTTATCTAATTTTCCTTTCCTCTCCTTAACTCCCAGTAAGCAATAAGGGGATGTTTATGCTTTCCCCACTCTTGGTAACACTTCAAATGCACAACTACCAAGTTCTATATCTAGTGCCCCCTTCCATTTATCTCTCTACCAACCTTAGCCTATCCACTATAGCACCCACTAACATTTTGTAGTTGTTAATTAATGGTAAAGCTCTTTCCCTCTAAGTAAGGTGATATGTGTAAATTATATTATAATTTGCTAGACGTTTAAGTGTGTTTTAAGTGTTTCTTAGATGATTATCATGTGTATAGGCTTAGAATTATGTTATTATTAATGTTTGTATGTATTATATGTGTTTTTTTGGTTTAGAGCAAGAATTGGACCTTAATTTAATGTTTTAAGAGGTTTTTTTTTTTCATATTTGTGAGAGTTGGAAATTAGGTAATTAGAGAATTAATTAGATAGTGTAAGAATGAAGGTGTCATAATCATGCATAATTGGTCACAATCGTGGCAGAGATGAAAATAATAAGAGCACGATCATGACTCTTATGTCACAATCTTGATAGAGACTGTCCATGGGTGAGTTTTTTCATTTGTTTTAAGGTTTGGGGGTATTTTTGGAGCCATCAAAGTGGGAAAACCATAATTACACCCTAACACACTATTTAAGGACTTGAAACTTACCAAAAAAAGGTAGCAGCGAACATCAAAGAGAGGATTAAACGTAAGAGGTCAAGAAGAACATCTAGGAATTCCAGCTTTCTAAATCAAGACCTAAATAGAGTTTTTATTCTTTTCCTTTATTTCTTTCATTATTTTTTATGTTTAATCTAAATTCCAAGATGTTAAACATGTTTATGAAATTCTAAATTTCAGATTAGGATTTATTATGTGACTTTGATTATTATTGATTTCAATACATATTCTAGTGTTTATGATAATTGTTTATGCTTAAATTTGACAACAAATTGAGCGAGTGAGTCAAAAGTCACTAATGTTAGATTGTACAATAAGAGTTGGGAATTTAATTGACTCACAATTATCAAATTAATAATCATTCAAAGAGAGATTTTGTTTGAGAAATTAATTATCTATTATATAGCTTCAGATCTAATTGAAAACGCCAGGGAAGTTTTGTGAATCAAAAGGTTGTAAATCTAAAATTTTTGGATTCAATTAGGGTTAATTCATTATATCTTGAGAGAGAGTAATCAATACCTTAGAAAATCTAAGATCAAACACATAATTGGATCAACAATAGTTAAAGAAACAAAATAAGGAAAGAATAAGTCCTAAGTATTAAACGTTGATCAAAACCATAAATTAAATTGGCAACTCACTATTTAATTGTTTACTCAATTCACTTACTTTGTTTTGTTATTTGTTTCAATTATTGTTATTTGTTTTATTCAAATAACATTATGAATACCTTGACAAAGTTAGGTTCAAAATCCTTGCATAATCCATATGGACCAATATCCTTATATACTATAAGAAATATGACATGGATTATTGACTTGTGATTATATGAAATTAAAAGCAGGGTCAGGAATAACATATCATATATGTTGTGATAAGAATTGTCACATAATAGATCTAAGGTGTCACATGAGATGTGATTGATAATGATGTTACCTGCCTAGTTCAAGTTTAGTTAGTTTGTTGAGTGACCTAAGATCAATGAAATTTAAAAGTGATCCTAGCCCAATAAAGAGATTAAAATAATTGTTTCAAATAGTAGTAAAAGCTATTGTTTTGAATAAACTATTAGGAGTAACCAAATAAATTATTCAAGTCTTAATCTTATTTGGTATTCATAACATATAATCATTTACTTGCTTACTTTACATTTTTTTGTTCCAACTATAAAGTTCCTTTATTTAGTATAATTAATATCGAGTTTTAAAACACCAGATTTTTTGGACATAGGTTAGGTTTGAGAAGAGTTATCCAAAAGGATAAATGAAAAATTGTATGTCCATTATATCATTTTTCTATACTCCCTGTTGAGGATATGGTGACAAATTTTTAGAGACATGTCAATATCTTATAGATAATAACATATGATAATATTTTTAGTTGATTAATGTCTCATAAACTTTAATGACAATATATAAGACGGATGTAACACAGAGATAGTATAACATAAATATTTACATGAAGTAGAGTTGAAAGATAAAGTACCTTGATTAAATTTACTCAATTTAGCTTACTAAAAGTATAAATATGGACAACAATTGAAGGCATTTGCTTAGATATGTTACTAACCACCATTAAAAAAATGATTGCATGATTTTTCTTTTCAATACATGACATGATAGAGATCATGTATATTTTTTGATTCATGCATATAAGTATTTGATACTGAATTTGGATTCAACATTGTTACAATGTTCAATGAATGATTAGAAATAGATTGTTGAGAAGAAATGGTTCCTTCAAGTTTATACAAATATTTTGTACGTGTTGGATTAAGAGAGACTTATACTTAATATAAGTGGCACGAATACAAAGTTAGATAACTAAAACTATCACTTATACTTAATATAAGTGGCAAGAATACAAAGTTAGATAACCACAACTATCCTTTATGCCATATTAGTTAAATCAACATAATGAGAATTATAAAGTTTCACACAAAATAGATGTATCATTTTGATTATTAATCATATGAAACTTATGAAACCTATTAAAATGAAGAATGACCAAATCAGCTTTTGGTGAAAGGATAATGATAGTATTAAATTGTTAAATTTTATGCATATAATGTATTGGATATAGTAACAATTAATAAAAGAATGATACTTATGTTTCATTAGATTAACTAATGAATTTATATGATATAGTCATATTTATTAAAAGAAATGTTGATTTAAATTTTTTAAGAGTTTAAATCATTTAAATTTAAATGAAAATTAAGCATTAAGAATCATAAAAACACTTAAATGAGATCAATGTGGTTTGATTTAAATTTTCTTTGTTAGCTAGAGGGAACAAGATTCCTTAATGAATACCTCTACATCTAAATTCCATAATCATATAGATTTGTGAAAGGAGAAAAATGCTACATAAGATATTCTATACAAAAATATTTATTTCTTTTATAGTTAAGCCAAATACAATAACTTACCTATAAAATTTTCAATTAAAATAATTAAAAAGATTTCATATTAGATATGAAGTGGTATGACTTTGTAAAAGTTGAAGCTAATGATTTTAAGATGTGATGCATAGTTAAAGCATATACTATTCAATGAGTTTAAAATTAAATTGGATAGTAGAAACTTATAAGATATCCAAAAGAGTTATATATGATCTTGCAAACCCTAATGACTAATATAGTTGTTTTAGTGAATACCTGTAGGTGAATGTTCTCAAAATAATTAGTAAGAGTAAAATAAAATTTAAAGTTTCAAAATCTTATGACAATACATCCAATTAAAACTAGTGCATTAGTTGATACATTTGATATGTAGTGGGAAGGTTACAAGATATTGAGAGATTTCTTTCATGGTGAATGCAAAGAGTTTGCTTTGGATGTGATTGTAAATTTATCTTATCTATAAGAAGGTTACTGGGAGTCTAATTGTACTCTTTAGTAGGCATGTGTAGAGACATATTTCTTATAGAAAACAAAAAGAAATCATATTTTTAATTGTCGAAAATACTATAGTCCTTTAATTGCTGAAAATATAATAGTCCAAGTATAACTCTAATTATATATGAAAAGACAACAACTTAATTTTAGGAATTATATATATGGATATAGATATGAATGTTGTTTACCTATTCTAGTCTTACATAGATAGTGTTTAGTGTTTGAGAAGTTTGATACTTCTGAAGTATTAAAGATATTCATTATCCTATATATGAGTTGATATTTGAGTTCAAGATTATGTAGATAATAACTTTAGAAGTAAATCTTAGTTAAGGTATATTTTACTTAGAAAAATATTGTTTTAAGATTAGAAAGGTTTCAATATAGCATCATTGCTAATTAAGCCATATTGCATCTTTTATTTAGTGGAAATGATTATTTTAATCACTATCTTCTTCAATGAACTTGATATAGTTCTTTGCATTTTTGAAACAATAATGTACTATCTAACATTATAGTCATTGTGCATACAAAAATCTAAGGTCTCGTCAAAGATTCGAGTATGTATTTAAGCAATTTCTTTTAATTATAATGATAATTAAGATATGAGTTATAAGATTTAAGCAAGTACTCATTATAAAGAATCTTGCAGAATTCTCTAACTAAATTAATGTCCTAATAGTAATCGTCACATGGAGATATAATATAAGATACTTAAATAAGTGACTTAATGCAAGTGAGATTACATTAATGTATACCTTAAAGCCAATCAGTTGGTCATAAATATTGTGACATAATTAATTAAAACCACTATTTTTATTTATGTATCTTTTAATTGATATTTTAATACTAAATGTAAAATCTCTAGAATAATTGTTGTGAAATTAAAATCGTAATGAAATCATAATTATGAGGTTCAATTTGCATTTATTTATTATTCTAAAATTGTTCTTAGTTGAAGTTTCATCAAGAAAGGATGTTGATGAAACACTGTAATTAGCACACAGTATGTTTCTTTCCTATAAAGAAAATAATTAAACATATAATAAAAGTATAGAAATACATAGATAGACGTGTCAACGTATATTAGAGAACTAGTTTATTGAACAAATCTAATTATGATAACCTCAAATGGAATATTACTTATATATTTATGGATTTCCTCGTTATGATCATTAAATAATTGATCCTTAGACTTGAAATTACCAAAGCTTCTAATGTAAGAATTACTATATATTGATGTTACTTATAACCTATTCTATTTATGGTTATTCATTCAACAATACTTGGATATAATATGAACTGTATAGAGATAGTTGAGTAAGTCAATAAAGAATTTGTTGCTCTAAAATAAATAGAAAGAGTGTTCTGATGTTCTTAATTAGTAAGGATTAAAGGAATTATTTGGTCAAAGTGAATTAAGATTAGAAAAGTTTTTTTAATATCAATATTACATCAATTACTAATCAGCAATAATGAACATAATTGAATTCAAAAGAATAGATTCTAAATTCATACTCTATGTCTATTTAGAATATTGGATGACAAAATGATTAAATTATTCATCATAATTATGCATAGATAATTTGAGTTAAACCACTTTAATATTCCTAATATTCAAATGGTCATGACATATTGCTATATGTCAATTTTGATTGTCCCAAGCACTTTCACGCAATAACTTTACCTTTGTGATTAGAATAGGAGAATTAAAGATAAAGGAGATTCCATTTATGTAAGTTTAATTATGAAGGATAATTATAATTTATAATCATTTCTAACATATTAAGAACCTAATAAATCGTACACTTAAAAAAGCAGTTAAAAAATAATTTAAATTAAGTTGAACTTAATTACGATGGTAAAAAAACTTCAAAGAACAAGTATAAGATATTTCATCTTATTAAAGTTAAATTTAATTAGATTTTAACTTTAATTATAATTGAAAAGTTTAATTTTAAAAAGAAAGAAACTTTTTTTTTTGTCTTTCTATGTAAATAAGAGGAAGGCATATTTTCCTCTTTAAGTTTGTTTTGCCCTTTCCTATGAATATTGGTAGATGGTAGATACATAGACAATTTGTAGTTGATAGTTCGATAAAAATATGAAAGGATTCAAATTATGTACATTTTAACATTTTTATTTATAATTCATATTTTAAAAGTTATTCAATTAAAAAATTAAAAAATATTTGTGATATACACATGATTGGATTAAGATTAGTTTTCCAACATTATCTTTGGTTTCCTTTTTAACTTATCCAACATTAAAAGTGGTAAGACAAAATATGAAAATAATAATAATAGATCCTTTGCTTCGACTAATCAATTCTTACCCTGTTCTGTTAAATTTTATATAGACGTTTATTTAACGTCGGCGCGATTACTAAGAGTAAATGCCAAAGAGTTGAAACACCCAATCGAATACAGGTGCTCCAACCCCGAAATGGCAGACCTGTCAACTTTTATCAGGTCTTTGGATGTAACAAATCAAGAATCTAAGGAAAAAGTGCGTAAAGAGAACAAGCAAAAAGAAAGATACGACAATTAAGAGGAGCAAAAGTACTTTTCTTTTAAATCCTTAATTACATGATACAAGTTAATTACATGATAGGTGTAAGAAATGCATGCCCAGCGGCAATTTTTTCCCGGCACAACTCCTCAAATCCACACTCCATAATCAACCTTAACAAAAGCTAGCTCGTATGCATCTCTTACATCCATGATTTATGTCACAACCAAAAGGAAAATAAAGGAAAACAGAAGGGAAAGATGCATATAACTGGAAAGACGTAAGTTAAACCCGAGAAAAACGAACATTGAAGACCAAAACAGTTAGAAAGTAAATCGGACCGCTACCCTCAATTCCCCGCGATGCAATTATAACAATCTCCCATTTCTGCCCCTTAGGCTAGAACTCGGGAGAGTGTAATTGCAAGGACTTTTGTTTTCGTGTGTTCTTCTGCCATCACCTTTTCAACCGTAATTACAAAAGAACCTTCCTCCTCCCATCAGCCACCGTAAAGTCCACCAGTAACCGACACCTTCACCCACCAGCCCCCGTCGGTGACCACCCATTGTTTTCAGTTCTTACTTCACCCAAGTTAAGAAGTGGAGAAGAAAATGGTAACAAATGATCAACAGCAAGGTAAAGTTGCTACGCGTTAGTGGATATAGGGCATTAAGGGACCCGATGGGTCGTATAAAAAGGTGAGATTGTAGCTTTTGGTTTTCGTGTGAGTGGGACTTCTACAACAAATATTTCTTTTCTTTTCATTGATTCTTTTGGGATTAAAGGTGTGTTTAAATTCTTGGTCAAGGCATGATTGTGGGGAATGCAAATAACTCCAACAACTCGATTTCCGAGGCCTTTGTAATTTTCATAGTCATTTTCACTGAGAAGAAAACGTAGTGGTTCTGCCAAATTTTGCTGAGGCTGGACGTCGCTGTTTGGATCCATATCTCTGTGTAACTACGGCTGTTAAATACCTGCAAAACAAATAAGGCTCGCCGGGAGTTGATTCTCGGAAGGCCCCTCCGATGCTCAAGTCAGTCTTTTGAGAGAGTTTTTTGGTGATTGAGAGTAGAGAAAACTAGGGTTGTAATATCGTACCTGTATCATGGCGAAATAGTACCTTATATACCTGGAATCACTAGGTTTAGGTCTTTACGTAGGTCTTTACGCTTGCATGAGAGACTAACACCTATGAATGGGCCGTGAACGTGTGGACCTGAGCCTGGGCTTTGTATGGCCGACCCAACCAGATAGTATTGATGGGGTTTATTTGTCCGTGTATGTAAACATGCGCTTGGTTCACTGACCAGCAAAGTTTTTTTTATAATCGAAGTCGTCTCTTCATGGCCAACTTTATAGTTTAATTACCATATTATTGATGTGGCTAGCTAGTAGTAGTTTCATGGGCCAACTTTTGGCTAGTTATTACCTTGAATACTGTACTTGGCAATTGTTGAAGACAATTGGACCAAGAAAATAACACACTTGTCTGAAGTGTTCGATTTATATAGCAAAGCATGATTGAGCAATGAACAATTCACTACAATAAAGTTGATATTTGGTTACGAAAAAAAATGTAGTTAAATGTGTAAGAAATGTCGCCTATAATATTTAGCTACATTATTGTTTTGTCACTCAAAACGTCGTCAAATTTTTATAGCTGAAAATTATAGGTGATATTTTCAAAAATCATCACCACTAGTTTTTTGCTAAGTTTTGTTTTCGTAGCTAAAAACTATTAGCTACATTTTGAGAAATCATTGCTAGTAGTTTTTGACTTTGCTTTTTTTGTAGCTAAAAACTATGAACTACGTTATAAAAATGTAGCTACTTTGGCTATGTTACTCGAACGACTACTCAGTATTGCCTATGTTGATAAACTTATAATATTCTAAAAAGCTTATTTAGAATATATTTAAAATATTTTGGGTATTGAAACAATGGTTTCTAATTAAAGCAAACATCCCATAATTTTACCATTCATGACATAATCACTCAGCAGTTACATCTTCATCAATTTTGTAATATTAGAAAAAAGTATTAAATTTAAGTTATAATACAAACAGGAATTGAAAGAAAAAAGTATAGGAGATATAATTAATACCCTTTGCTTTCCTCTTCATTTCTATCATAATCCGGATCAAGTGATCTTTTGCTCAAGTTTCTTATAATGTAGCCTTAAGCCCCTTGTTTTCCTCTTAAAGTTATTGAATGAATGTTTTATTTGATAAGGCTGAAACATTTGGCTTAGTGTCATAGTCAAGACTTTTGATATAGCCAAAACGTGTACCAAGTACAGTATTGCAAATGTCTTCTACATTGAACTCATTCCCCTCAAACATATTTTTATCTAACAACTCTTGTATCTTATTCTAAAATTAAAAAAATAAAATCAATATTCAATCCAAATATTATTACTTAGTACTACATTAATAAATGAACAAAAATATTGAATCCAAATATTATTACTTACTACTACATTAATAAATGAACAAAAAAATTGAAATTTTTTTTATACTTAAACGGTTATTTTCTGCTTCTTCTAACATCCACCTTTTATCTTCCTTATAGTGAGTGACTTTATATAGTGTGATCTTATCACACTCTTGTCCATGTAGTTTCTTTTCACTCTGTTTTATGACAAAAAAATAAAAGGCACAATAAATAATGTAATGTTTATTGATATAATTATAACTTGCAAACAAAGATCTTACATATTCATTTCAAACAACTATAAATGATTTTGACCCTTAAATATGAGGTGTTTTCAATTTAGCTCTACTAACCTTTGCCTTCTCTCAATTTCCTAAATAAAGAAAAAGATAAGTAGTCGTTAAATCATCTAATAAGATTAAGGAAAGCAAACGTGAAGGCAAATAAAACAAACCTGAACTTTTGGGTCAACCCAATAATCACACAAACTATTCAATTTCTTGAGACATTCATTTGGGAACATGTCTTCATGCCTCCATATCAAATGAAAAAGATTTATAATCTTGATGCAACTTGAAACGGCGTTCCCTATTCCTTTCTTTTAATAATGACGTAATACAACTTGAAACATATGGGTTCTTAATATGCACAGTATATAATTTCAACTGTGAACAATAAGTAAAAGTGTAATTAATCTTAAAATCATTGAAGCAATATTACAAATAGTTAAATATATTGAAAAATTACTGCAACTTTATCCAAATCATTATCAAGTAAGTTATCTTCCTTCAAGTCCTTAACATGTTTCAGTAAAAAGTAATTTTGTTCTCATAATAATCCCTAACTCACTTGACATTTTCTCATATTGGATCTTATCTACAAGACAACCTTGCTGAGTATTAGTCTACATTGATAACTTGCAATTCATTGCAGTATTCATTCGTTGTAATTCACAACCTCTAGTTTTATCTCTACATCTTTTTCTAATACTAGCATTGGTAGTTGACAACAAATCGATAATGATAAGGAAATATTAGAATATATAAATATATATTTAAGCATAAGTCTATTTTTAGGTGCTAAAGATTAACAAACTTGCGCTAGTTGCTTCATTGTTGTCTGAGGCAGAATGATGTTGTGTATGACTAATTTCATTGATGTCTGAGGTAGAATTTTATTGTTGGCTAGGAATTGAATTGACGGAACCAACTGATTGATCTGGCTGAAGTTACATAGCCCTCTATTCTACAATTTCCAAAGTTTTCACCTTCTTCCCTTTGTTTCTACCAAGTGACATTATATTAGATATTTATTAAAAAACATAAATTTTAGTAACATTAAAATACATCTAATTATCATTATTAACATACATTCAATCATTAACAATAATCACATTAACATAAGTAAAACATCAATATAAATGTTACTAATAACATAAATGTTACTAACATTACGTTTGAGACAATGTGAAGATCGCTTTCATGATACATCAAATCATCATATCAACATACATTTAATCATTAACATTAATTGAATTAAGATAAATCAATCATCAATATTATGCACATTAGCAACATAAATGTTACCAACATTATGTTTAAGACAATATAAAGAGGACTTTCATGATACATCAAATCTTCATTATCAATATACATTCAATCATTAACATTAATTTCATTAACATAATTCAGTCATCAACATTACACGTATTAACATCAAAATGTTACCAGCATTACTTTTGAGACAATATACAGAGTACTTTCATGATATGTCAAATGATCATTATCAACACACATGCAATCACTAACATTAATCTCATTAACATATGTCAATCATCAACATTACACACATTAACAGCATAAATGTTACCAACATTACGTTTTAGGAAATAGAAAGAGCACCTTCATGATGCCTTCAATCATCATAATCAAGATCTTGAAATCTACAATCATTAACATTAATCTCATTAACATATGTCAATCATCAACATTATGCACATTAACAACATAAATGTTACCGACATTATGTTTTAGGCAATAGAAAGAGCACTTTCATGATGCCTTCAATCATCATGATCAAGATCTTGAAATCATCATCATTAATTGCATTATGATTCAACTCTTCATTGTTATTATATTCAGCCAAAGCATCACGGTTGTCATATAATTTATCCTCAATATATCTTTATCTCTTTCTAAGACAAGATTGACTTGTACTTCATTTGCTTCTAGTATATTGGGATCAAAATATGTCCTATAGAGTGACAATATATCCACATCTTCTATTTCTAAGGCTCCATTATTCAACTTCGATTCAATCTCTTGATATACTTCATCACCATCTTCACCCATTGGAACATTTTCCTTTTCACAAAAATAAAAAAGATTTCAGTGTTGAACAACTTTTCAATTATTGCACAATACAGTGTCATTGAGATAGAATACTTGCTTCACTTGACTTACAAGTAGAAATGGTTCATTATCATACCATGTGTTATTAACGTTGATTCTAGTAATATTTTCAGTTATTTTTATGTTAATCCATTTGTAACCAAGATTAAACCATTTGCAATTAAATAGAACAACTTTTTTATCCTTGATGTATTGCAACTCTGTTATTTCTAAGATGACACCGTAGAAGTCAATAAAATTGTCCTTATGATATCCCACAATTTTGGCTTCTAAGTCAACTGTGACGATCTTTTATGTGAAATCTAACCCCATTAACAATGTAACCTGTATATATTTTTCCCATACATATGAGGCCCATATGCCAAAACATATAACGAGGAAGAATCCTTGGGTTCTATGGGATTAGTGGTATCCATGTCTATGATAATTTGAAAATGTGATCCTAAAAGAATAGATTGCGGATAAATGCTTTTTTATTTTTCCAAACAAGTCCCTGAAGTCTAATACCAAAGTGTTGGCTTGATGTGGACATCAGGTAGGTTTTTTTGGTTATCACCCATTCACCTTACAATTCCACTATGATTTTTTTGTTGCTGATTCACATTAGCTTCTATGTACTACCACATTGATCCTTACAATAATCTTAAACACCACAATCAAAACAAATCACATATAGTCCTTCATTCATATTCTTCTTGTTAAAGAAATTTAAAGACCTATCAATCCTTAAATTTTTACTAATCTGAATCTGTAAATATGAGAGGAAACTTCCATGATAACATTCAAGGGGGAGATTATGAACTCACAACCAAATAGCTACAAACTCTATCTTAGCCTTTCAAGTATTAAAGTTTGATCATCAAGAAGGAATAGTAAGGTAGTGATCTAACATCATCCATGGACCGTCAAATAAATGCTTATTTTGTTCAACTTTGATGAAAAAAATGCAGCAAATAAAATTTATTTCTTAAGTCCATAATAGCTGAAGCATATGAAGGATTAAATTATATTGGACTCCAGTAATTTGATTTTTTTATTTGAATGTTTATGTTTTAAAATTTTTCATTTACCTTTATAGAGTATTGTTTAGATATCACAAAACTCTCTTTATTATATTTTGTTAACTTTTTATTTGTTCATAACTCTAAATGACATCATATTGAAATTTAAAATTTTCAATAAGGAAATATGAATAAGGGGTTATATGATATCTAAATAATACAATTAGAAGGTAAGTGATAATTTTAAAAATATAAAAAATAACAAGGTCAAACTATATATAATGTTTTAAAAATCAGACCGAAAGTTAAACCGATAATATAAGACGTTTAAAAGGTTCAACCAGTATTAGAACATCATAAAACTGGCTATAGATTAAATAAAACTAAAGAATTTAAAATATGATTGAAAGATATTATCCTTAGCTATTAAAGGATTTAAAGTTTAATTGAAAAAGTGATTGTTAACTAAAAATTAATTAATTAATTAATTTTAGTTTATAAAAACTTATTAATTAATGAAAATTGAATGATTAATTAATAAATTGATCATTTTTTAAAAAGAGTTATTAAAGTAAATTGAACTAGAAAGTTAGACAGTTCAAGGTTTTTACAATTAAACCGACCGATTAGGTTGTTTTTTAATCATTGACTATATGGAGCCTCGATATATTTAACCTGCAGATTCAATACCCTAGAGTGCTTGTAGCATATGTACTAAAAGATTATATCTAACTTTATGTTCAAAGACTTTGATAATCCAAGCCATCCATAATGTCTTACGCATCTCCCTTTTTTACTTCTTAGAAATTACCAAAGTGGGACAATCCAGATCATCCTTAAATTCGATGTTATAGATTCTTCATCATCTGAAAACTCCTTATTCGTGTCATCAATTGACTTGATTGGTGTAGAAAGAACACCACGAACCAATTGGAAAGTCATACGTCTACTAATGAATTTCCTTCAAACCAAGCTAATAATTGAGAAATCAAAATCATCAATAGCCATGCCTTCATCATCCCCCCTTTGGCTTTCTTAGCACTATATGCTATCAGATCAACTTCTTCAATCAAAAGCTCATTACCATTACTGAAATATTGTGATAATACTTTTTTAGTTATTTTTAAAACTTGACAAATTTTTGCATTCGCTCCCTATGCATATATTATCTTTGATGTGAATAGGCTATTAGTATATACTTATGTCTATGTCACTTCAACCTTCATAACTAGTACTTCAATAAGTAATCTTCTCAAATTTTTGTATTTTCAAGTATAATGTTTGGTTAATTAAAGTAAAGATCATTATTAGTAAACTAATTTATAAAGGTAACTAATCCTTTTAATTGTAGATAAACCTTTAAGTTAAAAGAAAAACAAGAAATACTTAAATTTAGCTCTTACCTTAATTCTCTAAAGTCCCAAATAATATAATTTTTATTTTTTTGAAAGTAAATAATGAATGTCATATTTAACTAATAGAGTCATTACAAAACATTACAATTCAAATCACTCTAAATCTATAGAAGGCACTCCAGCTACCTTTACAGAATTACAACATCTTTATATGAGTAGTATATTTTGCAGGTTTAGTCTCATTTTTATCTTTCTTGTGATGTATTCTCTTTAGGAACTTGTCAAAGCACTCATCCTTAGTTTGGTCATTTACCCTATCTAGTTATAATTCAAGATATAATTAACTTCCCCAAATAGTTTGGCATTCCTCATTCTTCATATATAGTGAACTAGCATAGCAAAATTAGCTTTGAATAAATTGTAATCTCCTTCCAAGTTGCCTTTCACCCTGGTTGTTTATGTAAGAGCATCTCTCCATATCTAGTTATTCTCTTTTAGATTGAATCCCAGTAGAAATTATCTCCAAAAATGATTAGGTGATGAACATTTGAAGAACAAGTGATCTAGTGTCTCCAAAATGTCTCCACACAGTGCACATTTAGGATCAGGTACCTGAAATTTCAACTTGTCTCTTGTTCCCAACCTTTGTAGTGATGCTAACCATAATATGACAAAGTGAGCTAGTGCAATCTTTAAGTCCTAGTTGATTGAAAAGGATAGCTCTATTTCCCATTTTGGACTAGCATATGAATCTTAGTATTCTCACGCACTGAACCTCTTAGGTTCCAGAAGTATGGTGTAAGTTATAGTGGCCGAAAGGATGCCAGTTATCATCCCAACACCTCATATCACTTCCATTTCCAATAATGTGCTTGACATGGGTTGCATAAGTTGTCCAAAGTTCAAAATCTACTGAAATGCATAGGATTGTGTAGGTTTGCCCTTAATTAAAACAAAATTTAGTTATTCATATATAATTTTTTATCATGAATGAGCATTATATTTAAATATTTGAAAGTTATATATTGTGAATGGAAATTTGAGTTTAGTTAGTGTCTTTTAAATATTTCACTCACTTTTTTTTATTTCATACCAAACTACTATTAAAAGGACCAACAAGTCTCTTTAAAAATTTGTTAATTTTTAAGGCTAGAGTATATTATAAAATTTAAACTTTACCTAATTTTAAACGAAACTAGACAAAATTGCCAAAAATATCATTTAATACTCATACTACTAATTTGATACAAAAAAAGAAAAAAATTCCTTAGCTATTTTAAAGTTGGAGCTAACTTGAAAGTTTCTCTGGTTCTTTAATAGGATTGTCTCCGGAGGATGAATCCATCTTTTCTCAAATGGTAGTGATTCTTTTGATCCTCTTCTTAACTATATAATTAGATGCTTATAGACGAGAACATAGAGGACAAGACTTTTATGTTCGATCCATTGACATTAAGAGACATATAATGGTTATTGTTTGATTCATTTTTATTGTCTCCTAATTCACCTTTAACTTCTCTAAGATATGAAAGCCTATATAGTTCATTAGTAACATTCACCATAATGGCTTTAGTACTATCACTAGAAATAATGTTGGTGTTGATACCCTACATTTTGGAGATATGCATTGGGTTGGAAATGTTCAAGATATGATAAAATCAAAATGAAATGTTCAAGATATGAATCTATCTCCATAATAAACATATCTTCCTAGAGAATACTATTTTAGTTTAATTCTCAATTATATACAAAACTTTAAAGAAATTTCACATATGAGAGTAATGAGCTTACTAATTCTTTTGAAAGTTAGATGTCTTGAAATATCTTCAGTTATATGAAATTTGTGCTAACAAGTTAATTCCTAAAAGTACCTAACTGGTTATTGATCTAAAAAGCAACATGTCATGTATGATACAGAAGGAAGAGTATTTAAAAGCGTTAGTGAGAGAGGAGAACTTAAAGATCAAGAGGACCTTAAAAAGGATCTAGGGGTAAAAAGAATCAAGAACGAGAAGATTTAGAACTAGAAGAACATAAGAGCTATAAGTATTCGACGATAAACATTGAGGATCATTAGTTACTGGAAATTTTTTAAAAGGTACTACTTTTCAAATGTGGAGAATATTCATAATTTAAAATAATTAAAGAAAAGGGATGGCATTTAAAATGGGTATGGAAAATACTTCTTCATTTTGATTTTTTTAATTATTTAAAATGCCAAGTGTATGCTGAAATGTAAAGTAACTATCTGTTAACCCCTTATCATTGCAAAATTTTGTTCCTAGTTATTTGTTTGCCTTGATGAACGTCTAGCAAGATTTAGACATGAGGAATCCATATCAAATGAACCAATATGACTCAATCAAGTGCGATCAAGTATAGTTTGAGCTTTGGTTGGCTTCGATAGACCATAATGTGTTAATTAACTTACTTAGGGTAAGTTGGACTTGTCTTAGACATTTTTGGTTATACTAAAGAAGAAATGGTGCTCAAATGATGAATCATAGATAAATAAACCAGACTATGAGTGTGCATTAGTTGGACTATATATAAATTGATTCGAAATTTGGCTATCCTTTACCTTTATATGAAGATCATTAGCGATGTGGTAAACTTAATGGGCCGAAGTATGAATATAGTGGGAAGACATGACAAATTACATGAATTGGAATGATGTGTCTTTAGCTTCAATTTAATATATTTCCTTAACATAGGTAGTGGGTATATTGTAAAAGATGTAAATCATCCACTAAAGTAATGCCTAAAGTATTCTGATACACCAACCACCAACTAAATTAGTGACTTAATGGCCTTAGTATCCACTTTCATGTATTCTTACCCAATTAGTCTCCAAATGTATATAAATATCCCATTTAAGTAAAGGCTTCATCACTAAGAAAGTTGGAACATTATAACCCTTTTTATAACTAATGTGAGATTTTATAAAGGTTGAGATTTTGCTATAAGCTTTGTTAATATTTCTCTTGTTGGTATTGTATATATTTGTTGGCTAAGTCAATCACATTATTTTGTTTAAGCTATTATATAAAACACTTTAAACAAGAGAGAAATATTAAATTAAATTATGGGAGCTCAACTACTATACTTAGACATTGGTGCATTTTAGAGTGAGCTTAGTGTTTCCTGTTAGTGATCTAGAAGGGGGGTTGAATAGATCTTTAAACTTTTTGTATTTTTCTACAATAAAATCAGAAGTTAAAACACACAATAATAATTTAAATAAACTTAAATGAAAAGAGTAGGGAAGAAGATCAAACACTGTTTTATAGAGGTTCGGTGCTAAGACCTACGTCCT